>LR738714.1:718437186-718473374 GCA_902687465.1 Secale cereale | reverse complement strand
TTCAATACTTTGACACTAGCTAGGCAACCTCTCTCGACCCCTCGACCCCCGACTGCTCGGCGATCCACAACCCTAGACCCCCTCATGTCACATTTTGTCGAGTGTCAAAGGATTCAACAAAACCAATACTTCATCGTTAGGCGAAAGTAACAGTAGCATGATGGTACGAAGCTCTCCAAAGTTGTTTTGGAACAGAGTCCCAGATAAGATAATCCGTAACAAAAGACGGATTATCCTATCAGGAACTCCGTTCCAAAACATCTTTGCATAACTTCGTACCAACATGCCCCGGTTACTTCTTGCAAATGATGAAGTCATGGAATTTTTCAATACTTTGACACTAGCTAGGCAACCTCTCTCGACCCCTCGACCCCCGACTGCTCGGCGATCCACAACCCTAGACCCCCTCATGTCACATTTTGTCGAGTGTCAAAGGATTCAACAAAACCAATACTTCATCATTAGGCGAAAGTAACAGTAGCATGATGGTACAAAGCTCTCCAAAGTTATTTTGGAACGGAGTCCCCGATAGGATAATTCGTAACAAAAGACGGATTATTCTATCAGGAACTCCGTTCCAGAATATCTTTGCATAACTTCGTACCAAAATGCCCCGGTTACTTCTGGCAAATGATGAAGTCATGGAATTCTTCAATACTTTGACACTAGCTAGGCAACCTCTCTCGACCCCTCGACCCCCGACTGCTCGGCGATCCACAACCCTAGACCCCCTCATGTCACATTTTGTCGAGTGTCAAAGGATTCAACAAAACCAATACTTCATCATTAGGCGAAAGTAACAGTAGCATGATGGTACGAAGCTCTCCAAAGTTATTTTGGAACGGAGTCCCAGATAGGATAATTCGTAACAAAAGACGGATTATTCTATCAGGATCTCCATTCCAGAATAACTTTGCATAACTTTTGTACCAAAATGCCCCGGTTACTTCTGGCAAATGATGAAGTCATGGAATTCTTCAATATTTTGACCCCCGACTGCTCGGTGATCCACAACCCTAGACCCCCGACTGCTAAGCAACCTCTCGACCCCTCGACCTTCGGCCTCTCGACCCCTCGACGACCCTCGACCCCTCGGCGATCTCTTGACCGGTCCCTCGGTCCCTCGACGACCCTCGACCCCGGCTCCCCCTAATGTCGAAGTTATCGGGGAGGGTGTATATCGACATAGACATATCCGATAAAAAAAGAGGAAGAAGAAGAAAAAAGGAACCGCTAGAGGAGAAGATCGAAGAAAAAAAAAGAAAAAAAAGGTGAAGAAGAAAGGAATAGAGGAGAAGAAGAGTCTCCTCTATTCCTTTCTTCTTCTCCTCTTTTTTTCTTTTTTTTCTTCTTCTTATTTATTTCTCCTCTTCTTCCTCTCCTCTTCTTCTTTCTTTCCTCTTTCTTATTTTCTTCTTTCCTATCCTTCTTTTTCTAAATTTGTAACTTTTGCATATATAAAACTTTCTATATATATTTAGCATATATAAACAAAAAACTATATAGCCACATACACATATATATATACGTCACATACACACATCACATACAGCAACTTCCTAAGAAAAAAAATATTTATATACACATACATATATATTTAACATATATATTTAGCAAATTCCTAAGAAAAAAATATATACACATACATATATATACAGCAACTATATATACAGCAATTTATATAAACATATACTAGCAAATATGCCCGTGCGTTGCAACGGGGAAAAACAATGAGACTATGTCAGGATGAGATAATGACTTTTGAAATATCATTTCATAAACTATGTCTAAATCATGTCACGATGAGATAAGGGGCCTTTAAGAAGTCATTTCAAAAGCTGAAAATGTGATGGTCTTATCATGACTTGATTTCGTAAGGCGCCACAATGAAATATTTTTTGGCTAAGCAAGCTGCATTGATGAACCCTACGTGACCAAGAATGATGATGTGCCTCATCTTGACCTAGCATCACTGTGTTTTCATGACCAGTACAACTATAGTACGAGAATAAACATAGCTATGTATAGAGGCAAATTAGATATTTAGTCATTTTCATATAGCTTACAAAAACTAACACATAGGAAATTGTGTCAATTTTTCTGGGGCCAAGCGTTGCATAGAACACAAAAATCCATTTTTAACCGATGCGGATGGACTAAATAAAATCATAAAATAACCTCTACGTATCCCTTAAAAAGGCTCTATCTAAGCGATGGTTCATTTTGTTCGTTATTTACATTTCAGTTTGAATTCACAATCACTTTTAAAAAAATATTTGTTTTGAAATCATGAATTTTTATAATATGTAAACAGTTTTTAAAAATCTTTAACATTTTATGATTACCCAGCCATTTTTTGAATTCACGAGAATATTTTATGATTTCTAAAATAAATCTTCAACTCACAACTTTCTGATTTTTTTGAAAATAATAAACATAAACAGAAATAAGAAAATAAAAGGCACAAAAAAAGGGAAATCACGCTGGCCCATATACGTGCGGTAGGAGGAGGAGCACTTGCGGAGAAAAAAGAAGGAAAATCTGTCATAGCGAGGGATCGATCCCAAGTCTACTGGGCGAAGTAGTAAAGCCTTGACCACTGCGGCAACCCGCTGGTTGTTCCATATTGGGGTGACGCCCTATAAGAACCAAACACCATGGCGATTTAAAAAAAAAACTGAATCGTTTTCTTTCATTTATTTATAGGTGGCATAGTGGGTAATTTATGACAACTTCGAGGGTAACTTTAATGACGGACGGGCTGAAACCCAACTTTCTTTATTATTAGGTAAAGAAAAAATATATACACATATATACATATATACACAGCAATATATATATATATACAGCAATTTTATATAAACATAAAAAAAAGGGAGCCCTAGCTCACATCGCGCGGCGGGGTTGGGCGGCGCGACGGCGGCGGGGCGGGGCGGCGACGAGGCGGCGTCGGGGCGCGGCGGCGCGACGGCGGCGGGGCGGGGCGCGCGGCGCGACGGCGACCGGCCGAGGCGCGGCGACGGCGCGGGGCGGGGCGGAACGGGGTCGCGGGGCGGGGCGACGGCGACGAGGCGGCGTCGGGGCGGCGTCGGGGGCGACGGCGACGGCGACGGGGCGACGGGGGCGACGGCGACGGCGACGGGGCGACGGGGGCGACGGCGACGGCGACGGGGCGACGGGGGAGGGGAAGGAGAGGGAGGCGTCGGGGGCGCGGAAGAAGGAAACTGCCCAAAATTTCGCAAGTCCTGGTTATATAGGAGGGGCATTAGTCCCGGTTGGTGGCTGAAACCGGGACTAATACGCCCCTTTAGTCCCGGTTGGTGCCACCAACCGGAACTAAAGGTCCCTTTTCAGCAGCCCAAAGGGCGGGAAGGAGGGGCCTTTAGTCCCGGTTGGTAGCAGCAACCGGGACTAAAGGGGGGTATTAGTCCCGGTTTCAACCACCAAGCGGGACTAATGCCACCCTTTAGTCCCGGTTGGTGTCACCAACCGGGACGAAAGGCCTTGCCGCGGTGCGGTGGGAAGTTTAGTCCCACCTCGCTAGTTGAGAGAGGCCAGCACCAGTTTATAAGCCCCGCTGCCTCTCTCCTCTCGAACTCCTCTAAACTGCAGGCCTAACGGCCTAAACTGACACTGCTTTGCCGGTGGGCTTGCTGGGCTTTCTACGGGCGTGAATCCTGGCCCATGGTTGGGTTTCTAGTCGTATTCAGGCCGTGTGGGCCCAGCAGGTGGCATATTTTTTATTTTTTTCTTTGTTGCTTTATTTTTTAGTTTTGTTTCTACTTTCAAAAAAATACTTACGGTTGCTATTTTTATTTATTTGTTTTCTTTGTTGCTTTATTTATTTTATTTTGTTTCTACTTACAAAAAAATACTTATTGTTGCTATTTTTTTTCAAGTTTTTTTGTTTTGTTTTCTGCATTATTTATTTTCTTTTGTTTTTTGCTTTATTTTTTAATTCTTTCTGGTAAAACCAATTACAAACTTTCTGTTAGTGCAAGTAGTATTCAAATTTGAAATTATTTGTTTTCTTTGTTGCTTTATTTATTTTATTTTGTTTCTACTTACAATGAAATACTTATTGTTGCTAATTTTTATTTTTTTGCAAGTTTTTTTTTGTTTTCTGCATTATTTATTTTCTTTTGTTTTTTGTTTTATTTTTTATTTCTTTCTGGTAAAACCAATTACAAACTCTCTGTTAGTGCAAATTTGAATAGTACAAACGGACAATGGTATCATACTCGTTGTTACAAAGTTGGCATGGTATCATCATAATAGTTGCGGAGAAAACTCTTCACTTTTTCTTCGCTTGTGTCATTTGCTTATTGCGCCGTAACCATGGATAATCTTCATCGTTTATCAGGATGCTTGGGTCAGCCTTGACTTTGAAGGGAGGAATTTCATGAAACTTTTCATAATCTTCAGACATGTCTGTCTTGCCCTCCACTCCCAGGATGTCCCTTTTTCCTGAAAGAACTATGTGGCGCTTTGGCTCATCGTATGATGTATTCGCTTCCTTATCTTTTCTTTTTCTCGGTCTGGTAGACATGTCCTTCACATAGATAACCTGTGCCACATCATTGGCTAGGACGAACGGTTCGTCAGTGTATCCAAGATTTTTCAGATCCACTGTTGTCATTCCGTACTCTGGGTCTACCTGTACCCCGCCTCCTGACAGATTGACCCATTTGCACTTAAACAAAGGGACCTTAAAATCATGTCCGTAGTCAAGTTCCCATATGTCCACTATGTAACCATAATATGTGTCCTTTCCCCTCTCGGTTGTTGCATCAAAGCGGACACGGCTGTTTTGGTTGGTGCTCTTTGATCTTGGACAAACGTGTAAAATGTATTCCCATTTATCTCGTATCCTTTGTAAATCAATACAGTCGAAGATGGTCCCCTAGACAACAAGTACAACTCATCACAAACAGTGTTGTCACCTCTGAGACGTGTTTCCAACCAACTGCTGAAAGTCCTGATGTGTTCACGTGTAATCCAGTCGTCGCACTGCTCCGGGTGTTTGGAGCGCAGACTGTTCTTGTGTTTGTCGACATACAGGGTCACCAATGTAGATTTATGTAGAACTGTGTAGTGTGCTTGAGACCAAGAATATCCGTCCCTGCATATTGTTGAGTCCCTTCCAAGCGTGCCTTTTCCAGTCAGTCTCCCCTCGTACCGCGATTTAGGGAGACCTATCTTATTAAGGCCAGGAATGAAGTCAACACAAAACCTGATGACATCCTCTGTTTGATGGCCCATGGAGATGCTTCCTTCTGGCCTTGCGCGGTTACGGACATATTTCTTTAGGACTCCCATGAACCTCTCAAAGGGGAACATATTGTGTAGAAATACGGGCCCCAGAATGACAATCTCGTCGACTAGATGAACTAGGACGTGTGTCATGATATTGAAGAAGGATGGTGGGAACACAAGCTCGAAACTGACAAGACATTGCGCCACATCACTCCTTAGCCTTGGTACGATTTCTGGATCGATCACCTTCTGAGAGATTGCATTGACGAATGCACATAGCTTCACAATGGCTAATCGGATGTTTTCCGGTAGAAGCCCCCTCAATGCAACCGGAAGCAGTTGCGTCATAATCACATGGCAGTCATGAGACTTTAGGTTCTGGAACTTTTTCTCTGCCATATTTATTATTCTATTTATATTCGACGAGAAGCCAGTCGGGACCTTCATACTGAGCAGGCATTCAAAGAAGATTTCTTTCTCTTCTTTCGTAAGAGCATAGCTGGCAGGACCTTCATACTGCTTCGGAGGGATGCCGTCTTTTTCATGCAAACGTTGCAGGTCCTCCCGTGCCTCAGCCGTATCTTTTGTCTTTCCATACACGCCCAAGAAGCCTAGCAGGTTCACGCAAAGGTTCTTCGTCACGTGCATCACGTCGATTGAAGAGCGGACCTCTAGGTCTTTCTAGTAGGGTAGGTCCCAAAATATAGATTTCTTCTTCCACATGGGTGCGTGTCCCTCATCGTCATTCGGAACAGCTAGTGCGCCGGGGCCCTTTCCAAAGATTACGTGTAAATCATTGACCATAGCAAGTACGTGATCACCGGTGCGCATGGCGGGCTTCTTCCGGTGATCTGCCTCGCCTTTGAAATGCTTGCCTTTCTTTCGACATTGATGGTTGGTCGGAAGAAATCGATGATGTCCCAGGTACACATTCTTCATGCACTTGTCCAGGTATATACTTTCAGTGTCATCTAAACAGTGCGTGCATGCGTGGTATCCTTTGTTTGTCGGTCCTGAAAGGTTACTGAGAGCGGGCCAATCGTTGATGGTCACGAACAGCAACGCCTTTAGGTCAAATTCCTCCTGTTTGTGCTCATCCCACGCACGTACACCGTTTCCATTCCACAGCTGTAAAAGTTCTTCAACTAATGGCCTTAGGTACACATCAATGTCGTTGCCGGGTTGCTTAGGGCCTTGGATGAGAACTAGCATCATAATGAACTTCCGCTTCATGCACATCCAAGGAGGAAGGTTATACATACATAGAGTCACGGGCCAGGTGCTGTGATTGCTGCTCTGCTCCCCGAAAGGATTAATGCCATCCGCGCTTAAAGCAAACCATACGTTCCTTGCGTCCTTTGCAAACTCCTCCCAGTACTTTCTCTCGTTTTTCTCCATTGCGACCCGTCAGTGGGTGCTCTCAACTTCCCGTCTTTCTTACGGTCGTCACTGTGCCATCGCATCAACTTGGCATGCTCTCTGTTTCTAAACAAACGTTTCAACCGTGGTATTATAGGAGCATACCACATCATCTTCGCAGGAACCCTCTTCCTGGCGGGCTCGCCATCAACATCACCAGGGTCATCTCGTCTGATCTTATACCGCAATGCACCGCATACCGGGCATGCGTTCAAATCGTTGTATGCACCGCGGTAGAGGATGCAGTCATTAGGGCATGCATGTATCTTCTGCACCTCCAATCCTAGAGGGCATACGACCTTCTTTGCTGCGTATGTACTGTCGGGCAATTCGTTATCCTTCGGAAGCTTCTTCTTCAATATTTTCAGTAGCTTCTCAAATCCTTTGTCAGCCACAGCATTCTCTGCCTTCCACTGTAGCAATTCCAGTACGGTACCGAGCTTTGTGTTGCCATCTTCGCAATTGGGGTACAACCCTTTTTTGTGATCCTCTAACATGCGATCGAACTTCAGCTTCTCCTTTTGACTTTCGCATTGTGTCCTTGCATCGACAATGACCCGGCGAAGATCATCATTTGGTTCCTCTTGATCTTCAGCAGCTTCACCCGTTGCAGCATCATTGGGCACATCGTCTGGTTCCTCTTGATCTTCACCAGCTCCCCCCATTGCAACATCACCGTATTCAGGGGGCACATAGTTGTCATCGTACTCTTCTTCTTCGCCGTCTTCCATCATAACCCCTATTTCTCCGTGCCTCGTCCAAACATTATAGTGTGGCATGAAACCCTTGTAAAGCAGGTGGGAGTGAAGGATTTTCTGGTTAGAGTAAGACATCGTATTCACACATTTAGTCCATGGACAACACATAAAACCATTCTGCTTGTTTGCCACAGCCGCATTTAGAAACTCACGCACGCCCTTAATGTACTCGGAGGTGTGTCTGTCACCGTACATCCATTGCCGGTTCATCTGCGTGCATTTATATATAATTAAGTGTGTCAAAAACCATTACAGAACATCATAAATAGATAATTAAGTGACCAAATGGATAAAAGTTCATCATCACATTAAAACCAAAGTACAACATATATAGTTCTCATCTAACAACATATAGCTCTCCATACACATCGAAACTATGTAAAACATTTTAACGCGAAAACAAATGCTATCATAATCGCAACCAAGGTAACAATTGATCCAACGGCATAATGATACCAAGCCTCGGTATGAATGGCATATTTTCTAATCTTTTTAATCTTCAACCGCATTGCATCCATCTTGATCTTGTGATCATCGACGACATCCGCAACATGCAACTCCAATATCATCTTCTCGTCCACAATTTTTTTTTATTTTTTCCTTCAAGAATTTGTTTTCTTCTTCAACTAAATTTAACCTCTCGACAATAGGGTCCATCTTGATCTTGTGATCATCGATAACTTCCGCAACATGCAACTCCAATTCCATCTTCTCATCCTCCATTTTTTCCAATTTTTTCTTTAACGAAATGTTTTCCTCTTCAACTAAATTTAACCTCTCCACAAGAGGGTCGGTTGGAATTTCCGGTTCAACTACCTCCTAGACATAATAAAACATCTATGCATGTCAGGTTGGTCGGCATAACTATCATAAGCACTAAAACAAATAGTTATAAATTAAAGATAATATACCACATCCGAATCGTAGACCGGACGAGGGCCCACGTGGGCGGATATCAAAACCATCGCACTATATAATAACAAGCAATAATAAACGTAAGAAAATTAGACAAATATCTATCTAAAGCAATAATAAAAGTAAGAAAAGCATGGACATAACGAGAGGCTCACCACGGTGGTGCCGGTGACGAGATCGGCGGGGGCGATCGACGGCGGCGAAGACGGGGACGGGACGTGACGGACCGCTAAACCTAGACAAATCTCGGAGAAAATAGAGCTTCGAGAGGAGAAAAGCTTAACTAGTGTGGCTCGGGCATTCCACCGAACACGTTGTGTGCATAGGAGGTGAGCTAGAGCACCACTAACCCCTCTCCCCCTCGGCCAGAAAAAAAACAAGGCAGTGAGCTCTGCTCTTGAGTGAGGGGGTATATATAGGAAACTCACTGGTCCCGGTTGGTGCTACAAACCGGGACTAAAGGGGTGCCTTTGGTCCCGGTTCATAACACCAACCGGGACCAATAGTGGTGGGCCAGGAGCAAGAGCCATTGGTCCCGGTTTTTAGCTCCAACCGGGACCAATAGGTCCAGACGAACCGGGACCAATGGCCCACGTGGCCCGGCCGGCCCCCTGGGCTCACGAACTGGGTCCAGTACCCCCATTGGACCCGGTTCTAGATTGAACCGGGGCTAATGGGCTGGACCAATGCCCTGTTTTCTACTAGTGCCTCTTCAACTTGAAGAAGCTAGCGGATCGTCGTAGCATCGCTGGCAAGATCCAAGACATCAAGGATCAACTCCGGGATGTGGCCTTGCGGCGTTCCATGTACAAAGTCGATGATACCGTGGTCAAGCCTGCTGCGACAACATCGACCATGGATGATCCTCGCCTCTTGGATCTGCATAGAGTGACAAAGCTCTTTGGCATTGATGAGCCACGTGAGGCGCTCATAAGCATGCTGTCCGCGGGGGAGGATAGTCACAGTGTGCACCAAGAGATGAAGATAGTCTCCATCGTCGGATATGGCGGATTGGGCAAAACCACCATTGCCAAAGCTGTTTATGACAAGCTTAAGGTGAAATTCCAGTGTGGGGCTTTCGTTCCAGTCGGTCAGTATCCAGACATGGAGAAAATTTTCATGGACATTCTAATTGGCCTTGACAAGGAAAAATATACAAATGCCAATATGATGATATTGGATCAGTATCAGCTTATCAGTGAAATAAAAGAATTTCTCCAGGATAAGAGGTGCGTATCGCTCACTTGGCAGAATTCTACCACCCCTTACAGTGGGGAACTACCAGGGACGGAAGAAACTGTTTAGATAAACCATTTCTATTTTACTTGATTTTCCATTATCTATGTATGCAGAGTTTAGAAGGTTTGACCATATATGAACATACTCAAAACTATAAATTTTCTAGCTCCATTGTTAAAAACATTCTTATAATATGAAAACAGTAGCACTTTCAGAAACATACTCCCTCCGTCCCATAATGTAAGACGTTTTTTTACTCTAGTGTAGTGTCAAAAAACGTCTTACATTATGGGACGGAGGGAGTACTATTTACTAATTTATGGGTATATTATTGAAAGTATAGCATTATTCAAAAAATTATGGATCTGAGTTAACTGTGGCAGGTTTTTGGTTTGTGGAAAGACTTCTCTAACCAATCCCTTGTAATGCTTTAGATGAGTAAAAGTTTCTGTTTTTCTCCTCGAAACCTCACCTAACCGATCACTCAAAAGATTTAGAGGAGGATAGTTTTTACTCGAACCGGCCGCATCTCAATCCCTAAATATACTCACCCGCAGCTGGCCCGAGTAAAAAAATTATTCGCTCTGAAGACGCCCACGTATCTCCTGCTCCGTCCCTAGCCCCGCACTGCCGCCGCTGCACCATGAGCAGGTTGGAGGTTCGTTTGCCGTTGTTCGGGCTCGATGTACCATGAGCATCGGAAGAGCAAGCACGTGTCGCTCTTCCTGAGCAAGAGCTCCAAGCACACACGATGGAAGACGTGCGGATTTCCGCACCCAGGCCACGTGGGGAGGTCGTCGCCCTCGAGCATCTCCAATCAATCATCACCCTAGGTCGGAGGATGCCCACATCGACGAGCACCTCGACACTCGCGCCACGCAATGGGATGGTTACATCGGCGGTCAAGCCTAACCATAGCCTCTGGAACCTTCAGTGGAGCCCTGTTGGATGTACCAACAGGGCCATTGACACGCCAACCCATCTTTGCAGATCCCTCTACGTGTCGCCGCCAGGTGGGACGACGCACCGGAGCTGCTGCACTTGCATACTTCCATGCAACTTCTGCACCTGGACTCTCGACGTGGCCGACGTGCTCTCCACCGTCGCCGGCGTCGGCACCATAATCGCCGTTCGTCGCGGAGCCACATAGTAAGTGTTGGACGAAATGTATGACCCAGATATAGGTTTTAGAGTTAAGTTTAGGGAATCGGTTAGAAACCACAATTTCTTAGAGGAGCAAATATACTCCTCTAAACGATACTCGGCCATTTGCTCCTCTAAATTATAGGGGATTGGTTAGGGATGCTCTTTTTTTATATGACGCTTGGTTAGGGATGCTCTTAGTCTCTTGTGATGACCTTGTTGAACGTGATAATATAATTTCTTGGATTAATTCTGATTATGTGATGCTTCTTGTTTTCTCGTATGTACTTTAGGCGTATAACTTATTGTATTCTAATGTCTATAGGTACTTCATTGTTATTGATGATATATGGGATACATCAACATGTGAACTGATAAAATGTGCTTTGGTGGATAATAATCTTGGAAATGTGGTAATCACAACTACTCACAAATCACAAGTTGATATGGGTGGCCTTGTTTACACACCAAAAGGGCTTTCGTATAGGGACTCTGAAAAGTTATTCTATACAAAGATATTTGGTACAAAAGAATCCCTGAGAAATATGAATCAGCTGGCATGTATGATAAAATTACTGAGGTGTCTGAAAACATTCTGAAGAAATGCAATGGTTCACCATTAGTCCTCGCTACAATAGCTAGTGTGCTAGCTAAGAAACCAATATTGGAATGGACACATGCCTACAACACTATAGGTTTTGGGCATGATGAAGATGACTCACAAGTTAAGAAAACAATGAAGATATTGTCTTTTAGCTATTATGATATGCCATTGCATCTACGGGCTTGCTTATTATATTTAAGCATGTTCCCAGAGGATTATTATATTTCCAAAACAATGTTGATATGGATGTGGATAGCCGAAGGCTTTATTCAGGATAAGGAAGGGGTAGGTCTGTTTGAGCTTGGAGAAAGATATTTTAATAGTCTTGTTAGTAGAAACATGATCATACCAGCCGAGTTCACAGAATTAGGCTTCCTTAATCACTACCAGAATCACCCCCTATGCCGACGGCCAGGACCGTCGGCATAGCCCTGAGTCCCGTCGGGACAGACCTATGCCAATGGTCCGTCGGCAACATATACGTCGGCATAGCCAGGTTGGCCGTCGGCATAGAAAAGCCGTCGGCATATATGCTATGCCAACGGGGGCCGTACATCAATGCCGACGGCAAGGGCCGTCGGCAAAGTCCACGCCTTACGGCGACCAGGGCTGCTAAGTTTGCCCAACGACTGGTCGCCACGTGGCATAGGGCTGTGCCGACGGCCTGCCGTCGGCATAGGGGTGCCACGTGGCGACCAGCCGCTGCTCGTGGACCAGGTCTATGCCGACGGCAGCCGTCGGCATAGGGGTGCCACGTGGCGACCAGCCGCTGCTCGTGGACCAGGTCTATGCCGACGGCAGCCGTCGGCATAGGGGTGCCACGTGGCGACCAGCCGCTGCTCGTGGACTAGGGCTATGCCGACGGCCTGGTCGTCGGCATAGTTTGAAATATAAGCCGACGGCGATGTCGTCGGCCTACTCATTCATACGCAGCTCCCAGTAGCTGACACGTGGCAGCTATGCCGACGGCCAGGCCGTCGGCTTAGTATAAAATCTGTGCCGACGGCAAGGCCGTCGGCATAGACGCCACGGGTCAGCTACTGGGGGCTCACAGCAGCCCTATGCCGATGGCATAGTTTTGTTTTGCTTTTTTTCTGTTTGGTTTCAAATGAATTCAATTCAAACAAAAGCACACATATATATGATGGAATAGACATATAAAATAGAATAGACATATAAACAACAGCACATATCAACGGGATATCATCCGGCACCATCACAACAATATATGCATAATTAAGCATCATCACACACAAATCTCTAAATGATTATCATCCCAACCAACATAAACATAAGCATATAGAGAAGCACACAAGTCATCTAGGAGTATCATCACCACACACAAGGATCATCGAGCACCACGGAGGTCGTCACCGCCAAGACCGCCGAAGCCCAGGTCGTCACTGCTAGCAGCAGCGCTACCGCCAAGACCGCCGAAGCCTCCACCTCCGGCTCCTCCTCCGCCTCCGTGGATCGGAGTGGTCGGGCTCCGTGTCTCCGGAGTGCTGCGAAGACCACCGCCAACGGTAGATCCACCTGTTCCCTAGATGTTGAAAAGACATATTAACGGGATATATGACTGTGTTGAAAGGCATGACATGCTTTGGATGAATAGATTCGGGATGAACTAACCGGCGAGGGGCCAGCGGTCTGTGCCACAAACTCCTCAAAGGTCAGCAGCACTGGTTGCGCTGGAGGGCATTGTGCTGGCTGCAACTGAGGACACCTGCCGGCCGCCATTTCCTGAAAAGCCTGCTGCATCTGGAGATCCCTCTGCACTTGGTGTTCATAAAGCCTCTTATGCCACGCCATGGTCTCCTGGCGTGTGTACTCCAGGTAGGCCTACGGTATGCCATGATGGAACTCATAAAACTAATAAATGCGGAAAATAAAGTGAGCAATGAAGATAAGAGGGAAAATACTTACAGATTGTTGCTCTTGAAAGAGGGACTGTGCACTGGTCACTGGCTGGCTCGTGCGCTGGCTCAGGCTCGGGTCGATCCGACGAAGCTGTGTGTAGGAGATACTAGGAGTGATCACAGCATCGAGAACTGCCTCCCGACCGTGCTCCTTGGGCCCCATGCTCACCACCGCCCTTTCGTCCAGAGGCGCCGCAATGGGGTCAGGTGTGTCATGATGCAACTTCAGATACGCTTCGGAGTAGGCTTGCATGTTCCCCGCGGTCTTCTTGCCGTAGTACTTGTGCTCGCCAGGCTTGGGGTCCTTCCGCGTATGGGCGATCTCCCACGCCTGCATGTCTGAGAGCGGCCGCTTCAGTTTCTCCTCCTGCACCACCAAACAGAGGTTAGTCATACATAAGAAACTGATGGTAAATAGAAGAAGAAGAATGTTTAATGGGGTTAGTCATACATTAACTGCCTTGTGGAGATAGTGGTTTCGGTTTCCCTGAGCATGTACTCCCTCTGTCCCTCGGTTAGCCTTATTTTTGGTTCTCATAGCCGCCCAGGCTCCAGCCTCATTACACCAAAGATCAACCAATGCCGCCAAGGACTCGTCTTTTCCATAACACCAATTTGGACACACCTACATAATAAAAGCATAATGGCATATAGGTGTGTCCAAATTGGTGTTATGGAAGCATAAAGCATAAAGCATAATGTACCACAAGGTAACGAAAGCATAATGAAAAATCTTTTATACTTACCGCCAAGAACTCAGGCTTCTCCAAGGTAATGCCCATCCTCCGCGCATCTTCCTTGGTCATCTTCACACCAAGAACGTCGTGGTAGTATGTGGAGATGGCCACATAGCACACCTCGTACTGCAGCTGGCGGGCCTTCTTCTTGCATTGGCGCAGCATGATCTGGTCCGCTCTAGCCCTATGCTCAGGAAGAACTCGATAGAATTTCTACAAACATGCATGAAACAAGAATGGAAGAAGCCATGAGTTAAATCATTCATGAAACTAGAATGGACTTGTGCTTCTAAAGAGAACTCACCCAGAAAGTAGTGATCATGGCCTTGGCATGGGTGTCATGGTCCGCGTGGTGGGCCGCTTCCCAGTGGTCCCAGCTCGTGGCCAAAACCCGACGATCCGGCTGCCTGACTGGATTCGGATAGTACAACCCCGGCCAGTGTAACTTCAGCAAGACAATGATGAGGCCGTTGGGAATACGGACCCCTTTAGAATATATCCAGTTGCTGCAAAAGAATGAATTATTAGCATGTGACAAGCAAAATAAATAACAACCGGAATAAGCATGTGACAAGCAAAATAATGAAATTATTACAAAGTGGCGCTTACTCTTTTCCCATGGGCTCAATGAGCCACTTCTGCTCCTCAGTAGCAGGAACCTGCTTTGGTAGCTTTGCGTTACCACGCAGCCACCCCTTGTTGTCAACCCCGTTCCCGTCACCACCATCATCCCCGCCACCACCCTCCTCCTCGTCCACATCATCATCACCCAATGGTCTAGCGTCATCGTTTCTAACCACACCATCATCATCATCATCATCATCAGGTTGCTCTTGATAGAACACTCCCTCGTATGTCATGGGGTTAATGTTGTAGTAATTGTCTTCATTCGGGTCTGGCAGCTTACCATGTGGCGAAACCTTGAACACAACTTCCAAACCCTTTAGATACGCTTTATGGCATGGGTAAGGCAGATAATATACTTGTGTAGCTTGGGTAGCCGCAATGAAGAGATCGGCTCCGACATAGACGGTTGATGGTTTAACTTCTAGCAAACCAATGGAAGGCGTATGTTTTACCCCCTCCCGCGGATCGAACCATCGACATTTGAACATAGGAAGACTTAGGGTCTCACGCCCCTGGCGGAATTTAACCTCGTATATATTTTGTACCCTTCCGTAGTAGTCTACTGAATTTTGACCGGGGGTTTACACTCCGGTATTTATAGTTTTGGGATCGGGGCGGCTGTTTTGGTGCTCCTCTGTATGGAAGCGATACCCATTCACATCATACTTGTTACATGTCATGACGGCAGGGTCAAAACCCTTGGAAACCCATCTCAATTCATCATCCATAGATATGTTCGGATCTTTTTCCTACAAGTATAATGGAAATTGTTGCGTGCATTAGTTTGGTTAACTAATAAATGTTGAAGTAGGTATTTAATAGGGGAGTGTGGAAAATTACTTTCTCCATGAACCAAGCAACAAAATTTTTACGTCCAGGGTTTCCATGACGGAGAAGAGTAAGTGCCTCCGCCTTAGTAGGAGGATTCACTCCCATCCATTCCACTTGAACGAAATCACTAAAAATAAGAAAAGCGGTGTTAGACCGGGACTAAGTGAACATGGAACATGATGATGTGGAAGACATAAAGGAATGGTGTAGTGGTATTACCTCATCCACACTTCCTCAACTTCCTTGATGTTGTGCAAGATATAGAACATGAGGTCCTCCCACTCTTGTCGTGGCATGTTATAAGATTTCGAGGCCCCAGCCCACCCACCTTGCGTGTTGAATAGATCGAGCCTGGGTTGATACTTGGGCTCTTCTATATTGTATCGAGGCACCTTGTTATGCAGATGGGGAACATGGTCTGGATAGTATGATGTCCTGAGGTCTGACACCTCCTCTAGGATAACCGCCTCAGCTATGGAAGCTTCAATCTTAGCTTTGTTTCCACATTTCCGTCGGAGATGCTTGTTCTGCCTCTTAGGGCCGTACTGCCAGCGATTCTGCACAGGCCCCCCCCCAACAATACCTCGTTCGCGAGGTGCAGAATGAGATGTGTCATCGGAGTAAAGAAGCCTGGCGGAAAGATCTTCTCTAGCTTGACTATCAACTCCGGTGCCTTCTTATGCAATTTTTCAATCACCTCTTTACTTACTTCTTTAGCACAGAGTGTGCAGAAGAAATGGCTAAGCTCGGCAAGCACTCGCCAGACATGCTCGGGGACATAGCCTCGAACCATCACCGGCATTATCCGCTCAATCAATACATGGTAGTCATGACTCTTCAGGCCGGTCACTTTGCCCGTTGAAAGATTGACTCCCTTACTTATATTCGATGCATAACCATCGGGGAACTTCAAAATTTGTTTCAGCCAGATAAGTACTTCTTTTTTTCCCGGCTACAGCCGTACTCATGAACATCTGTCCCCGAAAATGTTGGAATCTCAGTTACTTCATGAACAACCCGGCCTTTCGTGAAGTTCTTCTTGTCTTCCCTGTCTGGATGGTCTGGAGGGAGGAACTATCGATGCAGGTCAAAGGCTACATACTTGCCACCCTTACTCAGCCAAATCATTCGCAGAGCCTGCATGCACACTGGGCATGGCATCTTACCACTTGTACACCATCCACAGAATAGAGCATAGCCGGGAAAGTCATGCATGCAATAGTGCAACCAAACTTTCATCAAGAAATTTCTCTGCAGATCTCGGTCGTATGTCAACCTCGGAAAGTACCAAGAATGGTGCAAAGCATCCACAAGCGGCTGCATAAGCACACCCAATTGCTTACCCGGGTAGTCAGGCCCCGGAATGATGAGCGACAAGAACATGGTCTTCCGTTGCATTAGGGCACCGGGAGGAAGATTGAGCGGAATTACAAACACAGGCCAGCAGCTGTATGGATTGGACGACATACCATATGGATTCAACCCATCACCTGATATGGCTATTCTGACATTCCCAGCCTCGGCTGCTTCCTCGGGGTATTCTTCATCGAATGACTTCCATGCTTCCCCTCCCGATGGATGTACGATTTTATTTGGATTGTACCTTATACCTTCCTTCTGCCACTTCATCATTTTGGCAGACTCCTTCGTGATGAAAAGGCGCTGCAGTCTTTTTATAAAATCAAGATACCGAAGAACCTTAACGGGGATGGTTAGCTGCTTTTTCTCACCATCCTCACCGACCACCTCAATGTACCGAGACGAACCGCACTTCCTACAGTACTTGTCATCCGCATACTCGTGCCTAAACAAAAGGCAATTATTCGGGCAAACATATATTTTCTCATAATCCATAGAGAGTGCCTTCATGATTTTCTTTGTATCGTACATGCTTTTCGGCAGTTCATGACCCTCAGGGAGGTTGTTAGCCCATACTCCCAGGAATGCTTCGAAGCATTTCTGGCTACAGCCGTACTCAGCCTTGACTGCAATTAGTTGCGAGATGGCATCCAGCTGAGATATTTTCGCACCCGCATAAAGAGGTTTCTTCGACGAGGCCAAGACCTCCAAGAAGGCCTTTGCGGTTGCCTCCGGCTCCTCCGGTTCATTCTCTGAAGGTGTCGCATTTGCCGTTTCTGCAACAATGACATCATCTAGCATGTCCCTGACCCCGTCGTCCTCATATCCATCGATGCGTTGTCGCATCACCTCCTATCTACCACGGTCCTGCTCGGCTATGTTTATCGGCGACATGTCAAAGTTTGGCATATAACCATGCGTGCGAAGGTGCTCACTCATGTCCGCCTGATTTCTACGGTGACGTCTGGCACATCTCGCACAGGGGCATGGAGGGATAATTCTCATTGGACGACGGAATATCTCCTTCAAATACACATCGGTTTTCGCGATCCACTCTGATGTTACTCGATTCCGACGGATAAAACCACTGTACATCCACTGATTATCTGCCATCCTCTGCTTTTTTGCAATCCACACAACATAATTAAGGGTTCACTTAAATTAATCACATCAAAATTTCAGTTTCTACCGCGTTTAATCCACCTACATCTCTAATAGGTAAAGATGGGTCCTAATCCCACCCGAGGATGTGTAGATTGAGTACGTTCTCCATTCTACCCCGTTCCGAGACAAAATTTCGGCAGCACCTCCCCGCTGTTCTCCAGAAACACGTCTCGGCAAATAGCCAAGAGAATGTGCTCCGGAGAACAATGTGGAGGCACCGTCGAAATCCTGTCTCGGAACGGGGTAGAACATGGAGAACATACCCAATCTACACATCCTCGGGCTGTCCATGGAAAACGCTGGACAATCTGAAAGAGTTGCGGTGATAAATATGCAATTGAATGCATATTTATCGATGCAACCCTTTCGGACGGGAGACGCCTAGGTTACGTCACTTGACTTGAGAATGAAATCTAGTTAAAATAGGGTAGGAGGTGAAAGTGGATTCGTAGCTCACCCTCCGCTGTAGAGGAAGTAGTCGAGCAGCGGTAGGATCACGGACCAAAAACCCAGACGACGAAGGCTCTAGGGAGATGAAATACCACAAACCCTGTAAATTTTACCGAGTCAAAAATTTTGAGGGCCTCACATCACATAAAGCATTGACACTTCAAACTATAAAAAAATCATATTGGTAATGACATCTAGTCAAGGCTTTAGATCATCATGATACTTCAAATCCTAATTTTCATCAAGTGTCAAATTTTGCTCTTCAACTTTTTTTAGCAAGATCATCATGATAAAATAACTACTCATCAGATACCAGTTTTGTCAACATCACAAAATGAAACTATAGCTATTTGACAACATCTCAAATATACCAATTTTGTTCTACAATTTTTTTAGCGCATCTCACATAGCTCTTTGACAACATCATAGTCTCGAATCTCACCTACATTCCAGCATTCATTCATTCATTCATTCATTCATTATAAGCTTATTTTGACTATGCATCTCTACTGTCCACCATTCGCAAAACGTCCAATATCACTTCACGGAGATGAATCAACATAACCTATCACTAACTTGACCAAGACAAAACTAACCAATCTACATCAATCCATCCATCTATCACAAACTTCAACAACATCCACTTCTGGAATCTGGGAATTTGCCATCAGCAAGCTCTTTGCCATCTGCCAACTGATGGCAAAGAACGTCTTTGCCATCTTCTTACAAAAAACAGATGGCAAAGAACTGACAGACGACAAAGAACATGGTTGCCATCAGCCAATTCTTTGCCATCTGCCAGCAGATGGCAAATAATCTTTGCCATCCACTAGTAGAAAACAGGGCATTGGTCCAGCCCATTAGCCCCGGTTCAATCTAGAACCGGGACCAATGGGGGTACTGGACCCGGTTCGTTAGCCTAGGGGGCCGGCCGGGCCACGTGGGCCATTGGTCCCGGTTCGTCTAGACCTATTGGTCCCGGTTGGAGCTAAAAACCGGGACCAATGGCTCTTGCTCCTGGCCCACCACTATTGGTCCCGGTTGGTTTTATGAACCGGGACCAAAGGCAGCCCTTTAGCCCCGGATTGTAGCACCAACCGGGACAAGTGAGTTGCCTATATAAACCCCCTCACTCAAGAGCTGAGCTCACTGCTCTGTTTTTTTTCTGGCCGAGGGGGAGAGGGGTTAGTGGTGCTCTAGCTCACCTCCTATGCACACAACGTGTTCGGTGGAATGCCCGAGCCACACTAGCTAAGCTTTTCTCCTCTCAAAGCTCTATTTTCTCCGAGATTTGTCTAGGTTTAGCGGTCCGTCACGTCCCGTCCCCGTCTTCGCCGCCGTCGATCGCCCGCGCCGATCTCGTCACCGGCACCACCGTGGTGAGCCTCTTGTTATGTCCATGCTTTTCTTACTTTTATTATTGCTTTAGATAGATATTTGTCTAATTTTCTTACGTTTATTATTGCTTGTTATTATATAGTGCGATGGTTTTGATATCCGCCCACGTGGGCCCTCGTCCGGTCTACGATTCGGATGTGGTATATTATCTTTAATTTATAACTATTTGTTTTAGTGCTTATGATAGTTATGCCGACCAACCTGACATGCATAGATGTTTTATTATGTCTAGGAGGTAGTTGAACCGGAAATTCCAACCGACCCTCTTGTGGAGAGGTTAAATTTAGTTGAAGAGGAAAACATTTCGTTAAAGAAAAAATTGGAAAAAATGGAGGAGGAGAAGATGGAATTGGAGTTGCATGTTGCGGAAGTTATCGATGATCACAAGATCAAGATGGACCCTATTGTCGAGAGGTTAAATTTAGTTGAAGAAGAAAACAAATTCTTGAAGGAAAAAATAAAAAAAATTGTGGACGAGAAGATGATATTGGAGTTGCATGTTGCGGATGTCGTCGATGATCACAAGATCAAGATGGATGCAATGCGGTTGAAGATTAAAAAGATTAGAAAATATGCCATTCATACCGAGGCTTGGTATCATTATGCCGTCGGATCAATTGTTACCTTGGTTGCGATTATGATAGCATTTGTTTTCGCGTTGAAATGTTTTACATAGTTTCGATGTGTATGGAGAGCTATATGTTGTTAGATGAGAACTATATATGTATGTACTTTGGTTTTAATGTGATGATGAACTTTTATCCATTTGGTCACTTAATTATCTATTTATGATGTTCTGTAATGGTTTTTGACACACTTAATTATATATAAATGCACGCAGATGAACCGCCAATGGATGTACGGTGACAGACACACCTCCGAGTACATTAAGGGCGTGCGTAAGTTTCTAAATGCGGCAGAGGCAAACACGCAGAATGGTTTTATGTGTTGTCCATGCACTAAATGTGTGAATACGATGTCTTACTCTAACCGGAAAATCCTTCACTCCCACCTGCTTTACAAGGGTTTCATGCCACACTATAATGTTTGGACGAGGCACGGAGAAATAGGGGTTATGATGGAAGACGGCGAAGAAGAAGAGTACGATGACAACTATGTGCCCCCTGAATACGGTGATGCTGCAATGGGGGGAGCTGGTGAAGATCAAGAGGAACCAGACGATGTGCCCAATGATGCTGCAACGGGTGAAGCTGCTGAAGATCAAGAGGAACCAAATGATGATCTTCGCCGGGTCATTGTCGATGCAAGGACATAATGCGAAAGTCAAAAGGAGAAGCTGAAGTTCGATCGCATGTTAGAGGATCACAAAAAAGGGTTGTACCCCAATTGCGAAGATGGCAACACAAAGCTCGGTACCGTATTGGAATTGCTGCAGTGGAAGGCAGAGAATGCTGTGGCTGACAAAGGATTTGAGAAGCTACTGAAAATATTGAAGAAGAAGCTTCCGAAGGATAACGAATTACCCGACAGTACATACGCAGCAAAGAAGGTCGTATGCCCTCTAGGATTGGAGGTGCAGAAGATACATGCATGCCCTAATGACTGCATCCTCTACCGCGGTGCATACAACGATCTGAACTTATGCCCGGTATGCGGTGCATTGCGGTATAAGATCAGACGAGATGACCCTGGTGATGTTTATGGCGAGCCCGCCAGGAAGAGGGTTCCTGCGAAGGTGATGTGGTATGCTCCTATAATACCATGGTTGAAACGTTTGTTTAGAAACAGAGAGCATGCCAAGTTGATGCGATGGCACAATGAGGACCGTAAGAAAGATGGGAAGTTGAGAGCACCCGCTGACGGGTCGCAATGGAGAAAAATCGAGAGAAAGTACTGGGAGGAGTTTGCAAAGGACGCAAGGAACGTATGGTTTGCTTTAAGCGCTGATGGCATTAATCCTTTCGGGGAGCAAAGCAGCAATCACAGCACCTGGCCCGTGACTCTATGTATGTATAACCTTCCTGGATGTGCATGAAGCAAAAGTTCATTATGATGCCAGTTCTCATCCAAGGCCCTAAGCAACCCGGCAACGACATTGATGTGTACCTAAGGCCATTAGTTGAAGAACTTTTATAGCTGTGGAATGGAAACGGTGTACGTGCGTGGGATGAGCACAAACAGGAGGAATTTGACCTAAAGGCGTTGCTATTCGTGACCATCAACGATTGGCCCGCTCTCAGTAACCTTTCAGGACAGACAAACAAAGGATACCACGCATGCACGCACTGTTTAGATGACACTGAAAGTATATACCTGGACAAGTGCAGGAAGAATGTGTACCTGGGCCATCGTCGATTTCTTCCGACCAACCATCAATGTCGAAAGAAAGGCAAGCATTTCAAAGGCGAGGCAGATCACCGAAAGAAGCCCGCCATGCATACGGGTGATCACGTACTTGCTATGGTCAATGATTTACACGTAATCTTTGGAAAGGGCCCCGGCGCACTAGCTGTTCCGAATGACGATGAGGGACACGCACCCATGTGGAAGAAGAAATTTATATTTTGGGACCTACCCTACTGGAAAGACCTAGAGGTCCGCTCTTCAATCGACGTGATGCACGTGACGAAGAACCTTTGCGTGAACCTGCTAGGCTTCTTGGGCGTGTATGGAAAGACAAAAGATACAGCTGAGGCACGGGAGGACCTGCAACGTTTGCACGAAAAAGACGGCATCCCTCCGAAGCAGTATGAAGGTCCTGCCAGCTATGCTCTTACGAAAGAAGAGAAAGAAATCTTCTTTGAATGCCTTATCAGTATGAAGGTCCCGACTGGCTTCTCGTCGAATATAAAGGGAATAATAAATATGGCAGAGAAAAAGTTCCAGAACCTAAAGTCTCATGACTGCCATGTGATTATGACGCAACTGCTTCCGGTTGCATTGAGGGGGCTTCTACCGGAAAACGTCCGATTAGCCATTGTGAAGCTATGTGCATTCCTCAATGCAATCTCTAAGAAGGTGATCGATCCAGAAATCGTACCAAGGCTAAGGAGTGATGTGGCGCAATGTCTTGTCAGTTTCGAGCTTGTGTTCCCACCATCCTTCTTCAATATCATGACACACGTCCTAGTTCATCTAGTCGACGAGATTTTCATTCTGGGGCCCGTATTTCTACACAATATGTTCCCCTTTGAGAGGTTCATGGGAGTCCTAAAGAAATATGTCCGTAACCGCGCAAGGCCAGAAGGAAGCATCTCCATGGGCCATCAAACAGAGGATGTCATCGGGTTTTGTGTTGACTTCATTCCTGGCCTTAATAAGATAGGTCTCTCTAAATCGCGGTACGAGGGGAGACTGACTGGAAAAGGCACGCTTGGAAGGGACTCAATAATATGCAGGGACGGATATTCTTGGTCTCAAGCACACTACACAGTTCTACAGAACTCTACATTGGTGACCCCGTATGTCGATGAACACAAGAACAGTCTGCGCTCCAAACACCCGGAGCAGTGCGACGACTGGATTACACGTGAACACATCAGGACTTTCAGCAGTTGGTTGGAAACACGTCTCAGAGGTGACAACACTGTTTGTGATGAGTTGTACTTGTTGTCCAGGGGACCATCTTCGACTGTATTGATTTACAAAGGATACGAGATAATTGGGAATACATTTTACACGATTGTCCAAGATCAAAAGAGCACCAACCAAAACAGCGGTGTCCGCTTTGATGCAACAACCGAGAGGGGAAAGGACACATATTATGGTTACATAGTGGACATGTGGGAACTTGACTACGGACATGATTTTAAGGTCCCTTTGTTTAAGTGTAAATGGGTCAATCTGTCTGGAGGCGGGGTACAGGTAGACCCATAGTACGGAATGACAACAGTGGATCTGAAAAATCTTGGATACACTGACGAACCGTTCGTCCTAGCCAATGATGTGGCACAGGTTATCTATGTGAAGGACATGTCTACCAGACCGAGAAAAAGAAAAGATAAGGAAGCGAATACATCATACGATGAGCCAAAGCGCCACATAGTTCTTTCAGGAAAAAGGGACATCCTGGGAGTGGAGGGCAAGACAGACATGTCTGAAGATTATGAAAAGTTTCATGAAATTCCTCCCTTCAAAGTCAAGGCTGACCCAAGCATCCTGATAAACGATGAAGATTATCCATGGTTACGGCGCAATAAGCAAATGACACAAGCGAAGAAAAAGTGAAGACTTTTTTCCGCAACTATTATGATGATACCATGCCAACTTTGTAACAAACGAGTATGATACCATTGTCAGTTTATACTATTCAAATTTGCACTAACATAAAGCAACAAAGAAAACAAATAATTTAAAATTTAAACTATTCAAATTTTAATACTACTTGCACTAACAGAAAGTTTGTAATTGGTTTTACAAAAAAAAATGCAGAAAACAAAATAAAAAACTTGAAAAAAAATAGCAACAATAAGTATTTTTTTGTAAGTAGAAACAAAATCAAATAAATAAAGCAACAAAGAAAACAAATAAATAAAAATAGCAACAGTAAGTATTTTGTTGAAAGTAGAAACAAAACTAAAAAATAAAGCAACAAAGAAAAAAATAAAAAATATGCCACCTGCTGGGCCCACACGGCCTGAATACGACTAGAAACCCAACCATGGGCCAGGATTCAGGCCCGTAGAAAGCCCAGCAAGACCACAGGCAAATCAGTGTCAGTTTAGGCCCTTGGGCCTGCAGTATAGTGGAGTTCGAGAGGAGAGAGGCAGCGGGGCTTATAAACTGGTGCTGCTCTCCCTCAACTAGCGAGGTGGGACTAAACTTCCCACCGCACCGCGGCAAGGCCTTTAGTCCCGGTTGCTGCCACCAACCGGGACTAAAGGGTGGCATTAGTCCCGGTTGGTGGCTGAAACCGGGACTAATACAACCCTTTAGTCCCGGTTGGTGGCAGCAACTGGGACTAAAGGCCCCTCCTTCCCGCCCTTTGGGCTGCTGAAAAGGGACCTTTAGTCCCGGTTGGTGGCAGCAACCGGGACTAAAGGTTGGTATTAGTCCCGGTTTCAGCCACCAACCGGGACTAATACGCCTCCTATATAAACTAACACTTGCGAAAATTTCGTTCAGTTCTTCTTCCCCGCCCCGACGCCTCCCTCTCCTTCCCCGCCCCCGTCACCGTCGCCGTCGCCCCCGTCGCCCCGTCGCCGTCGCCGTCGCCCCCGACGCCGCCCCGACGCCGCCTCGTCGCCCCACCCCGCGCCGTCGCCGCGCCCCGCGCCGTCGCCGTCGCGCCGCGCGCCCCGCCCCGCCGTCGTCGCGTCGCCGCGCCCCGACGCCGCCTCGTCGCCGCCCCGCCCCGCCGCCGTCGCGCCGCCCAGCCCCGCCGATGTGAGGGGCTCCCTTTTTTTATGTTTAATATTGCTGTATATATATATATATATATATATAGTTGATGTGTATATATGTATATGTGTATATTTTTTTTATGTTTATATAAATTGCAGTATATATAGTTGCTGTATATATAGTTGTTGTATTTATATGTATGTGTATATCTTTTTTTTCTTAGGAATTCGCTAGATATATATGTTAAATATATATGTATGTGTATAAAAATATATTTTTTCTTAGGAAGTTGCTGTATATATGTGATGTGTGTATATGTGATGTATATATATGTGTATGTGGCTATATAGTTTTTTGTTTATATATGCTAAATATATATAGAAATTTTTATATATGCAAAAGTTACAAATTTAGAAAAAGAAGGATAGGAAAGAAGAAAATAAGAAAGAGGAAAGAAATAAGAAGAGGAGAGGAAGAAGAGGAGAAATAAATAAGAAGAAGAAAAAAAAAAGAAAAAAAGAGGAGAAGAAGAAAGGATAGAGGAGAAGAAGAGAAATTTTCTCTTCTTCTCCTCTATTCCTTTCTTCTTCTCCTTTTTTTTTCTTTTTTTTTCTTCGATCTTCTCCTCTAGCGGTTCCTTTTTTCTTCTTCTTCCTCTTTTTTTTATTGGATATGTCTATGTCGATATACACCCTCCCCGATAACTTCGACATTAGGGGCGGCCGGGGTCGAGGGTCGTCGAGGGACCGAGAGGCCGAAGGTCGAGGGGTCGAGGGTCATCGAGGGACCGAGAGGCCGAAGGTCGAGGGGTCGAGAGGTTGCCTAGCAGTCGGGGGTCTAGGGTTGTGGATCGCCGAGCAGTCGGGGGTCAAAGTATTGAAGAATTCCATGACTTCATCATTTGCCAGAAGTAACCAGGGCATTTTGGTACAAAGTTATGCAAAGATATTTTGGAACGGAGTTCCTGATAGAATAATCCGTCTTTTGTTACAAATTATCCTATCTGGGACTCCATTCCAAAATAACTTTGGAGAGCTTCGTACCATCATGCTACTGTTACTTTCGCCTAATGATGAAGTATTGGTTTTGTTGAATCCTTTGACACTCGACAAAATGTGACATGAGGGGGTCTAGGGTTGTGGATCGCCGAGGGGGTCTAGGGTTGTGGACAAAGAACGCATTTGTTAATCAGTGCGGGGTTCTCGTTAGGGACAAGATCCCGATCAGCATCCATCAATGGTTAAAGCCGGCTGCAAACGACGCTCAGGTGACTTATGTCACTGATATGCAGAAAGAAGATCTTTGGACTGAGCTGAAGTCAAATTTCGTCCTACCGCGAGAGGTTGATCCGGCGAACCCAGTTAAAGAGGAGTTAATCAAGTCTGCTGCACTTTCGAAGATGGCAGACCAATTCAGGGCATGGAAGAAAAAACTGAATAAGTTTGTCAAAGATAAAAAGACTCCAGAATTCGTGGGCATATATGAGAAGATCAAAGATGACTGGCCCGCATTTGTGGCCCATAAGAAGTCGGAAAAGAGTCAGAAGATGTCGGAGACAAACCGGATAAATGCTGCGAAGAAGATGCATCACCATCGCACGGGGTCGGGCGGCTACCTCGTAGCCCGGCCTAAGTGGGCCAAGGCTGAGAATGATCTGCTTCAGAAAGGGATCGAACCAGAGACAATGCACTGGCCAGAACGTTGCCGGACTTGGTTCTTCGGGGCTGGCGGAACCTTGGACCCTGTAACAGGGTGGTGCATTTGGACGGACAAGCAATTGGAAACACCACTCAGGAAGATGCGACAGTATATCAAAGCAGCGCATGAAGGGACGTTCATCCCCGACAGAGAGAACGACGAGCTGACAATGGCCCTCAGGAATCCTGAGCACCCTGGACGGACACGAGGCACGCCAGGCTCCCTTCCGTGGCGTGCTGGGTTTCCGGACGCAGGAGGCTACAAATGCCACGACAGGAGAAAGAAAATGGAGCAGACCGAAATCCAGGCGCTGCGGGCCAGAATACAAGCGATAGAGGAACGGGAAGCAAATCGGGAGAAAAGAATTGCTGAAGCTTCGCCCGAAGCTACCCCGCCATCTCAGCGGAGAAGCAGCGTGGCTTCCACCGAGCTGCTTCAGCCAGAGCTTGCCTTGACGGCTACTGCCAGGAATCCTGTGGATGCTATCATGCAGGCACAAAATTGCCACCTTATGGCACAGTGGATGAATCTGAAGGTCAAGGCGGCTGCTGGCTCTGTTTATCCTTCTGGACCCGACGACACTTTTCACTGCCGGCCGATTCCAGAAGGATATGCTAGGGTGATGGTCGACGAAATAACGGAGGGATTTGAGGAGCTCCAGCTTGACCACCCTACCGGTGAAGGGGAGACTCGGCTGGGTTCTTCACTGAAGACTCCATGCCTATGGCGGAAGGACCTAATCAACATTCTCAACTGGACGCCTCCGCCTCCTCCTCCTCCTCCGGCGAGTCAGGGCACTCTGTCTCCTCCACCGCCTCCTCCTCCGACGAGTGACCATCAGGGCACTCCGGCTCCTTCTCCGGCGCGTGGCGGCACTCCGCCTCCTTCGCCGCCAGTGCGCCCGAGCAGCCAGCCTGCTCCTCCTTCACCGCCTAATCAGCAAGGGGGGAAGAGACCTGCCGCCGCTCCGGCTGCTCCTGCTCCTGCGCGTAAGCAAGTAAAAAAGACAGCCGCTTCGTCTGGTCCGGCGACGTCTACCAGTGCCAGAGGCGGGAGGCGATGCAGATTCGGTCCTTCTCTCATGCCTCTAGAGAAGTTACCGTACGAGAGGTCCGACGAGGAAAACACGAAGATCGCTCAAGGCCAAGTGAAGGACTTTTTTGAAGGGTTGAAAGCACAGAGACATCAAGCAGCGAAGCGGTCGGGAAGTACTAAAAGTGATCAGAGGTTAGCAGAAGGGCGAGCTGGGAAACAAATTGCCCAGCTCGGCGAACAAGCGGACCAATCGTGCCCCCCGCTCAAGGTGTCTAGCGACATGGTCACTAATGATCCGAGGATGGTGCCCGGTTATACCAATCTTGCAGATTACGCGTCCGATGATGTATACTATGATTTCTTGGAAGTGCAGATAGAAAGATACGAGTACAAAAAGCCTCTCGTCAAAAATGAAAGATCTCTATCAACGAATATGCGAAGATTGCATGATTGGTACTTGAAAATCTGCAGAGAGTCTGGGGGGAGGAATAACTTGCATTTGAGAGTTAAACCGGAGCATGACCTCGTTGGAATTGACTTGTTGCATGTTCCATTTGAGGAGTTCTATCAATTTTTCAATCAATTGGCCCTCGATAAAACAACGGTCACCTGCTACTGTCTGTAAGTAGTACTAATTCTGTCATTAAGTCTCTCTATATAGCTGATCTTCATTGCATGTATTTATAATTATCCTCACTATATTATGCAGATTGAAGATCGTCGAATTGAAGAAAAGACAAGTAGGTGATATTGGGTTTATTAACACATACCTCATAGATGCAACCGAGGTTAAATTGCGTCCCGACGATACCGAGACCAACTTGCTACGATCGTTGGTGGTAAATGAAAACAAAGATATACTACTCTTTCCTTACAACTTCAAGTGAGTGTTAATGTCTTGTGCATATTTGGTTTCCCTTATATATCAGTCAAGGTTATAGTGATGTAATTGATGATCTCATGCATTCGTGCGCAGCTTCCACTATATTCTCTTAGAGATTAAGCTTGAGAAGGGAGTAGTAACTGTCTTCGACTCTAAACGTAAAGATCCCGAGGAGTATGCGGACATGACTCAAATGCTAGCTAGGTAAGTTAAATCGATCAATATTATCCACCATGCATATATATCAGCAACTTCATTTCTGATATCAACTAATTGTTTTCTTTGTCTGGCAGGGCTTGGAAAAAATTCACCAAAAAAGCTCCGGGACTGCCGAAGAAGCTACAATTTAGATACCCGAAAGTAAGTACTATATAGTAGCATGTTCCGCGCGCGCATCTCCTATATCTTGATTCAAGCGCTAGTTTCATCAATACCAATTTGGCATTCTTGCTTATCAGTTTGATTGACCTCTATTTCTTGTAAAGTGGTTGTGGCAGGAACCCGGGAATGATTATTGTGGATACTACATTTGCGAGTCCATCCGCCACACGACCTGTGAGCGGGGCTACACTGATGAACAATTTGAAGTGCGTAAGCAATCAATAATATTCACAAATTTATAGCATCATTTCATGTATTGACCCCCTACTTCAAATTAGATGTTTCGGATGCGGGATGAACTCCTAACACCAGATCGTCTGCGAGCAATTCAAGAGGAATTGGCGGCATTCTTCCTTGAACACGTGATCGCTGAAGACGGAGAATACTATGTGGACCATGCATCCATGTGTTAGGAGATTATTTTTGTAAGATAATTATTGTATATATGTGCCCGGTAGTGTCGGATAGATATACGAGAACTTGTTGTTCGACCAATCTCTCGGAGAAGGAGAGGTGGTCGATATTACTTCTCTCTGTATGCATATATATATATATATGTTGATTATACGATCTTCTGTTTCCTTCGTTTGCTTAGTAGCTAGCAGCTAGCTAGCTAGCTAGCGTGACTCTAGTCGTCTCTATATACGTATGTGTAGTATGTAGCGTCGACCAAGCACGGACATAAGAGAGAACACTTCTCTCTATTAATTAGCTAGCTAACACAATATATGAAACACCTAAATTAACCCCCCAAAACCTAAAACCCCCCCTCCCCTTTCAAAAAAAACAAAAACCACAGCCACAGAAATGCTGACGCGTGGATGCCTTTTGGTCCCGGTTGGTACCACCAACCGGGACTAAAGCCTCTCCTGCCTGGACTCGGTGCACAGGCCACGTGGACACCCTTCTGCCCCGGTTCTGGATTGAACCGGGACTAAAGGGTCAGAGCATTAGTACCGACCCTCTTGTCCCGGTTCTGGAACCGGGGCTAAAAGGCCCAAATGAACCGGGGCTAAAGACCCTTTATCTACTAGTGATCTGCTGACAGATGGCAAATAATCTTTGCCATCTGCTGACAGATGGCAAAGAGGTTGGCAAATCCTGTGGCCGTCAAGAATGTAACGGCGTACCAGCCCCACCTCTTTGCCATCTGCCAGCAGACGGCAAAGATTCTTTGCAGATGGCAAAGAGATGGGGTTATTTTTTTAAGAAAAAAAAACTGTTGGGTTATCCTCTCCCTCTCTCCCCTCCTCTCCCTCTCTCCTCCTCTCCCACGTATCTCATTCTCACCAGCCGCCACCCCACCACCCCGCTGCCCCGCCGCCCCACCACCCCGCCGCCGCCCCACCATCCCACCACCCCGCCGCCGCCGCACCATCCCACCACCCCGCCGCCCGCGGAGGCCCCCCCTTTCCCTAGCGGCCTGGTAGCAGTCGCTGTTCGTCAGGGAGGGAGCGTGCGTGCGGTCCCTCGCGGTGACCTCTCCACTCGCCGTCCTCGTCCACTCGCGTCCCGACCTCTCCACTCGTCGTCGCCATCCTCGGCCAGGTACCCATCCATCCTCGGCCAGTATATGTAGGTCTGTAGTGTTTTCTTCTCTTCTATGTGATGTGATCTAGAAAATTACCGGTTAGTGATAGTTAGCCAGTTTTGCTTCTGTAGCAAGGTAATTCTACTGTATCACCAGTGGGTGACTCTTAAATCCAAAATAGAGTTAACGAGTTGGTTCAATATTTATCAGACAGTTCATGTTTTGAGAATATTCTCTATATTTGATAGTAGATGGGGTTCTGTTTATCTTCTCCTATGTTGTATTTAACCTGAGTTGTTTTCCCTAAATTATATATGTGAATTTATCTAAATATATCATCGATGCCCCTCATGTCTAATTGACTTCTGTTTGAATGATGTTGGTTCCCTGACCTCATATGCTTGTAGGCACATGCATTGGTGCTGGACATGGTGGATCTGAACTTCTGCACAATACTTAGGATGATTTGTCAGATAGATATGCTACCATGATGTATTTGATTGAGTAGGTAAGCTTATCTTCAAGTAGTAGCTGAGTGAATCATTTTCCCTTTTCTTTGCTTTTTATGTGTTATTTTAACTGTTGCTACATTGGATTTGATGTTTGTGTGGCTGTGAAATTTCTCGGTAGTGAGTTTTTTACGTTGTCAGAGTAATTGATAACCAACAGTACCTGACCATTTGACTTAAAACTCCTTTATAGCAATTGCCCTTTCACATCGCTATTCATTTGGGATCTTTGTAACACCTAGTGTTTGCTTGTAGTTATTGTCAAAATCTGAGAGATTGTCTGTTTCTGGAAGTATTGTTTACAGTGTTTGTAGTTTGCTGGGTCCTGGAATGTGATTTTTCACTACAACAAGGTCGCTAATTGAAGGCACTTTGTTAAGGGCATTTTCTTTAAATGCCTCAAATTAGTGTTTAAGGAGACATTGTTGGAAAACGCCTCGGTATGTATGAGCTTTGGAGGCACTTTTGGAAAACGCCCTGGACTGTATATAGCTTCGAAGGCATTTTTGAGGAGTGCCTCAAATTGATAGAGATTTTGAGGCTATTTTTTGAAAGCGCCTCCTAATTGATTGGCGTGTTTCTCAAAATTGAGCTACAACTCGGCCTTGAAGGGTAGGTTGGTTGACCGTGGGGCTGTAGCAAACGCCGGCGACACGCAGAGGACCTGAACAGCGCCGGGGCGGAGGACCTGGACTGTGACGGCACCGCGGGATGCTCGCGTAGACAAGGAGATGCGGCGAGCTCGCCGGTATTGTAGCTGATCCGGTGAGAGCAGGCCGGCGAGCAGCTGTGGCGCTCATTCATGGAGCATCCCTCGAGCCCATGCCGTGTGTTGTCGGGATAGCCGAGCGTGCGACCAGGCCGGCGATGGAGAAGATGGCTGCCCATCTCGCGGGTCTGTGTGTAATTGATAAAACGGGTATGAATTGGTAGTCAACAAATGTATCTTTGAGTGGTCTGCTGGTAAGCGTGCAATGTTCTGTAGCATACGGTGCTATGTTCGAGTCCCCGTGTATATGCTAGTATATTTTTTGCTCCTGCGATATGCCATATTTCAACCTGATTAGTCCCATACCGTTTAGCGAGTAAGAGTTCGACATACTTAAAAGAGGAGACGGCGGTTCTGTTTCAAGTTGTGACATCTACAAGTGACATATATGTTCAGGTTCAGGTTTAGGTTCTATTGGGTCAGGTTCAGGTTGGTTAACTTTTACAGGTTCAGGTTGCTTAACTTAAAATGGGCCTGTGTAGATGTTTTTTTCTGTGTTGCACAGGTTTGCGGCGTTTTCCTGAAACGCCCCAGAATATTTGAGGCGATGCTAAAACGCCACTGATTGAAAGATTTCCAGGCACTATCTAAAATGCCTCGCTTGACCATTCCCTTCGCTACCAATTCTAGCGTTCCTTCAAAACGCCGTGAGAAACATTTGGAGGCATTATTCACTTCTTCAGAGGCATTTTAGAATGCCTTCATATATCAACCGTGGTGTAGTGTTTGCATGTTTCTGTGAGACTGGTTAAGCTTAAGCCCTTGTAGCTGCAGGAGGTACGTGCATCTGTATTTGGGGGGCGGGGGGTTACATATGAGATTAAAATGCAAAGTCAGATTGATTACCTTACACTCTTCGAAGGTTTCATTTTTTCTTTTTTTACAAAACAATTAATATATTCAAAAATTCTAGTACATAGGTTTTCTTTACCTCGGCTGCCTGAACAACTGTCTTTCTTAACACCATTGGTTCACCTTGGATCACATTCAGTACATTCTGTTCATTTAGACTGAGGTCCCTAAAGCAAATATCTTCAACTTACGGACTTTTAGGTTGAGCACCCAGGCTTTATTGAGGTGGTACAAGCTTTGTCTCTAGCATGAAAAACAGGACGACACCTGCACATATCTTTTAAACACCAATATTTTTATTTGAATTTTGCCACGCATCAGTAAGGCAATATGCGCTACACAGAGAGGACATTTTGGCACCCAATGATTGTGAATGATTAGCAACCGCTTGCCTACCATAATTTTCTTAAGCTTCTAAATGAACTCTTGTGATTGCATCTTACTAAGAAAGTATGCTGATGGAATGATTTGCAGGGTATGGATACCATTATGTTATAGTGATAGAGGAGACAGTTATGCCAATGATGATGGATGCAATAGTAACTGTTGGGACTGAGATGTCTGAAGCAAACAGAGGTTCTATAATAGAAGAATTTTTCAGCAAGGATGATGAACACAAGAAAAGGCTGCAGTTTTTGTTTTGGGAGCAAGCTTATACCCAGATGCTGTGAGGATGTCAGGTATGTGGCAAAACAGGACCACGTATAACACATGCATAGAAAATTAAAAATAAGTCTAGGCAAAATTAAATTCGCTAGAGCTAATGATAATAAAAAATTCAAAATGTGACCGGAGCAGCTCACGGGGTTTCTATGTTGAAGAGCACCGTGGTACCTCGTCCCGTGGTTTGCCTGGTACTGTGGTAAATTCAATCTCCTCCATGCAAACCTAGTTTCATTTTTCAATCAGAAATGTTCTTCGTAGTCGTAGGTGATGATGAACTTGGTATCATTCTCTAATGACAGGGGTCGAGATGGATATGGAGTATGTCCACTGTAAAGGAGGCGCTGCTGTAGCTGTTGCCGCTGATGGTTACGTGCCACGGCTCGTTAGAGACGATATCCATGGAGGTGGTGCTAATCATATAGTCTCTATAGAGCCTGAGTTTGTAGCTGGCGCCCAGGGTGGCATCAAGTCACTCATGCCACATGATGACAGTGAAGAGAGGTGTCTTTGGCTGACGATGATGTTGCTTTCTGCATGCGATCAATGTTTGCTGAACCAGGTTAACTGTAGCTCTGGTGTGCTCGCATCAGGATTGTCTTGGAGCGCCGCCATATCCGCCTTCTACTTGGTATGTACCCCAGTTCATCTGCACATGCTTCTAGTTTCTATATCTGTTCATATCTGAAAGTAATTTGGTTCGCTCTGTTTGTTTACTAGTGGGAGGGTTCAGTAGAAGGTAAAGTTAACCATGAGCTTGATGGGGAGGAAGCTGGCGTCGAAGCAGATCTGGAGCCGAATCAGGAAGTGATCGTCTTGGTCTTGGCCGATTCAGGCGAGGTTCCCTAGTTTCAAAAACCTCGTTAATTTAGTTTTTTAATAGTGCAAACTGTGTTTCAGGCTAAACATTCTTATTTGAATTTCATTGACAATAGGTTCCGCCGCCACCGGAGTTCGACCTGGACGGGGCCCAAGGAGAAGATGGAGCCAGAGCTGATGAGGACGCCGAGCACACATAGGAGGTTGTTGCCGAGCATGTTCCGGAAGCCGAGCCGCTTCCTGTCGATGCGGAAACATTTGTTCTACAATGTGTGACCAGCAGGCTTGACACGAGCTTATCGCATCTCGTCTCAACGCTTCATTTGGTCCACCATTTTTTCACGCTTCATGGATACCACAATCAACAGGTTTTTCTTTTCTTTCCCTACCATTAAAAATACGTTTATTTTGTTATTCTGCACCAGAACCTGGCCATGGTCTACACTGTGAATCATACTAAACCAGAAACATTTATGTTTTTCAGGGATGAAACTGGTATTTGTGTTATGCACATCATTAGGTACCACGACAGTGACAAGCTATGGATCTCCATCACCAAGGTTATGTAAATCTATATTTCGAAAGTAAACCATCTTTTGGTTAACTAAAGTTTCTAGGGAAATCACTCTTCTTACAATGTACCTTCTATTTTTTTTATTCAGAATAACTTGGCGAACACTAAAAAATCCATATTGCAAGAAGTCATGAAGCTCCAGGGCAATAATTCTTAGTCAGTCGATGCATTATGGTCGGTTTCATGCTCCTAGCGATGGTTTTGAAGACTTCCTATGAATCAAAGCCTTTTTCTGCACGTGAGATGCTTTTCTAATTTGTCCAAGCTTCATTATACTGTGGAGGCGTCTGGAAACGACTCACTTATTTTGCGTACAGGTCCCAGAAACTTGTGTACGACTCGTTGTAGCCGATATTCTCTCGTTCGCTACCATTCCAAACAACTATTAGTAACTTTCTTCTTTCCCATTTTACAGATTTGCTTCAGATCACGGAAGCTTGGGTGATGGAGTGCTTGTATTTAGTTTTTGTTTTGACCTTGTGAAACTTGCTACCTATGGATGAAACTGTGTAATATTGATGAAACTATGTATATGTACGGATGAAACTTGCTACTATTGGTAACATGTGTTGGATATATATATATGTGTTCATGACTATTGATAATATGTGTTGAATAAGCTATATTGGTCATATAAATATATTTGTGTCTGATTTTCTGTGAAAATGAATTGATATAAGAAAAACAAAATTAAATGGGGCAATATAGACACTTTGCCATCTGCTGGCAGATGGCAAAGAGCTTTGCCATCAGCTGGCAGATGGCAAAGAGGCCACATGTCATCCAGAGGTAAAATTTTGGCTTGCCTATTTGGGCTCTTTGCCATCAGCTGGCAGATGGCAAAGTATGCAGCCTTTGCCATCTGCTGGCAGATGGCAAAGTATGCCGTTATCCTTCTAACGGGGCTAACCCCGTTAAGAGGCTTTGCCATCTGCCAGCTGATGGCAAATGCACAGGCTCTTTGCCATCAGCCAGCAGATGGCAAAGAAGCCTTTGCCCACTGGATTTCAGACAAACTGTTTGCCATCTGCTGGCTGATGGCAAAGCCTTTGCCATCTGCCATGGCAGATGGCAAAGTGCTAGATTCCAGTAGTGATCCATTCATCCATATTTCAATACACACATGCATCTATCACATAACAAGCAGTAAAAAATGCAAAAAATGAAGAAAAAAATCTCACCAACGGGCGAAGTTGGCGCCGATGCAGCGGGCAAGCAGGGAGGCTGGGGCCGCCGCGGCTGGGTGTCGGCGGAGGGGGGGCTCCGAGTCCGGGCCGGCACGCCGAGGCCCAAGTAGGGAGGGCGCGAGGTCGGGGCCGGTAGCGACGACGCACGCCGGCGAGAGGTGGCA
>LR738714.1:718425419-718437086 GCA_902687465.1 Secale cereale | reverse complement strand
CATAGGAACAGTCTGGAGAAACATCCGGGACAGACCCACGGCAAGATCTCCTCCGTGTAGACCCCACGCGTCCGTTTCCCCCCTCCAGGTGCCGGCGGCGGCGCCGTCCGTGAGGGGGGGCACACACCAGACACGCGTCCCGCCTCTTCGGACATGCCACCACACCATCACGCATGTATGAGGGCCCGGTGCGACGCTCCGGTGGCATTGCTACCCCCCAGTGCCCCCGTCCCACCTAACCCTATAGCGTTGGACCGCGGGATCTAGCCCTTTGACTTTGCGCGGACGGGCTTTGACCAGTGGACCTCCCCACCCGGTTGTGTTAGGTCAGCCCATAGGAACAGTTTGGAGAAACATCTGGGACAGATCCACAGCAAGATCCCCTCCGTGTAGACCCCACGCGTCCGTTTCCCCCCTCCAGGTGCTGGCGGCGGCGCCGTCCGTGAGGGGGGGGGGGGGCACACACCGGAGCCCCAAGACGGGCGTCTACGCATGCATGAACACTTTCACATATGCATCGGGACCCGTGCGATGTTTCGGTGACATAGCTACACCCCGAACCCCCCACCAAGCAGAATTCCTTCCGTGTCGACCGTTTCCCCCCTCCGTGACACGGCAATAGCGACGTTCGTTACGGGGGGGCGGCAATCGATATACCATCGGGAATTTTTTTAGATAAGGCATAATTATCTTATGCAAAACAAAAACTAAAATAAAGTAAAAACAACAAAGCAAAGTAAAAATAACAAAGCAAAGTAAAAATAAAAAATAAAGTAAAATACACCTATGCCGACGGCGTCGGCATACCTGTACACCCGTGGAGGTTGTGCCGCGGATCGATGACGTGGCGTGGCACACGGATCGATGACGTGGCGAATGAGCCTATGCCAGAGATAACAGAAATGGAATAAAAAAATTAATTAAAATAAATGTATGCCGACGGCCAGGCCGTCGGCATATCTACCTTCGTTCCCACGGATCGATGACGTAGCGTGGCACACGGATCGTGGACGTGGCAGAGGGGCCTATGCTGACGGCCACGCCGTCGGCATACCTCTGCCACATATATGCCTACGGCCGCCGTTACGGCCCGTCGGCGTAGGATCAACGCCGTCAGGTGTTCTGCGCTGACCGGGCAGGTGGGCCAGGTCTATGCCGACGGCCTGTCCTATGCCGACGGCCCCGGTACGCGTAGCTCGTGCGGTCCCGACGGCCTCTCCTATGCCGACGGCCCCGTCGGCATAGATGGATGTACCCCGACGGCCTTTGTACGCCTACGGCCTACCCCTGGCCATCGGCATAGGTCTCTAGATGCCGACGGAGGCCGTCGGCATAGATTTGGCCGTCGGCAACCCCTGTTTTCCTGGTAGTGAATGGTTGTCGTGTCCATGACATGATACTTCATCTCCTTTATTCCTTGTCAAAGGAAGAAAACTTTATCGGTATATTAGATAATGAGCAGCACACGTCTGTGGACAGCAGGCGAGTATCCATCCGAAACACTGAGATCAGCATAGAGATTATGAGTAATGGTCAGGTTGATCTGGACATGCCACAAGTGAGGTCAGTCACTGCCTTTGTAGGTCCAATGAACGCCTTGCCCCCGTTATCTAGTTTCCCCATGTTGCGTGTACTGGCAGTTGTGGCAAACTTTTTTTTGAAAGGACGCCATTATCTGGAGGGACTTAGGAGCTCACTTCACCTTCGGTACATCTATAATGGTCAGATTATGGAATGTTGCACCTGATGACAGCGTGGAGACAGACTTGTTGGACGTTTTATGCAGCCTGCACAAGATCATGGTTATAGATTTCGGTCTCCACACAAAGTTTAAGCCAGGGAGTCCCAGAAAGACATGCAAATAAGGCTTCGTCCTCTCACTACATCTCCGTCGCCTGATTCTATTTGGCATCAACTTCCCAAGGCTTCCGGGGTGGATTTGTCCCTTGCTTCTTCCCAACCTCACCGACCTACATGTGATGGTATATGATGTAGAACAGGAGGATATGGAAGTCCTTGGAGATTTCACAGACCTCTGTAATCTGCACCTTATGATTCTGAGCACGAAAACTAAAGAGAGGGAAATTTTGACCTGTGGTGGTGGTGCGTTCCAGAATTTGAGGGGATGCCGTGTGAACCGACAGCTCAAGTTTGTTCATGGATCTATGCCAAGGCTTGAAGATGTTCATTTGGGGATCCGTGTCTGGGAAGTGAAACGTGTCAGCCCTGATTTCGACTTCGACATGGGCTTGCTTAACCTCCCTGCCATTCAGCAAGTCCAGGTAGATATCCACTGCGCATACTCCCGCGCTGTGGAGGTGGAGGAAGCGGAGGCTGCTTTGAGGCACGCAGTCCACATGCATCCCAACAGTCCCACCCTTACAATGAGAAGGGTTTGTGAAGAGGTACCAGCATTCTCATCAAATAAGGCCTTTCATTTTCATAGATTTCATTTGTCTCTGTGCATACTCATTCTCCTTGTATCTTAGTTAACATGCTTCTCTTCTTTCTTGTCCATCACTGCAGTTTATGCTGTTGATGGGTGAAGAATATAAAGAGGTACAACGTTATCACCATGTATCTGCCCTCCCCACATTGCGTACATTGTCTGGAGTTAATGGCTCCCAGGAGATAGATTTGTTTCCCTCTTGATACGCCACTCCGCTTCTCTGCAGAAAAATGAAGTCCTAGGTGAGATGCTCATCCAAAGGGATCGCTTCGCTGAAATTCGTGAAGAGATCCGGGAGGCAGAGGAGATGCAAGCGGCCTTGGCCAACAACCATCCCATCCTTCTCGAGGTATACACATATTACATAGTATACGTATATTATATATTCCCTCCCGATTCGACCAACATCACCTATACCCACTCATTTAATTTTTCTCAGACGATACCACTCACGGAGCGTCTCACCAAGGATGTGGTAGGTCCTGATGCAATAGGAATCCTAAATCATGAATTGGCCAGTGTCACTGGCATGTTAACTTCTGAGCTGCATGTGCATGGACTGGTCGGTTCTTTTTTCTCTTTCCCACCCTTTCTTTACTATCCTTATATATTTATTCTAGACTAGTTATTAGGAGTACTACTGATTTTCCTAGCCCGGTTGCATGTTCCTGGTTAAAGGAGGCACAGGTTGCAGCTGCTCGAGGATTCCTCAAGCGACTCGACCATGTTATCCAGCAATCTACCCCACTACTGGAGGAAATCAAGGCTGCATTGAATCAAACACAAACCATCAGTATGCACCGTTTCCCACTGTTTCATTTCCATCTCTCCACTATTAAAATTACTCATTGTCTTATTTGTTATTTCCGTTCCTCCTAGTTTCTCCCTCCATCTCTGCACGAATCGGAGACAGTGACTGATGAATTCAAGTGCCATAATAATGTCTATGTGCTCCTCCTGGAAGCACATGATCAGGCTCTCCCTCTTTAGCAACGGGAGCTTCTCTGCTCAGTTGATTTATTGTGCTTTAGTCTCAGTCCAAGCAGCGCCACCCACAAGCTCAAGAACACACCGACTAATCCGGCAACCAATCAGACCTACTGAAAGAGAAGGGACGATTTCGAAGCTGTGGTAATGGTGAAGGGAGAGGCAGCGCCACCCAAAAACATGCTCTAAATTAATAATAAGAGTGTTGTGGTTGAAGTGGAACTACTGTTTGTTGTCTTAATAATGTTCCATCTGTGAATGGTCTTTCCTCTCGGTTATTAGGAATAAGAGTGTTGACACTCTCGGTTATTAGGAATCATGTAATCTTCTTTTCTGACTGTTAATGGTCTTTCCTCTTTGTATTCTAGCACTTTGAAGTTTGAACTACTCGAACCACTTCTAATAAATTAGTTGCCCCTTACAAAAAAAAAACTCTCTTAATTACGATTGTATCCTAAATCTCTTCATTCTGCCCATTTGGTAGGAACAGAACTTATGACATATAAGTGCCATGGAAGAGTGCAAGTTTTTGCATGACCTGAAAACTGTAACTCTAAGATCTGCACACTTTTATGTGAACTGCATGCCCAGAGCACACATCTCTGGCAGAAAAAAACACACAGGCAAACATAACAAAAGGAAGTAGAAGCTTCCAAAGAACTGTCGTCTGTGTTGTAGTAGATGACAGGTGATGCAGAACCATTTTGGCATCAACACTCACAAATATGTACTTGGTAGTTAGTACAGGCTGGGTGGATGGCCACCGAGAAATTTAATGATGTGGGCATGTAGCCATGTACACATGGAAGGTAACAGCCAACCTCACCAGATATACATGATGGTTTTCCCCGACCCTGCAGATCACCCCAGACTATATATATATTTCCTAAACACTGGTAGCCACGGCAGACATGTGTTACAGCACTAGGGCAATTTTGACCCCTGAAGTGATGGTTTGCCCATCCAGCCCATAGAGAGTATCGATGAGCGGATGAGGTGCATCCTGAGAGAGGCAGGTCCTTCAGCTGACTCCATCCCGATCTCTCCAGCAAGTCCGAAGATGACGAGAGAACATGCTGCTGCGGCCAGAGCATCGGAAGGTTACACTCCAACAAAGGCTGCTATAAGAGTTGTCATAGCACACCCTGTCGCTGTGATCTTCTGCACCATTGCCACACCATTGCTCACACTGATGACTTGTTCACCATCAGTGATGAAATCAACAGCCCCAGATACTGCAACAACTGCCCCGCTGGACCGTGCCAATGTTTTCGCGGCTTGCACAGTCATGTGAACTGTCCACGCCCAGACGTTTGCTATCAGTACAACTGTAAGCAAGATGGAATACTGTAAGTGGTGTAGGCTTGGTATATGTGTTGATCTTCAAATAATTGTTAGATAGGTCAACCAGTCAATCGTCCTGGAATCCAGGCAAGAACTTTACTAACACAAGTGACGTTTGACCAGACTACCCGTTTAAAATTCCTTGAGGGACTGGATAATATAGTTTGTGGAAGCTAGAAGACTAGTGACCTGAGTGCATCACCCTGGCAAAAGAGGGGCGGAGAAGAAAAGAGACAGCCAGGACTGGGTGGAGGGCCTTGACATGAACCATTTTTCTTATGGACTTCATGCATCGTGGCACTCTCCGTCACATGGCATGCCAGCGTGGCAAAATCACTTTCCTAAGCTCGAGTTACGGGGTAAACTATATGGTAGTGGATAGGTGGGTGAATTAATCAGTTTAGTTTGTCAGGGGAGGGGAGTAATATGATTAGGATAGATCCGGGAGTTTATGTTGATTTTAACTTTATGTGGACTCATTGTTCTGCTGTTCTCATGTTCTGCACTTGTGGCACAAGGTTACTTCAGCATGTTTGGACCTAAGCATCTGCGCTACTTTTGGCGGCTTTGGCACCTAGAGCTCTCGGATGGAGGGAAATAAATTTTCTCACAGATTGCAAAACCTTGGAGATCGCTACTGAAGCCAAAGATCTTGTCTCTAATCCTTGTCGGTTGAGCATCAGGCCTATCCTTGCTGACTTCTTTCTAGCTTCTACAGCCTCATCAGGAACTCTAAAGTCACTCACATTCCAACAATTTCTAAGAGGGCTTTCAGAAATCAATCTTCTCCTAGATGTGATTTCCTTTTAGCAAGGGCTCAAGATGTAACTCCGCAATGGCCGTTGAAGCCATCAAACTCCCCAAGGAGAAGCTGATGTCTGACAAACACACACGCACAAGTTTGGACCTTACAGGTTGCATCAGACTGCTTATTTTAGCTTTCAATTAAAGCTAGGTTTTCTTTCAAAACTGAAATTAGCCACAAGAAAAGGAAGGTAAAGGCTAGTAGAGAAGGTAGGTTGAAACGTAGTGATGATAATGTTCAGATGTCGTGTTTTCCTTAACTTCAGTTCATCTACTCCCTCTGTCCCATAATATAAGAACGTTTTTGCCACTACATTTGTGTCAAAAACGTTCTTATATTATGAGACGGAGGGAGTAGTTAATTATTGATCTCATCTCATCAATTTACTGAACGGAATCTCTTTTGACCCTAAAATAACCGAAGTCCCTGTTTATCCTACAGTAGCACACGGCAATTTGACAATCGATCAACTTTTTTAGTCAAGATCTGGTGTCGGTCACCGCTAGGATTGCAAATTGAGAAGAAGAGATTCCCGCGCTAGCAGTGAAGGTATGGGAAGAGCAGGTACCTTGAAAGAGGAGTTACCTGAGCTGGAGGCGAGGGCAAGGATCTCAGAAGCGTTGCCACTGACGACGGTGGGGCAGAGTTTATTTTTCTTAGAAGAATACTTCAGCTGAGCTGTGGAGAACTGGAGATTGTATCAGTATTTCTCTTGGTAGTTCACCTTTTGGAGCCACGGAGAACTTGTATCCAAACCTGATAACTCCTTGACCCTCGTAGCTTGAAGTATTCAGAGGAAAAAGCTCTTGACGGTGAAGTAGTCAGAGGAAAAAGCTCTTGATGGTAGGAAGAAAATTCACGACATATCTGGCTTACATGGAAGATTACAAGTTTGAGCATCAACTGAACACATGAGAACTGTGACTCTAATAACTGCACACTTGACGTGAACTGGATGCCTAGAGCACACATCTCAGACAGAGGACACACAGAGGAACGGAACAGAGCCTTTGAAGCTTCCGAAAGAACGATATCCTTGATAAGATTCTCTCTTATATTCTTTGAAGTAAAGAAAGAGCTTACTCGATCATCCCTTGGGTGATTCAGCTTATATGTTGCAGTATATATGCTGGTATAATGTAGCATGGAATATGGGAAGCAAAATTCAGAAGAAAAACTGTAGGCTTTCCAAAGTTTCCTCCCGAGGCAGCGGGGGCCTTCAATCATTAATTTCGTAACAGGCATAGGGGGATCAACACCTATAAGCAGAATAGCCGTTCGACCATCTCAAAGCCATTGAAGCACAAACACCTTATTTCGACAGGCTTATTTTGTGAACATCATTCTCTGTGTAGATGACATCACAATTCACAACTATGTACGTACTTACTACAGCCGGGATGGTCACCGAATTATTGATGGGGGGTGGTACACATGGATGAGTGACGGCCAATCTGATCCGATCTGCTTCATGGTTTTCCAAGCACCGAGGAGGCAAAATGATCCTGCAGACTATTCCAGACTCTGTATCTCCTACAACACTGATAGCCATGCCCCGCATGTGTTACGGCACTAGGGCAATTTTGACCCCTGATGTGACGGTCTGCTCGTCGAGCCCGTAGAGAGCATCGATGAGGTGCATCCTGAGAGAGGCAGGCCCTTTAGCCGACTCCATCCCAATCTCTCCAGCGAGTCCAAAGATGGCAAGAGCACACGCTGCTGCGGCCAGAGCATCGGAAGGATCCGCCCCAACAAATGCCGCTATGAGAGCGGTGACGGCACACCCTGTTGCTGTGATCTTTTGCATCATGGCCACGCCATTGCTCGCGCTGACCACCTGCTCGCCATCCGTGATGAAATCAACTGCTCCAGATACTGCGACGACGGCCCCGCTGGACCGTGCCAATGCTTTTGCGGCTTGCACGGCCTCCCCTGAGGCATGTGAACTGTCCACACCCTGCAGTTGGCCACAAGTGTTAGTGCCATTAGAAGCAAGATAGAATATGTACCGTAAGCGGCAATAGGCTTGGTATGCAATCAGGCAATCGTCCTGGAACCCATGCAAAAAAACTTTATGAAAAAAAGGGACGTTTGACCAGCAGTACAAAATTTCTTCAGAGACAGGATTAATGACTGGAGTGTACCACCCTGAGAAATTGTTTTCCATTTTCCCTCTTTATGAAATTGGCATAGCGCCTGTCTTACAGTACATCTCAAACTACTTATCGATGTGGGACAAGTGCTTAAGTGGGAGGAGGGACACGCTAAGGCAATTAGTCTCTTTGTTGTCCCTTTCCTCTGTTTTCTGAACTTGTAAAGTTGTGATACAAGGTAACTTGAGGATGTTTGAACTTTACAGGTTGTGTGTCCAACTGCTTATTTTAGCTTTCACTTACAGCCAGGCTATGGTCTTTCTTTTAAATCTGAAATCAGCCACAAGATTACATGGACAGCATATGTTTCCAGCAAGCCAATTTGAATGACAACCACAATGACCCCAAATGAGCTGAAGAATCAATCGTCGTTCCAAATAGGATTGCAGTTTCACAATCGATCATCTGATTTAGTTAAAATTCAGTGCCGGTCACATTGCAGTTTAGGATTGGATTGGAAATTAACAATGAGTTGCTAATAGGATTGGATTTAGTTGAGGTACCTTGAAGGAGGAGGAGGAGCTGTCTGAGCGGGCGGCGAGCGCGAGGATCTCGGACGCGTTCCCCCTGACTACGGCGGGGCGGAGCGCGAGGAGCTCGAGGCAGGCCTCCATCCGGAAGCCGGAGGCGGCGGCTGCGACGGGGTCGAGCACCCAGGGGTGGCCGGCGGAGGCGGCGGCGCGCATGGAGGGGAGCCAGTCCTCAGAGAGGGTGCCGACGTTGATGTAGAGGGCGTGGCAGCGCGGGGTGAAGTCAGGGATCTCGCGGAGGCTGTGGATCATGGCCGGGGAAGCGCCGGCGGCGGTGAGCGCGTTGGCGGCGATGTCCATGGAGACGAGGTTGGTGATGCACTGCACCAGCGGCGCCCGCTCGCGGACGGCCGACAGCAGCGCCCACGCGCGCCGGCTCCAACACGCCTCCGTCCTCTCCTCGTCCATGCCGACGGCGAGGCTGCGCGGCTATGCGACCAGCGGTGGAGGAGGAAAAAAAATTATAGGGAGGAGGGGATATACGTATATATGCCGTGTGCAATTTCATCCCAGCGAAAACTTTTACTGTGGAAAACGGCCTCCCCAGACCCCTGCATCGCCTTCCCCCCTCCTCCCCGCGCCTCCCCCTCTTCCTAATCCCCTCCCGCCGCCACCGGCGTAGGCCTCGGGTCTTGCACGCGTGGTGCCGGTGGGGGCGGCCCCGTTTTTCCCGTGCGCGGTGCTACGGCTCGGGTGGTGGCGGCTGGCGACGAATTAGGTGGTGGCGTGTCTTCACGCGTGGTGGCGGCTGGTGGTGGTGCACCCAGGCCGGCGACGGATCTTCACGGACGGCGCAGCTTCGGGTGGCGAGGTGGTGGTGGTGCGGCTGCTTGGCTGAGGGGCGGCGTCCTTCTGGCCCAAATCTAGGCCCTTTTGGGCCCATATGGGTCTGGGCGGGCCTGGCGTGGGCTTTCCGGCATCGTCTCCGGCGGACAAAGGTGTGGCTCGGGCTGGGGGTGGCGGAGACGGCGACGCGTGTGCTGCAGCGCGGTGATAGGAGCTTCACGAGCCCATTTCGGGCTTGGGCGCGCAGGGTGCCTTGTTTCGGGCTCGGCCGGTGGCGGTAAGCATGTTGGCGGCGATGTCTGTGGAGACGAGGTTGGTGATGCACTGCACTAGCGGCGCCCGCTCGCGGACGGCCGACAGCACCGCCCACGTGTGGCGGGCCCACCATGCCTCCGTCCTCTCCTCGTCCATGCCGATGCTCGTCGTGGGTTGGGGATTAACTTTTTTTTACCTGAAGTTGCATTTTTTGAATCGACTCTTGACTTTGAGGAAATCTTAGTCGGCTTAAAATTAGTAAACTCACAGACATACGTCAGGCGCGTGGCACTTCGACTATTACACACGATAAGTCTCGGTCAAAACAAACTGAAGCACAGAAGTTCTCATGCTTAGCAACTAAAGTTGCTATTCTCGTGTCATTAAACTTGCCGTTGAAAACGTTTGAAGTTGGCATGGATGGGCACGAGGAGGAACAAAACAAGTGCCTGTTTGACTAACCCGTCCTACGTGGTAAGTGGGAAGAAATAAAACCACTTGCACGTAGTCATTTTTTCATAGAAACCCGGATTAGGATGAAATTATCCGGTTTGAGACTTGAAGGATTGAAAATCTCTTATTGAGGGTCCAATGTATATTTTTCGTGAACTTGATGGTTAGTTATCTGGAAAAATTGTCCTTAGAAGCAGAAAATCATGAAAGGCAAAAATAAAATATAACAAGGTCTTTCGAATTTGCCGCGGCTCACCTTATATCCTTCATGCCATCACAAGAGGGAATGAAAACGTAGGACATATATGTGGAGGAAACTTCCTCAATGTGGTCGCAATAGTCATTCATCATATACAGTAATCTTTTTAGTCCAGTGAAATGTAATGCCCCGACCACAACCACCGATTCTCGACTGTTACGCATGGCGGTATCTAGACTGTTCCACAGACCAATAATAGTCTTTTCTATGCACTTTATCCTCACTTGTGCGCATCTGGGTCCAACTTCTCAGTCGGTCACTCATCCTAGAATCGCTCCAAGACAAGCACACTTCATTTTGGCGTTCTTTTCAAATGGACTTGCGAAAAAAAAGGAAAAACTTCTTATTAATATGAGTAGTCTATTATTCTTATTAAGCTAGGCTCTAACATGAAAAGTGCAATACACACTTTTTGATGCACTTGCACTTTTATAGAAACATGCAAAGCTATTTTTAACTTACGGTTGCAAACAAATGGCATATTTCTCCCTACACCTAAGGTGTGTCTAGTGAGCTTCGTGGACCCGTTCCCTCGCCCGAAATCCTCTCCCAAGTACATCTATCCGTCAAAGTTGGTGGGCACCCTTCTCTATCTGCTAAGCTAAAACTAGACCTAGATCTAGCACCGACAATCATTCACACTCGACTCAACACAACGTTACTAGATAGATATTCCACCCCTCCCTCCATCATCTCGCTCTCCATCTGTTTCATTTGTTACTCATGTTTCGTCTATCTAATCTGTTGCACAACGGTCCTGAATTTGTTGGTATGATCTGGTAAGTGTTAACTAATCTCTTTTTGGTCTTCATTGTTGAGTGATTCTCATAATGTTATGTCATTTTCTCAATCGCAGTGCTCTCCGATTTCGGCTGGCAGGAATCACTACCAGAAAAAACAGGGTTTGCCGACGGCCAAATATATGCCGACGGCTGCCGTCGGCATCTAGAGACCTATGCCGACGGCCAAGGGCAGGCCGTAGGCGTACAAAGGCCGTCGGCATACATCCATCTATGCCGACGGCCCCGTCGGCATAGAGGAGGCCGTCGGGACCGCACGAGCTACGCCTACGGGTGCCGTCGGCATAGGATAGGCCGTCGGCATAGACCTGGCCCACCTGCCCGGTCAGCGCAGACCACGTGACGGCGTTGACCCTACGCCGACGGGCCGTAACGGCGCCCGTCGGCATATCTGTGGCAGAGGTATGCCGACGGTCTGGCCGTAGGCATAGGCCCCTCTGCCACGTCCACGATCCGTGCGCCAAGCCACGTCATCGATCCGTGAGACGAAGGCTGATATGCCGACGGCCATGCCGTCGGCATACATTTATTTTAATTATTTTTTAAATTCCATTTCTGTTATCTGTGGCAGAGGTATGCCGACGGCACGACCGTCGGCATAGGCTCACTCGCCACGTCATCGATCCCTGCGCCACGCCACGTCATCGATCCGCGGCACAACCTGCGTGGGGTGTAATGGTATGCCGACGGCCTAGCCGTCGGCATAGGTGTACTTTACTTTATTTTTATTTTTAGTTTGCTTTGTTGTTTTTACTTTGCTTTGTTGTTTTTACTTTATTTTAGTTTTTGTTTTGCATAAGATAATTATGCCTTATCTAAAAAAATTCCCGATGTATATCGATTGCC
>LR738714.1:718318863-718422248 GCA_902687465.1 Secale cereale | reverse complement strand
CCCGCCCCCACGCCGCCCCGCCCCGACCCTCTCCACCCGCTCACCCCACCACCATCCCCATCCCCCTGCCACCTCTCGCCGGCGTGCGTCGTCGCTACCGGCCCCGACCTCGCGCCCTCCCTACTTGGGCCTCGGCGTGCCGGCCCGGGCTCGGAGCCCCCCCTCCGCCGACGCCCAGCCGCGGCGGCCCCGGCCTCCCTGCTTGCCCGCTGCATCGGCGCCAACTTCGCCGGTGAGATTTTTTTTCTTCATTTTTGCATTTTTACTGCTTGTTATGTGATAGATGCATGTGTGTATTGAAATATGGATGAATGGATGGTGGTGAAGTTTGTGATAGATGGATGGATTGATGTTTATTGGTTAGTTTTGTCTTTGGTCAAGTTAGTGATAGGTTATGTTGATTCATCTCCGTGAAGTGATATTGGACGTTTTGCGAATGGTGGAGAGTAGAGATGCATAGTTTCATTTTGTGATGTTGACAAAACTGGTATCTGATGAGTAGTTATTTTATCATGATGATCTTGCTAAAAAAAGTTGAAGAGCAAAATTTGGCACTTGATGAAAATTAGGATTTGAAGTATCATGATGATCTAAAGCCTTGACTAGATGTCATTACCAATATGATTTTTTTATAGTTTGAAGTGTCAATGCTTTATGTGATGTGAGGCCCTCAAATTTTTTGACTCGGTAAAATTTACAGGGTTTGTGGTATTTCATCTCCCTAGAGCCTTCGTCGTCTGGGTTTTTGGTCCGTGATCCTGCCGCTGCTCGACTACTTCCTCTACAGCGGAGGGTGAGCTACAAATCCACTTTCACCTCCTACCCTATTTTAACTAGATTTCATTCTCAAGTCAAGTGACGTAACCTAGGCGTCTCCCGTCCGAAAGGGTTGCATCGATAAATATGCATTCAATTGCATATTTATCACCGCAGCTCTTTCGGATTGTCCAGCGTTTTCCATGGACAGCCCGAGGATGTGTAGATTGGGTATGTTCTCCATGTTCTACCCCGTTCCGAGACAGGATTTCGACGGTGCCTCCACATTGTTCTCCGGAGCACATTCTCTCGGCTATTTGCCGAGACGTGTTTCTGGAGAACAGCGGGGAGGTGCTGCCGAAATTTTGTCTCGGAACGGGATAGAATGGAGGACGTACTCAATCTACACATCCTCGGGTGGGATTAGGACCCATCTTTACCTATTAGGGATGTAGGTGGATTAAACGCGGTAGAAACTGAAAATTTGATATGATTAATTTAAGTGAACCCTTAATTATGTTGTGTGGGTTGCAAAAAAGCAGAGGATGGCAGATAATCAGTGGATGTACAGTGGTTTTATCCGTCGGAATCGAGTAACATCAGAGTGGATCACGAAAACCGATGTGTATTTGAAGGAGATATTCCGTCGTCCAATGAGAATTATCCCTCCATGCCCCTGTGCGAGATGTGCCAGACGTCACCGTAGAAATCAGACGGACATGAGTGAGCACCTTCGCACTTACGGATATATGCCAAACTTTGACATGCCGCCGATAAACATAGCCGAGCAGGACCGTGGTAGAGAGGAGGTGATGCGACAACGCATCGATGGATACGAGGACGACGGGGTCAGGGACATGCTAGATGATGTCATTGTTGCAGAAACGGCAAATGCGACACCTTCAGAGAATGAACCGGAGGAGCCGGAGGCAACTGCAAAGGCCTTCTTGGAGGTCTTGGCCTCGTCGAAGAAACCTCTTTATGCGGGTGCGAAAATATCTCAGCTGGATGCCATCTCGCAACTGATTGTAGTCAAGGCTGAGTACGGCTGTAGCCAGAAATGCTTCGAAGCATTCCTGGGAGTATGGGCTAACAGCCTCCCTGAGGGTCATGAACTGCCGAAAAGCATGTACGATACAAAGAAAATCATGAAGGCACTCTCTATGGATTATGAGAAAATAGATGTTTGCCCGAAGAATTGCCTTTTGTTTAGGCACGAGTATGCGGATGACAAGTACTGTAGGAAGTGCGGTTCGTCTCGGTACATTGAGGTGGTCGGTGAGGATGGTGAGAAAAAGCAGCTAACTATCCCCGTTAAGGTTCTTCGGTATCTTGATTTTATAAAAAGACTGCAGCGCCTTTTCATCACGAAGGAGTCTGCCAAAATGATGAAGTGGCACAAGGAAGGTATAAGGTACAATCCAAATAAAATCGTACATCCATCGGGAGGGGAAGCATGGAAGTCATTCGATGAAGAATACCCCGAGGAAGCAGCCGAGGCTGGGAATGTCAGAATAGCCATATCAGGTGATGGGTTGAATCCATATGGTATGTCGTCCAATCCATACAGCTGCTGGCCTGTGTTTGTAATTCCGCTCAATCTTCCTCCCGGTGCCCTAATGCAACGGAAGACCATGTTCTTGTCGCTCATCATTCCGGGGCCTGACTACCCGGGGAAGCAATTGGGTGTGTTTATGCAGCCGCTTGTGGATGCTTTGCACCATTCTTGGTACTTTCCGAGGTTGACATACGACCGAGATCTGCAGAGAAATTTCTTGATGAAAGTTTGGTTGCACTATTGCATGCATGACTTTCCCGGCTATGCTCTATTCTGCGGATGGTGTACAAGTGGTAAGATGCCATGCCCAATGTGCATGCAGGCTCTGCGAATGATTTGGCTGAGTAAGGGTGGCAAGTATGTAGCCTTTGACCTGCATCGACAGTTCCTCCCTCCAGACCATCCAGACAGGGAAGACAAGAAGAACTTCACGAAAGGCCGGGTTGTTCATGAAGTAACCGAGATTCCAACATTTTCGGGGACAGATGTTCTTGCTCAGCTAAAAGCTCTCAAGCCTAAAGGCAAAGGCAAAGGCAAAGGCAAAGGCAAAGGCTTCGAGGGATATGGTGAGACGCACAACTGGACTCACATTACCCCGTTCTCGCAGCTTCCCTATTTCAAGGACCTCAAACTTCCTTACAATATTGATGTGATGCACACCGAAAAGAATGTGGCAGAGTCCCTTTTCACAACGATCCTCAACATTACTGATAAGACGAAGGATAACGTTAAAGCTAGAGCCGATCAACAGAGAATTTGTGATAGACCACGGCTGAACATGAAGCCTCCCACAGGCGGTCGAAAAAACTGGTTCAAGCCATATGCTGACTTTGTCCTTAAACCGCCGGGAAAAAAAGAAGTACTTATCTGGCTGAAACAAATTTTGAAGTTCCCCGATGGTTATGCATCAAATATAAGTAAGGGAGTCAATCTTTCAACGGGCAAAGTGACCGGCCTGAAGAGTCATGACTACCATGTATGGATTGAGCGGATAATGCCGGTGATGGTTCGAGGCTATGTCCCCGAGCATGTCTGGCGAGTGCTTGCCGAGCTTAGCCATTTCTTCCGCACACTCTGTGCTAAAGAAGTAAGTAAAGAGGTGATTGAAAAATTGCATAAGAAGGCACCGGAGTTGATAGTCAAGCTAGAGAAAATCTTTCCGCCAGGCTTCTTTACTCCGATGACACATCTCATTCTGCACCTCGCGAATGAGGTATTGTTGGGGGGGCCTGTGCAGAATCGCTGGCAGTACGGCCCTGAGAGGCAGAACAAGCATCTCCGACGGAAATGTGGAAACAAAGCTAAGATTGAAGCTTCCATAGCTGAGGCGGTTATCCTAGAGGAGGTGTCAGACCTCAGGACATCATACTATCCAGACCATGTTCCCCATCTGCATAACAAGGTGCCTCGATACAATATAGAAGAGCCCAAGTATCAACCCAGGCTCGATCTATTCAACACGCAAGGTGGGAGGGCTGGGGCCTCGAAATCTTATAACATGCCACGACAAGAGTGGGAGGACCTCATGTTCTATATCTTGCACAACATCAAGGAAGTTGAGGAAGTGTGGATGAGGTAATACCACTACACCATTCCTTTATGTCTTCCACATCATGTTCCATGTTCACTTAGTCCCGGTCTAACACCGCTTTTCTTATTTTTAGTGATTTCGTTCAAGTGGAATGGACGGGAGTGAATCCTCCTACTGAGGCAGAGGCACTTACTCTTCTCCGTCATGGAAACCCTGGACGTAAAAATTTTGTTGCTTGGTTCATGGAGAAAGTAATTTTCCACACTCCCCTATTAAATACCTACTTCAACATTTATTAGTTAACCAAACTAATGCACGCAACAATTTCCATTATACTTGTAGGGAAAAGATCCGAACATATCTATGGATGATGAATTGAGATGGGTTTCCATGGGTTTTGACCCTGCCGTCATGACATGTAAAAAGTATGATGTGAATGGGTATCGCTTCCATACAGAGGAGCACCAAAACAGCCGCCCCGATCCCAAAACTATAAATAACGGAGTGTACACCCCCGGTCAAAATTCAGTAGACTACTACGGAAGGGTACAAAATATATACGAGGTTAAATTCCGCCAGGGGCGTGAGACCCTAAGTCTTCCTGTGTTCAAATGTCGATGGTTCGATCCGCGGGAGGGGGTAAAACATACGCCTTCCATTGGTTTGGTAGAAGTTAAACCATCAACCGTCTATGCCGGAGCCGATCTCTTCATTGCGGCTACCCAAGCTACACAAGTATATTATCTGCCTTACCCATGCCAGAAAGCATATCTAAAGGGTTGGGAAGTTGTGTTCAAGGTTTCGCCACATGGTAAGCTGCCAGACCCGAATGAAGACGATTACTACAACATTAACCCCATGACATACGAGGGAGTGTTCTATCAAGAGCAACCTGATGATGATGATGATGATGATGGTGTGGTTAGAAACGATGACGCTAGACCATTGGGTGATGATGATGTGGACCCAAACGTCGACGATACACGGAATGATGGTGAGACCATTGTCAATGAAAATGACATACTTATGCTAGAAAAGTTAAACGAAGCCGCTGACGATGAGGAAGAGCCTCCACCTCCGTCGGACAACGAAGATGATATGATTGATAGTGATGATGAGACGGACCGAGAAAGAGGTTACAACAGTGATGATTCATATGGGTTCTAGCAGATGTACGTTTCAAGTATTTTTTTTCCTATAGTTTAGGAATATGCCTTTTTATGCATTTTTATTAATGTGTTTATTATCATGCATTTTCCTTCATTTCATTAATTTAATAATTGCCTTTTCTCTTTTCAATGCAGGTTCGTGGAACATGGGCAAGGGGAAGGCCGACGGCGTGGGTTTCCTACGCAAGGTCGTCGGGGGGGGGCTAGTCGGAGTGGTCGAGCACGTAATCCTCCCCCTCGGCTACTTGACGATGACTCCTCATAGGGAGGTCGAGGGAGAGGTGCCCCTAGAGGAGGAGGAGGGAGATCCTCTAGAGGACGAGGTGCTGGGGGGAGAGCCACTACAGGGGGTCGCGGCCAGAAAGAGCGCACCCTCACCGACTTAGGGGTGTTGTCTTCGAGGCCCTCCTCTAGTGAGGTACCCTCCTCTAGTGAGGTGCACTCTAGGGAGGAGGAGGAGGAGGTGGAGGTGGAGGAGGAGGAGGAGGAGGTGGCGGAGGAGGCAGGCGAGGAGGAGGAGGAGGAGGAGGGCGAGGCAGGCGAGGAGGAGGGTGGTGGCGGGGATATGGTGGTGACGGGAACGGGGTTGACAACAAGGGGTGGCTGCGTGGTAACGCAAAGCTACCAAAGCAGGTTCCTGCTACTGAGGAGCAGAAGTGGCTCATTCAGCCCACGGGAAAAGAGTAAGCGCCACTTTGTAATAATTTCATTATTTTGCTTGTCACATGCTTATTCCGGTTGTTATTTATTTTGCTTGTCACATGCTAATAATTCATTCTTTTGCAGCAACTGGATATATTCTAAAGGGGTCCGTATTCCCAACGGCCTCATCACTGTCTTGCTGAAGTTACACTGGTCGGGGTTGTACTGTCCGGATCCAGTCAGGCAGCCGGATCGTCGGGTTTTGGCCACGAGCTGGGACCACTGGGAAGCGGCCCCCCACGCGGACCATGACACCCATGCCAAGGCCGTGATCACTACTTTTTGGGTGAGTTCTCTTCAGAAGTCCATTCTACTTTCATGAATGATTTAACTCAGGGCTTCTTCCATTCTTGTTTCATGCATGTTTGTAGAAATTCTATCGAGTTCTTCCGGAGCATAGGGCTAGAGCGGACCAGATTGTGCTGCGCCAATGCAAGAAGAAGGCCCGCCAGCTGCAGTACGAGGTGCGCTATGTGGCCATCTCCACATACTACCACGACGTTCTTGGTGTGAAGATGACCAAGGAAGATGCACGGAGGATGGGCATTACCTTGGAGAAGCCCGAGTTCTTGGCGGTAAGTATAAAAGATTTTCCATTATGCCATTATGCTTCCATTATGCCATTATGCTTTTCATTATGATTTTTCATTATGCTTTCATTATGCCATTATGCCATTATGCTTTTATTATGCTTTTCATTATGATTTTTCATTATGCTTTCATTATGCCATTATGCCATTATGCTTTTATTATGCTTTTATTATGCTTTATGCTTTATGCTTCCATAACACCAATTTGGACACACCTATATGCCATTATGCTTTTATTATGTAGGTGTGTCCAAATTGGTGTTATGGAAAAGACGAGTCCTGGGCGGCATTGGTTGATCTTTGGTGTGATGAGGCTGGAGCCTGGGCGGCTATGAGAACCAAAAATAAGGCTAACCGAGGGACGGAGGGAGTACATGCTCAGGGAAACCGAAACCACTATCTCCACAAGGCAGTTAATGTATGACTAATCCCATTAAACATTCTTCTTCTATTTACCATCAGTTTCTTATGTATGACTAACCTCTGTTTGGTGGTGCAGGAGGAGAAACTGAAGCGGCCGCTGTCAGACATGCAGGCGTGGGAGATCGCCCATACGCGGAAGGACCCCAAGCCTGGCGAGCACAAGTACTACGGCAAGAAGACTGCGGGGAACATCCAAGCATACTCTGAAGCCTATTTAAAGTTGCATCCTGACACACCTGACCCCATTGCGGCGCCTCTGGACGAAAGGGCGGTGGTGAGCATGGGGCCCAAGGAGCACGGTCGGGAGGCGGTTCTCGATGCTGTGATCACTCCTAGTATCTCCTACACACAGCTTCGTCGGATCGACCCGAGCCTGAGCCAGCGCACGAGCGAGCCAGTGACCAGTGCACAGTCCCTCTTCCAGGAGCAACAATCTGTAAGTATTTTCCCTCTTATCTTCATTGCTCATTTTATTTTCCGCATTTATTATTTTTATGAGTTCCATCATGGCATACCGTAGGCCTACCTGGAGTACACACGCCAGGAGACCATGGCGTGGCATAAGAGGCTTTATGAACACCAAGTGCAGAGGGATCTCCAGATGCAGCAGGCTTTTCAGGAAATGGCGGCCGGCAGGTGTCCTCAGTTGCAGCCAGCACAATGCCCTCCAGCGCAACCAGTGCTGCTGACCTTTGAGGAGTTTGTGGCACAGACCGCTGGCCCCTCGCCGGTTAGTTCATCCCCAATCTATTCATCCAAAGCATGTCATGCCTTTCAACATAGTCATATATCCCGTTAATATGTCTTTTCAACATCCAGGGAACAGGTGGATCTACCGTTGGCGGTGGTCTTCGCAGCACTCCGGAGACACGGAGCCCGACCACTCCGATCCACGGAGGCGGAGGCGGAGGCGGAGGTGGAGGCTTCGGCGGTCTTGGTGGTAGCTCTGCTGCTAGCAGTGACGACTTGGGCTTCGGCGGTCTTGGCGGTGACGACCTCCGTGGTGCTCGATGATAGTCCTAGATGACTTGCGTGCTTATCTATATGCTTATGTGATCACTATCGGCAGTGTTGGTTGTGTTGATGATCATTTAGAGATTTGTGTGTGATGATGCTTAATTATGCATATATTGTTGTGATGGTGCCGGATGATATGTGCTGTTGTTTATATGTTTATTCTGTTATATATGTCTATTCTATCATATATATGTGCTGTTGTTTGAATTGAATTCATTTGAAACAAAACAGAAAAAAAAAAGCAGAAGAAAACTATGCCGACGGCATAGGGATGCTGTGAGCTCCCAGTAGCTGCCACGCGTCAGCTACTGGGAGCTGCGTATGAATGGGTAAGCCGACGACATAGCCGTCGGCTTATAATTCAATATATGCCGACGGCCGGGCCGTCGGCATAGGCCTGGTCCACGACCAACGGCAGGCAGCCACGTGGCAGGCCTATGCCGACGACGGCCGTCGGCATAGCCCTGGTCCGCGAGCAACGCCGGGCCGCCACGTGGCTGACTATGCCGACGGCTGGCCGTCGGCATAGACCTGGTCCACGAGCAGCGACTGGCCGCCACGTGGCAGCCCTATGCCGACGGCAGGCCGTCGGCATAGCCATGTGCCACGTGGCGGCCCGTCGCTGGGCGAACTTGACGGCTGTGGGCGCCGTTAGGCACGGACTTTGCCGACGGTCGTTGACGTCAGCATTGATGTACGGCCGCCGTCGGCATAGCATATATGCCGACGGCTTTTCTATGCCGACGGCCGACCAGGCTATGCCGACGTATATGTTGCCGACGGCCCTATGCCGACGAGGGCCGTCGGCATAGGTCTGTCCCGACGGGACTCAGGGCTATGCCGACGGCCCTGGCCGTCGGCATAGGGGGCGATTCTGGTAGTGAATAAGGCATTAGATTTGCAGTTAGTTCCATCCTGAAATCCAAAATAAGCTTGGTCTTGCAACAATGATGACCACATCCATCGAAGTCTTTCCATCAGACGAAAAGAGAAAGAAGGACCCTAGTTTCCTAACAACCTCTCTAGTCCTTCCAGCCACAACAACTACAAGTTGATCCTCTCTTTTACATGACCTCATCCGCATCATCATTGACTCCTCATTCGCCACCAACAACAACTTCCAAATGCACTTGTGCTCTTGTGTCCAACAGTTAGCACTCTGCCAAAGACAACCCAATTGCGATTCATCCCACGCTGGTGGATCATCCTCAATGAGGTCTTCTAGAGCAACACATGCCACCTCTTGATCAACACGATGACCAGTCGATTACTCCAGGAAGAGCTCCTGCTGCCCCCTACTAGTACATCGCCACAACCACTCCCCATGGCTTCTTTGTCCTGGCCGATAAGTGCCTTCCTCCGAAGTCCTCTACTATTTTTGGATTGACTCAGAAGTCGAAAAGTATGGTAGCCAATACTCCGTACCCGCACGCACCCTCGTTCCGCTCCTTCGAGGCGACGTGGTGACCGTTCTCTCCCGGCGTACACTGGAAGAAGTACATCTTAGTGTGAGAACTGAAAATCTGTAAATGAAATTCTCGCCCTTGGTGGCACGTTATTATTTCTTTAAGATAATTTTATTTATATATCCTTTATGCAAAATACTTTTTGGTTTCCTAACTGAAGCAAATAAAAGCAGACAGATCATAGCAATCATTTAAATACTCATTGCAAGATTCGACATGCTGAATAGCTGCACTGAATAAGGGACAACAGCTAGTGTGTAAATTCAGATAGGCGACAATCTTACTCAAGCACATTTGGAACTACTCCCTCCGTTCGGAATTACTTGTCGCGGAAATGGATGTATCTAGACGTATTTTAGTTCTAGATACATCCATTTCCGAGACAAGTAATTCCGAACGGAGGGAGTAATTATGAAGGTTTAGATGAAGGCACTACTTAAAACTGAGGTCTGTGACTATTTTCATCGAAAACAAACTACATCTTCAGTAAATGTAGTGTATTTCTTGCCTCTTGGGCTAGAAATATTATCTGCATCTAGTAAAACAAGAGCTAATTCGACATCTTAGATAGCTGTGCAGAGTTATAAGGGACAATAGCTAGTATGTAAATTCAGACATGTAAATCTTATTCAAGCACATTTAGAACTGCTCGTACTGAAGGTACGGCTTAAAACTGAGATCTATCGGTATTTTCATTGAAAACAATTTACATAGACAAATCTTAACTGCATCTAGTAAAACTCGAGCTAATTCGCCTCGCTAAAATAGACAAAATATAATATATTTTTCATGATTCTGTTACGATTTAGTGCTTGTTTAAAACTGAATCCATGCTTTTGCGAATACGGACCTATAATTCATATGTAAATATATTGATCACTGAACACGAAGTAGGAATTGCAGATCTGCAGTAATCAGTTCCCAAGTGATGTACCCAAGGATAATCTCTGTAAGTTTTCCACTGTAAGTTTGAGTAAATCTTCAAAGGATGATCTCTGAGGGACGAAACACTTTAAAAATGATTTACCTTTCAGTGTAAAATGAATCGAACACCCCCCTGCTGTTAAATTTGCTGCAACAAGAATCAGATATAGCTATTGTAACGTTGAATGCAAGCAGACATCAGTTTATCTATCCTTCTCACGCAGATATCCAAAATGCCATACCAATCAAAGAAATCTTCTCAACAGCCTAAACGTGAGCGGTTGATCAATTACCCTGCAAGAGCACGTACTACATGCGCAGTAGAAAATGTTCAAAGCGACTGCCCTGCTTGATGATACGACGGATACATCCATTAAGAAGCACCACCTCACTCAACAACCATCAGAATGTTAGGGTCTAGTTCTCTCGAATTGTATTCCCACCACAAGATACACTATGTTCTCTCTCTCTCTCTGATGCGATTACAAGCGATACAAGGAAGAAGAAAAGGAAAGCAGGTGTCGTGCCATGATCCAAGCCCGGATGCCTCTCCTCTCGATCGCCTGGCTTTAAGTAGAGTTAACCCACTCGGGGCCCACGAATCTTCTATTGGGATGCTTGATCCTAGTTGGCCTTGCGATGACGCGCCCCTCTCCTTGATTGGTCCACTTGTCATTTGTTCCTGCTGGCGTGGTCGAGTCTGCTGCCATGGCAGCGTTTCCGCCCTCCCCGCCCAGTGGCTTAGGCTTACTTGGGACGCTGACACAGAAGAAAGGCCAAGCCGTCCGAGCACAACTTTTTGGTGCCGGAAAGAAGGTATGTGGAACAAGAGTTTGTTTGAGCCAAAATTTAGACTTATAGAATCCTCCGCCACCATCTAGATTGAAACCGGCAACCAATTTACCATCACTGTCAATGTGAAGCACCCAATAATCAAAACTAACCAGCAAGAGTATGTCACTATCCACCGAAACAACGTGCGCATACCAATGGTCATCATGGCCTTCAAACCGCCCCTGGATTTCGGCAGTTGGCAATTTGATTCGGTACTTTAAGTCCCAAACCTCAGTTTTGTAGTTCTTCAACACCCATATATCCACAATTTCCGTGGCTTTGTTACGGCCATAGATGCCAAGCATGCCATCCATCTCAAAAACATGTGCGTTGCTAGCAAGAGTGCCATCCATCTCAAAACCATGCGAGTTGCTGGGAACAATCGGAGCACGCATCTGCCGGAACGACTCAGCTATGATGTCGAATACTATAATGTATTTGCTTTCAATCTGATTGTGCATTGTGTTGTATTGACTACCGCGATGCACTGGATACCAATGCAGATTATCATGGACAAGGGCAGGTGCCATTAAGCGCTGTAACGCGGTGTCCGGCCACCCGATGTACCTCGGTTGCTCGTCGGAGCCCAGCGTGAAGACGTAGCAGCCAATTTGACCTTCAGGTAGCAGATCTACATGCATGTGGCTCTTGTGGCTTCTCCGGTGTAGTAGCAACCGGTACTCACCAGTAGGGCGGTGTGGGTACATCCCTAGGATATTCACGTCCTGTGATTTTCCGAGGCATTCACACTGACGAGTGGCAAGGTTAGAGACGTAGAAGCAGCTGCAAGTTATGTCACACTCGGAGATAATAATAAGGCCGTCGCAGGAGGCCTTTACATGGAACCTCCGGTCAAGCTTGACGATGGTGTGGAGCTCCTTGGCGGCCTGGTGGTCGAAAGCGACGATGTCTTGATAGCTGAATCTTCTGGGGTACTCGGCGCGGGAGAAAATGGGGAGGGACGGCTGGTGGTTGTGGTGGGCAAGGAGAAACTGGCGGTCGGACGTGACGCTGTGCCAGGCTCGGCAGACGGCGCGGCAGCGGAAGATGGATTTGGGGTCGAGGCGGACGAGAATCTCCCAGACTACGATCTCCTCCGGGAGGCCGCGGAGAAGCATCCCTCTTCCTCTTCGTGCCCTTGCGGCCTTTGCCATGGCCGCCGATCTGGAACAAAAACGAGCTGTGGCGATCGACTCTTGGGGAAACAACCGAGATGAGATTGTTAATGGACTTGGGCTGGGTTTAGTCATGTTCCGTGCAAGTAGGAAATTACATTACATACCGGATCCGTTTAGCAGCCCTGGTCGGTTTACAAGTTGGACTCACTTTCAAGTACGATTAACCTTGACGTACTGCACTTTATTAAAAATAAATATCTTTATCACTCTTTGTACTTTTCTTTTGCAAACTCAAACCTTGTACTGTATTACTCAATAAGGGAATCATTACAATCCTCAGCAACTAACTCCAGAGCTTCAGGAGGACCTGACCCTATCCAAGTCATAGTCCTATTATTTAGACGACCAAAAGAAGCTAACTTGTCGCTCGTGTTATTCCGTGAACGAGCGACATGAGTAATACAAATTTGACGAAGGTTCAATAAATCTCTAATCTCATTAACTAACGACGAGTAGAGCGATCGATCGGTATCTCCACATGTGATCATAGCCACATCAACTGAAGAATCCAGCTCAACTTGTATCGGCAAAGCTGTACATTGGATCGATGAGGACAGCCCCTCCAAGCAGGCATGAAGCTCAGCCTCCAGCGCATCTCGGCAGAACTTTAATGCCCTGCAAGCTGAGAAAATGATTTTTCCTGACTCATCTCTTAAGACCATGTCCGCAGCAGCGTCACGGCATGACACAAAGGATCCATCTGTGTTTAGTTTTGTCCACCCTTGCTTCAGTTTCTTCCACCTAGGTAACTTGGCCTCATGAGTAACCGGTTGAAACCTATTGTCCACCGTACTATTTGCTTTTCCTTTCACAAAATCAGCACCATTATCATTCTTGATGGCCATCAGAGAGTCAAGGTAGCTCTGCAAGTAACGGACCGATACATCCATCTACGGCGCCGACTTATGATGCACCACCTTATTGAGTATGTACCAACTTCTCCAGAAAACAAGAAGAAGCATACACCTCTCGATCTCACTGCTTGGCGCAAGTAACTGCAAAAGCCACTCCTTTCCACCATTAACAATTGACTGTAGCTGTGGTAATCTCCAGATTTTCGCCATTTTCAAATATAGATCTCTCCCGAATTGACACCTCAAAAACGGGTGGAAGTTGTCCTCCGAATTATCACTCTTTGTACTTGAGAGTTATCACATACAAAAGTAAAACTATATTGTGCAATAAATAAAAATATGGCATAACGTCATTTTGAAATAGTAAAGATCATTATTGTAAGGGTTAATTATCCTTTTGCCCTCAGTGGTGTCCATGTGCTCGGTTTTGCCCCCAGATGCGAATTGTACTCAGTTTTGCTCCTAGTCCATGCACAGCTACTATGACGAGGCCAAACGGCCAGATTTGAGTCCATTCCGTCCGCCGCCGTTAGGGGTAGTGGGTCCGGACCTTACACGTGGGACCGGATGGACGTCGGACCGGAGCTGACATGTGGGCCCTTGCAAAAAAATACCCAAATCATTCGTAGGAGCTAGCCGGCCAAAACAACGCCCACCCTGCCCATCCGCCGGCCGGCCGTCCTGCGCCCCGGCCGCCACCTGCACCGCGGCCAGCACCTGCCCCGCCACCAGCTGCACGGCCTGCTCCGCCGCTACCGTCCTGCGCCGACGCTCCACCGCTACCTGCGACGCCCGCCACCTTCCTGCGACGCCACGGGTGGGGCGCCAGCCACCTGCTCGACCCGCGGCGCGGCCTCCTTCCGTGCGCCCGGCCGGAGCGCTCAAAGGTAGGGGGCTGCTGGAGCTGTTTGAGCTAGGAGGAAGAACCCCAGGGCGAAATGGCGAGCAGCGGCGACCCCGAAGTATTTGGCGAGGCAGGCGTCGGGCCGGAGATCCACCGCGGCCACGACTGGGTTCCTGAGGGGTAAGTCACGCCTCCTGTTTAGATTGAGCTTAGTTGTGCACTTGAACAGTTGATTCGAGTAGGTTTGCCCAATTCGTATGTTGATTGCGTCTCTGTTTTTCGTCGGTTAGGATGGAGTTGCGGTTTGCTTTCTTGATGCACATTAGAAGGGACCGGTACATGTTTGATGCAAAGGATAAGAAGAAATACCAAGGAGGTTTCGATTATCTGTTGCCAATGGCTAGTAATTGGAGTTTCAGACAATTGGGGGAGGTAATTTGTAGCCAATATCCTTGGGGTTTGCGTGATGAAGTGGTATACAAATACTATGATGGGGAAAAGAAATGGGTGACAGTTAGTAATGATGAGGAGCTGGCTACCATGTTTGCTAGGCATAAAGAGAAAGATAATTTTCATGTGAGGCTGCAAATTGATGTGCTTGAGCAGCCTAGGATGACTGGTGCAACATCTCGGGAGAACCAAGTCGTCGTAATGGCATCTCTAGCCAGAACAGTTCGGTTGGTGCACGGCGACGTGGTGGCTCGACAAGTGTGAGCAACTGCAGTAGGGCCCCCCTAGAAGTGGAGCCTGATGACTACAATTCTGGGGTTGATGAAGAGAAGCTATATTCTGATGTTATTCAAAATTTACGACGGGCACCTCGGGCTGAAAACCAAGATGAGGCTCACAATGCAGTCCGTGTGGACGATGACGCGGTGGGTGAGGACGAAGACCTTGCAGCTGTTGAATGGGACCCTTTGAACCCTCATATGGAAGAAGGTACCGTTTTTGCATCCATGACTGAGTGTAGAAATGCACTTGTGACATACTGCATCAAGGTAGAACGTACTTTCAAAGTTGACAAGAGTGATCAAGTACGTTACAGAGTGCACTATCCTACTGAGGGTTGTCCATGGAGGCTGCTTGCATCTAAAATGCGAAATAGCACTAATGTTCAGGTCAAAGTGAACCCTTTTAAGCACACATGCCAGGAATCAACCCTTAGGAAGGATACAATCAGTAGAGCCAAGTCAAGATGGGTGGCAGAAGAAGTAAAGAAGTGGGTGAAAGAAAACCAGCAAGTGGGTCCAAAGGAATTGCAGAAGAACATTAAAGATAAGTTCAAGATAGATTTACCATACATGAGGTTGTTCAATGGTAAACAACATGCTATGAATTCTATTTATGGTAACTGGCAGGAAAGTTTTCAATTGTTGTATTCATTCAAAGGTGAAGTGGAGAGGACCAACCCAGGTAGTATTGTAGATATTGATCACAACACCGTGGAGTACACATTCAGGGGAGTGACAAAGACCAAGGAATGCTTTAGGAGGGTTTTTGTCTGCTTTGAGGCTTGTCGCCGGGGTTTTTTGGCAGGCTGCAGGCCTTATTTGGCTATTGATGCCACTTTTCTCACAGGGAGGTTTAAAGGACAGTTAGTAGCAGCTTGTGCAGTTGATGCACACAGTTTTGTATTTTCAGTTGCCTACGGTGTGCTGGAGACAGAATCTGAGGAGAGTTGGACTTGGTTTTTGCATAATCTGCGACGGGCTATTGCACATCCCAATGGGTTAGTCATTCATACAGATGCCTGCAAAGGTTTAGAAGTTTCCGTGGACAATGTGTTCCCTGGAGTAGAGCATATGGAATGCATGCGTCACCTTGCTTCAAATTTCATGAAGAAATTCAAAGGAAAGGTGTATATCGACAATTTATGGCCAACATCTTTGACTTGCAGTGTGAAGAAGCACAAGTACCACTTGAGACAGTTATACATGATTCCCAAAGTGAAAGAATACTTGGAAACACACCACTCGAAGTTATGGTCCAGAAGCCAATTCAGTGAACTGAGCAAAGTTGACTATGTGCACAATAATCTAGCAGAGTCTTTCAACTCAACGATCCGAAAACTAAAGGGTCATTATGTGGTGGATTTGCTTGATAGGATAAGGGTAGAATACATGCAGAAATTTCATTATCGTGCAGGAATAGCCGAGGCAAAATTCATGGGCCACATTATCATTCCAGTCGCGATGAATGAACTGAAGCAGAAAACAACAGGCTTGGAAATGAACATGACTCTTTGCTCGGGTACCACAGCAGAGATATCATATTTGGATAAAGAGAAGAGGGAATGGAGATATCCAGTGGATTTAGAAGCTAGAACTTGCAGTTGTAGGCAATGGCAGATAACTGGGTTGCCATGCATTCATGCCTTGATTTTCATCACTTCTCTCCCAGGTCCAGCAGGGAACATACAGCAGTATGTGCATGATTACTACTCTGTTGCAAGGTTCAAAGCCACATATGCTTATGCCTTGCCTGCTATGGAGGGAAAACAACAATGGGACATGGTGGACCCTGGATTCAAGCTTTGCGCTCCAGTTCTGAAGAGAGTAGCAGGTAGACCAAGGAAGAGTCGGATCAGACCTCGCAGCGAAGGGGCAGGACTTGGAGCGAGGAAGCGTAAGTGCACAAGGTGTGGTGGGTCTGGTCATTTCGGTAAGTATTATGATAACACAGTAGATCCAGCGTTCGGAGAAAGTTTCGATGAAGGCTTGGATGAAAATGTTGGTCAGCAGACGGTTGCCTCAACAGATGATGAAAATGATGGTCACCCGGTTGCATCAGATGAGGATTTTGACAAGGTTCCAAATGATGATGGTCAACAGCTGCATGATTTTGACGATGATCCAAAATATCCTCCAAATGATTCAAGTGAGGCTCCAAATGATGATCCAAGTGAGGCTCCAAATGGTGATCCAAGTGAGGATCGAAATGTTGATCATGGTGATCCAAGTGAGGCTCCAAATGTTGATCATGGTGATCCAAGTGAGGCTCCAAATGGTGATCCAAGTGAGGCTCCAAATGTTGATCATGGTGATCCAAGTGAGGCTCCAAATGGTGACCAACCTTCTGTTATTGTGAGTTCTGCTAGGTATGTAAATCTTGCAAGGGTCAAATACTACTGTACATTTATCACTTGACATGATCTCATTACCCTTTATGTTTTGCACAGCTCTATGGTAGGTTTGAAGAAGATGCGCAAGGTACCGACAACCAAGAGGAGAAGAGAAGAAGCGATGAGCACAAGGTGCACGAGGAGCAAAGTGATGGCAAGAGGCTCAAGGAACAGACAGAAGCCCCAACGCTATTTATGAATAATTATGAAACTTTATAAATAATGTTGTATTTTCTGTTGGGTGATGTTGGACCTATGTTAGAAGTATGTTTAAATGATGGTGGACCTATGTTAGAAGTATGTTTTTCATTTTGAATTTTGTTTTGCTCATTTGAAATCTCGTCAAACTTAACTTTGACCAAGATTTAAACAAGTCTAAAACATCAAAATAAAAAACTAAGCCTGGATCCTTCTTAATAGGAAGCTGTGGTGAGGTTTTGGAAATTTCATGAAAAATGTGCTAAAAAGTGGGGTCCAAGGTAGGGTAAACAGCCTCATTTGTAAGCAAGGTGTTTTTCGACCTTGTCTAAATCAGCCAAATAACTTTCCTACACATATTATATATATATATATATACAGACTATGTGCGCTGATTTTTTTTTCATTGTTTTGAATTTGTTTTGCTCATTTGAATTTTGGTCAAACTTAACTTTGACCAAGATTTAAACAAGTCTAAAACATCAAAATGAAAAACTAAACCAGGATCCTTCTTAATCAATCCAAAAGGAAGCTGTGGTGAGGTTTTGGAAATTTCATGAAAAATGTGCTAAAAAGTGGGGTCCAAAGGTAGGGTAAACAGCCTTATTTGTAAGCAAGGTTTTTTTCGACCTTGTCTAAATCAGCCAAATAACTTTCCTACACATATTATATATATATACAGACTATGTGCATTGTTTTTTTTTTCATTTTTTCATTTTTTGAATTTGTTTTGCTCATTTGAATTCTGGTCAAACTTAACTTTGACCAAGATTTAAACAAGTCTAAAACATCAAAATGAAAAACTAAGCCTGAATCCTTCTTAGTCACTCCAAAATGAAGTTGTGGTGAGTTTTTTGAAATTTTCATGTTCATTTCACCAAAACACTTCTCTTCACCTCATACAAGAGAGTTCGAGATACTCGAGATATCACATAATACACATGAACTTATCGTTTAAACGTATGTAAACCTTGTTTACCAACTTAAATCATTAATATATGACATAAGAAGACTATGTGCGCAGGGTTTTCATTTTTCTGATTTTTATTTAATTTATTATGCTCATTTAAAATCTGGTCAAACATATCTTTGACTGCTCCAAACCCCTCCCAAACCCCGGTAACCCTAGCGCTGAACAAGGACCGTCCATCTAACCCTAGCGGCGATCCAGGGCCGTCGATCTAACCCTTCTAGAAGGAATCTGCGGAGAGGAGGGGGGCGATCCGCGAGATGCAATCTGATTGGCTGGAAGATTATTTTTTCTAAAGAAATACCGGGCGCGCTGGATGGACCGTTGGGCCGTCTCGTTGTCTGGGCCTAAGACCGCAGTTAATAGGCCGTCTCAGCCTTTGCAGGCCTGAATGCATGGGAAGGGTGGCGACGTTGTTTGCATGCGCGAGTGAGCCCGACGTGCATGCATGCGAGCGAGGCGAGCCGGACGTGCATGCACGTACTGATTCAGAGCGAGGCGAGGCAGCTAGGCTAGTTAGTCTATTCAGTGGGCTAGCGATGCGAGCTAGGTGGCGAGGCGAGCTAGGTGGCCATGCACGTAGTTAGGCCATTACGACAGTGATTCAGATGCACGCACGCGCCCGATGCATCATTTTCGTGCAAAACTTTAAGAGCCAAAACGTAACGGATTCACACACGCGCCCGGATTTAGACACGCACCGTTCTCATCCTTCATCTCTTCCTCTCCCACCCACATGCCTATAAATGGGGTGCCTCTCTTCCTTCCTCTCCCACCCACAGCCAAATCCGATCCATTCTCTCCGAGCCCTCTCCACCCAAGCGACAGAGCCCTCTCCACCCAAGCGAAGATGCAGTTCAACGGGCCGACCTTCAACCGTCCGCCTGTCGTGCCAGAGCTGCGCTACCCGCCGGGCGTGCTCGTCGAGAGGGAGCTCCGTGTGTGGGCGACTTCTAGGTGGAGGGGTGCCGTCGAACTCACCCGCGCCTTCCTCAGAGCCGACTATGCCCACCTCCCACGGGGCTCGCCGAGGATGTTCACCCTCAATGAGGTTCGTGACCGCGGCGGCATCCTCCAACTGCTCACGGTCACCTTTACCAACCCATTTGATGCGCGCGAGCTCCTCGGCCAAGTCTATTGGTGCGGCTGCGATTCCATCTTCTTCACGGCGTACAACATCTTCACCAACTACGAGAACATCTTCCCCACTCCAGGCCAGATGCACTCCCTTTCCTACGACGACGACGACGAGGAGTGAAGACGGCGTTGAAGGGGCGCGCGGCCAAGGTGGAAGGAGGAGGCCAAGATGAAGATGTTTTAGTTTTATCGTTTTTATTTTGTTGCTTTTCTATGTTGTGGTGTCCGTGAACTTTGCATCTTATCTAAGTTAATTATTGGGTACCCTTAATTATTATGTGTGTTGCATCTTATCTAAGTTATTATGTGTGTTAAAAATGTTCGTGCCCAAACATATCATTTTTTCCCTAAACCAAGTCATGAAGTTCGAGAACTTGTGGCTTTCATTAATGAAAAATGAAAATCAAAGGGGGGGTGAGAAGCCCTCTCTTTCATTAAAAAAACAAGTCATTAACTAACCCTAAATTTATTTCAAAAATAATTTGCTACCCATGGTGGTAGCTACGCACGGCCCCAATTTTTATCTCTAATTATATTGATAATTTATTTTGGAATATACAAAATAACTCTATAACGAAAATATCATGACTTTGAACTCGCTAGGCAAGCAAACATGCAATTATGCCAAAAAGGCAAGCAAAATGAATGAGAGAAGTGAGTAAAGCCCCTTTCAACACAACAAAAAGGCACTTGTATCCAAAAAATAATAAAAAAGAGAAAGAGAAGTGAGAAAAAGCCATATCTATATAACGAAAATGCACTTGTGCCAATGCCATAAGAAACCCGACACCTTATATATCAAAAAAGGAACTTAAAACAAAGAGTGTGTAGTTTTTTTTTCTGTGTAGTTTCCACCATGCATAGGAAATCGCCTCTTCATTTAAATCCTAAACCAAGTGCCACTCTAACCCTAAACCAAGTGCCATTGTAACCACAATCACGTGGCAGTGCAAAAATACGTTTCCAACCCTCCAAAATTTCAGTGCAAAACAAAGGAAAATCACTCTCACACGTGTGCAAACATTCACTGTCTCACTATGTATACATTCCTTCCCTACCCATGTCAAAGTCTTTCCATCTGTCCTAGCGGTTACCAGCGCAGCCCTAAATGCCCCAAACCAACGCGGTCCTGGGTTCGGGTCCCCAGCCGCACCAATTTTTTTTGCAATTTCCACCCTTCATTTTTCTAGACAAATTATTTTTTCTCAATGTAATGCCCTTAAAAAATGTTCATTTATTTTGGCACCAGGTGTAAACCACTACCAGAGCTGAGGCATATTTTCCATGACAATTTGGTATTTGATTTAAATCACGGTGTATTTGAATTGGAGCAATTAAATTGCTATTAAATATTTAACAGCTACAAAAAAATTCTAAACTTAATTGTTTGGCTCTGGAATAATTCAATTAGCTTCCACAAAAAGTTTCAGCATTACGATTGCTAGGTGGCTTCTCACCCCTCGTTGGTTACCCCAAGTGGAAGGTTTGAGATGCAGTGTAGCAGAAGTTTTCCCTTGGCAATACCAAGGATCGTTTTCCCTGAGACTCCCAGTTTCAACAAGAAGGTGTCAACTGCTAACGGCGCCGGATATTAGCAATCAACGTGGACCTGCACACAGATACAAATAACTTTGCTCCCAACGAGTACAGAGAGGTTGTCAATCCCTCCGGCCTTGTCGTTTACAAAGGATCAAATGCAAGTGATAGTAGTGATAGATATAATTGCAATAGTAAGTAAAATGCGGAAAAGTAAACAGCGGATGTGATCAATGATGGTAATATGGACCGGAGTCTCACGATGTTCACTAGTGATGTCTCTCTCCCAAAAGACGATAAAACTGCTATGTGAGGTAAACGAATTACAGCTGGGCAATTGACAGGACCATGTGCGCAAACCAATGCTGACTACATTGCAAGAAAGGTTGAGGTTCAAAGCATGGGCGGTACGCCGAGGTAAGTAGACCGAAATCCATCTGCATCTACTACTAATCATCCACCTTGAGATATCTATCCAGAACATCTCGCTGGTATTAAATTGCGAGTCCCACCCATAGTGTAAACTCAAAGCAATAGACAACTGCATTAAAAGAACTTTGCGTAAAGTAAACAGTCCTTGCACCCGCGGGCACAAGCACCGTTGTTTTCCCCCTTGTGGCAACAGCACATCCCCTAGACTCATGTTTCTGTCACTCAAACTAGTCATCGAGGGGCATGAACCCACAATCAAGCATAACGTACCCTCTTGGAGTCACTACCTATTACTTGGACAAAGCAATAAATAACAACGGAGAACATGCAAGAATTACTTACGAACATAAATATAAAAGAGGTAGATCAAATATATTACTCAAACATAATCTGAACATAATCTCATAATCCATCGGATCCCAGCAAACTCATCATAGCAACAGCATAAGGATTACATATGTGCCTCGATCATGTAGGGCAGCTCACGAGGACTAACTAGTGAAGCACAAGAACGGGAGGAGAACATCACATAGCTACTGGTCATGGACCCATGGTCCAAGGGAGACTACTCACAACTCATCCGGGAGGCGTCCATGGTGGTGGAGAAGCTCCTGGTGGTGATCCTCCCCTCCGGCAGGGTGCCGGGAAGAGTTCTCCTGGTGCTCCCGATCTTGGAAGCGGCGGCGGCGGCGGAACAGAGATGAGATCGCGAAAAAGAGTTCCCATCTCGAGGGTTTCGGGAGACGCTTTAAATATATGCCAAAGGGGGGCATCAGCGGAGCCTCGGGGGGCCCAGGCGCCCACCCGGCGCGGCCCAGGGGGGCGCGCCGCCAGGGCGCCTGGAGCCCTGGTGGCCCCCCCGGCTGTACTTCGGGCGCAAGGTAGCTTCTGGAACGTTGATTTTTTATATAATTTTTCTGGATTTTTCCTGGCAGTTCTCGTAATGTGAAAACCTGAAATACAAAAATGGCCGAAAACAGAAACTGGCACTGGGGTGCACTGAGTTAATAGGTTAGTCCAAATAAGATCAAAAGTGTATGGAAGTGTATAAATAACATAGCAATATCACCCAAAAGAGGCATGGAGCAAGCAGAAATTATAGATACGTTTTGGACGTATCAACATACTTTCTCATAGTCATATGACAAAAGCTTACTGAGAAAATGAATCTGTAGTAATTAAGTTGCCTCATGAGAAAATCACAAAGAACTGAAAGTTTTACAATATGATATTGAAACATTAAATAGATTTGTAATGAACATGATGTGCAAATATGATAAAGTGATATCTCGCTTGCCCCCTTTAGTGAAGCAAAACATAAATGCAGGGGCACCTCCAAGGTTTAAGTGATGACTAGATACAATGATTTCAGAATAAACGATATCACAATCATGCAAAAGACAATGCTACTTTGGGACAATGCACATTACACTCAGAATGACAATCATGCTCTCAGTAGTTGGTGCTTTTAAAAGAAGGTGGAGACTCTCTAACCATGGCTTTTGTTGGCAAGGTTGAAAACCCGTAATCGGAAACAAAGACAAAACATGTACCAGAGCTCTTGGTTTTAAAACAGAGGTAATAATTTATTTTTAGATCATGCATGTTTCGTCAACGAATGCTAGCAGATAACTTAATCACTTCTTGAGATGGACATGTTTCGAGGAACGGCTCCCGAATGAGGACGATCACATCCTCTTAATCTCCTTTGTTTATCACTGCCAAAGTTTTCTGATTTCTCATGAACAAAGCGTGAAGGAGGGTTTGTTTGTTATATTATCTTTTTGAGCCGGGCGCACTCAATGCCAGTTCCTTCTCGTATTATGGGTTTGCACATTATACATGCAATCCCGGGGTGAAGCTTGTCCAACTTAAAAAGATCATGAATTAACTACTACTTCCTCATGGACTTACAACAGAGGCACAAAATAAGAATGCTTTTTTCTTTGAATAATTTTGAGATGGCACATGCAAGTCTCCGTTAGGAATGGCAGGTAAATACCATGTAGGAAGATATGGTGGACTCATATGGCATAACTGGTTTAAAGGAATGTGGATGCACAAGCAGTCAGTCCGCTTAGTACAGGCGAAGGTTAGCAAAAGACTGGGAGCGACCAACTAAGAGAGCAATGACGGTCATAATTATGCAGAGCGACAAATCAACATTGAATCAGGCATGGAAGTTATATTGCTACTCAGAAATAAAAGATCATCAAGGCTTGACAGACTTTCTTTACAGTCTTAAATATGCGTGAGCATACGCCAAGTCAATCAAAATAAATTCTTGAAGGAAGATATTACTAAACCATACCACATCATTGTTGGGGAACGTAGTATTTTCAAAATTTTCCTACGATCACGCAAGATCTATTTACTAGATGCATAGCAACGAGAGGGGAGAGTGTGTCTACGTACCCTCGTAGACCGAAAGCGGAAGCGTTTATCAACGCGGTTGATGTAGTCGTACACCTTCACGATTCGTCCCGATCTAGTACCGAACGTACGGCACCTCCGCGTTCAGCACACGTTCAGCTCGATGACGTCCTCGCCTTCTTGATCCAGCAAGACGGGCGAAGTAGTAGATGAGTTCCAGCAGCACGACGGCGTGGTGACGGTTGTTGATGAAGAACAATCTCTGCAGTGCTTCGCCAAGCACTACAGAAACTAGACGGAGGATAAACTAGAGGGTCGGGGTAGCCGGCACACTGCTTGGTGTATCTTGATGTGTCTTGGGTGCTAGCCCTACCCCTCTATTTATATGTTGAGCCCTGGGGTCGAAACTTGGAGCAAAAGCCTCCTCAAAGTCGGTTTTGCCCGAAAGGAAAGAGTCCCACTCGGACTCCAGGGCTAGACGCCAGGGTTCACGGCGTCTACCCCCTAGACGCCAGGGTTCCTGGCGTCTAGCCTCTTGTCTCCGCAAAACTTCCTTTTGCACTTTCCTAAAGCCTCGTGGGCTTTCCCCTTTGGCCCAAATAAAGTGTTCTCGTACCCAAACACTTCGGGAAACATCCGAAACCCCTTCCGGTGAATTCCGGAACCCTTCCGAAGGTCAAACACTATTATCCCATATATTAATCTTTATCTCCGGACCATTCCAGAGTTCCTCGTCATGTCCGTGATCACATCCGGGACTCCAAATAACATCCGGTCATCAACATACATAACTCATTAAATACTATATCATCAACGAACGTTTAAGCGTGCGGACCCTACGGGTTCGAGAACTATGTAGACATGACCTAGACATCTCTCCGGTCAATAACCAATAGCGGAACCTGGATGCCCATATTGGCTCCTAAATATTCTACGAAGATCTTTATCGGTCGAACCGCATAACAACATACGTTGTTCCCTTTGTCATCGGTATGTTACTTGCCCGAGATTCGATCGTCGGTATCATCATACCTAGTTCAATCTCGTTACCAGCAAGTCTCTTTACTCGTTCCGTAATACATCATCTCGTGACTTACTCATTAGTCATTTGCTTGCAAGGCTTATTATGATGTGCATTACCGAGAGGGCCCAGAGATACCTCTCCGACAATCGGAGTGACAAATCCTAATCTCGAAATACGCCAACCCAACAAGTACCTTCGGAGACACCTGTAGAGCACCTTTATAATCACCCAGTTACGTTGTGACGTTTGGTAGCACACAAAGTGTTCCTCCGGTATTCGGGAGTTGCATAATCTCATAGTCATAGGAACATGTATAAGTCATGAAGAAAGCAATAGCAATAAAACTAAACGATCAAGTTGCTAAGCTAACGGATGGGTCTTGTCCATCACATCATTCTCCTAATGATGTGACCCCATTGATCAAATGACAACTCATGTCTATAGTTAGGAAACATAACCATCTTTGATCAATGAGCTAGTCTAGTAGAGGCATACTAGGGACACTTTGTTTTGTCTATGTATTCACACATGTACTAAGTTTCCGGTTAATACAATTCTAGCATGAATAATAAACATTTATCATGATATAAGGAAATAAATAATAACTTTATTATTGCCTCTAGGGCATATTTCCTTCAGTCTCCCACTTGCACTAGAGTCAATAATCTAGCTCACATCGCCATGTGATTTAATACCGATAGTTCACATCGTTATGTGAATAACACCCATAGTTCACATCGCCATGTGACCAACAACCAAAAGGTTTACTAGAGTCAATAATCTAGTTCACATCGCTATGTGATTAATACCCAAGAGTAATAAGGTGTGATCATGTTTTGCTTGTGAGAGAAGTTTAGTCAACGGGTCTGTCACATTCAGATCCGTATGTATTTCACAAATTTCTATGTCTACAATGCTCTGCATGGAGCTACTCTAGCTAATTGCTCCCACTTTCAATACGCATCTAGATTGATAGTTAGAGTCATCTGGATTCAGTGTCAAAGCTTGCATCGTCATAACCCTTTACGACGAACTCTTTATCACCTCCATAATCGAGAAACATTTCCTTAGTCATCCAGTTACTAAGGATAATTTTGACCGCTGTACAGTGATCTACTCCTGGATCACTATTGTACCTCCCTGTCAAACTCATGGCAAGGTACACAACATGTTTGGTACACAGCATGGCATACTTTATAGAACCTATGGCTGAGGCATAGGGAATGACTTTCATTCTCTCTATATTTTTCTACCGTGGTCTGGCTTTGAGTCTTACTCAACTTCACACCTTACAAGTCAGGCAAGAACTCCTTCTTTGACTGATCCATTTTGAACTACTTCAAAATCTTATCAAGGTATGTACTCATCGAAAGTCTTATCAAGCGTCTTGATCTATCTCTATAGATCTTGATGCCCAATATGTAAGTAGCTTCACCAAGGTCTTTCTTTGAAAAACTCCTTTCAAACACTCCTTTATGCTTTCCAGAAAATTCTACATCATTTCCGATCGACAATATGTCATTCACATATATTCATCAGAAAGGTTGTAGTGCTCCCACTCACTTCTTGTAAATACAGGCTTCACTGCAAGTCTGTATAAATCTATATGCTTTGATCACCTCATCAAAGCGTATATTCCAACTCCGAGATGCTTGCACCAGTCCATAGATGGACCGCTGGAGCTTGCACATTTTGTTAGCACCTTTAGGATTGACAAAACCTTCTGGTTGCATCATATACAATTCTTCTTCAATAAATCCATTAAAGAATGTAGTTTTGTTATCCATTTGCCAGATTTCATAAAATGAGGCAATTGCTAACATGATTCGGACAGACTTAAGCATCGCTACGGGTGAGAAAATCTCATCGTAGTCAACACCTTGAACTTGTCGAAAAACCTTTCGCAACAAGTCGAGCTTTGTAGACAGTAACATTACCATCGGCGTCAGTCTTCCTCTTAAAGATCCATTTATTTTCAATGGCTTGCCGATCATCGGGCAAGTCAACCAAAGTCCATACTTTGTTCTCATACATGGATCCCATCTCAGATTTCATGGCCTCAAGCCATTTTGCGGAATCTGGGCTCATCATCGCTTCCTCATAGTTCGTAGGTTCATCATGGTCTAGTAACATGATTTCCAGCACTGGGTTACCGTACCACTCTGGTGCGGAACGTACTCTGGTTGATCTACGAAGTTTAGTAGTAACTTGATCCGAAGTTTCATGATCATCATCATTAGCTTCCTCACTAATTGGTGTAGGAATCACTGAAACTAGTTTCTGTGATGTACTACTTTCTAATTCGGGAGAAGGTACAATTACCTCATCAAGTTCCACTTTCCTCCCACTCACTTCTTTCGAGAGAAACTCCTTCTCTAGAAAGGATCCATTCTTAGCAACGAATAACTTGCCTTCGGATCTGTGATAGAAGGTATACCAAATAGTTTCCTTTGGGTATCCTATGAAGACACATTTCTCTGACTTGGGTTCGAGCTTATCAGGTTGAAGATTTTTCACATAAGCATCGCAGCCCCAAACTTCAAGAAACGACAACTTTGGTTTCTTGCCAAACCACAGTTCATAAGGTGTCGTCTCAACGGATTTAGATATTGCCCTATTGAACGTGAATGCAGCTGTCTCTGATGCATAACCCAAAACGATAGTGGTAAATCGATAAGAGACATCATAGATCGCACCATATCTAATAAAGTACGGTTATGACGTTCGGACACAGCATTACACTGTGGTGTTCCAGGTGGCGTGAGTAGTGAAACTATTTCACATTGTTTTTACTGAAGGCCAAACTCGCTAACTCAAATATTTTACCTCTACGATCATATCGTAGAAACTCTTATTTTCTTGTTACGATGATTCTCCACTTCACTCTGAAATTCTTTGAACTTTTCAAATGTTTCAGACTTGTGCTTCATTAAGTAGATATACCCATATCTGCTCAAATCATCAGTGAAGGTCAGAAAATAACGATACCCGCCGCGAGCTTCAACACTCATTGGCCCACATACATCAGTATGTATGATTTCCAACAAATCTGTTGCTCGCTCCATAGTTCCGGAGAACGGAGTTTTAGTCATCTTGCCCATGAGGCATGGTTCGCAAGCACCAAGTGATTCATAATCAAGTGATTCCAAAAGTCCATCACTATGGAGTTTCTTCATGCGCTTTACACCAATATGACCTAAACGGCAGTGCCACAAATAAGTTGCACTATCATTATTAACCTTGCATCTTTTGGCTTCAATATTATGAATATGTGTATCACCACGATCGAGATCCAACAAACTATTTTCATTGGGTGTATGACCATCGAAGGTTTTATTCATGTAAACAGAATAACAATTATTCTATGACTTTAAATGAATAACCGTATTGCAACAAATATGAACAAATCATAATCATGCTCAACGCAAATGCCAAATAACATTTATTTAGGTTTTACACTAATCCCGAAAGTATAGGGAGTGTGCGATGATGTATCAATCTTGGAACCACTTCCAACACACATCGTCACTTCACCTTTAACTAGTCTCTGTTCATTCTGCAATTCTCGTTTCGAGTTACTAATTTTAGCAACTGAACCGGTATCAAATACCCAGGGGTTGCTATGAACACTAGTAAAGTACACATCAATAATCTGTATATCAAAATATACCTTTGTTCACTTTGCCATCCTTCTTATCCGCCAAGTATCTAGGGCAGTTCCACTTCTAGTGACCATTTCCTTTGCAGTAGAAGCACTTAGTTTCAGGCTTGAGTTTTAGCTTTGGGTTTCTTCACGGGAGTGACAACTTGCTTGTCATTCTTCTTGAAGTTCCCCTTCTATCCCTTTGCCCTTTACTTGAAACAAGTGGTCTTGTTAACCATCAACACTTGATGCTTTTTCATGATCTCTACCTTCGCCGACTTCAGCATCGCGAAGAGCTCGGGAATTCCTTTCGTCATCCCTTGCATATTATAGTTCATCACGAAGTTCTACTGACTTGGTGATAGTGACTAGAGAACTTTGTCAATTACTATCTTATCTGGAAGATTAACTCCCACTTGATTCAAGCAATTGCAGTACCCAGACAATCTGAGCAAATGCTCACTGGTTGAGCTATTCTCCTCCATCTTGTAGGCAAAGTATTGTCAGAGGTCTCATACCTCTCGACACGGGCATGGGTATGAAATACTAATTTCAACTCTTGGAACATCTTATATGCTCCATGGCGTTCAAAACGTTTTTGAAGTCCCGGTTCTAAGCTGTAAAGCATGATGCACTTAAACTATCAAGTAGTCATCATACCGAGCTTTTGTCAAAACGTTCATAACGTCTGCATCTGCTCCTGCAATAGGTCTGTCACCTAGCAGTGCATCAATGACATAATTCTTCTGTGCAGCAATGAGGATAATCCTCAGATCACGGAACAATTCCGCATCATTGCTACTAACATCTTTCAACTTAGTTTTCTCTAGGAACATATAAAATAAACGGGGAGCAACATCGCGAGCTATTGATCTACAACATAGATATGCTAATACTACCAGGACTAAGTTCATGATAAATTAAAGTTCAATTAATCATATTACTTGAAGAACTCCCACTTAGATAGACATCCCTCTGGTCATCTAAGTGATCACGTGATCCAAATCAACTAAACCATGTCCGATCATCACGTGAGATGGAGTAGTTTTCAATGGTGAACATCTTATGTTGATCATATCTACTATATGATTCACGCTCGACCTTTCGGTCTCCAGTGTTCCGAGGCCATATCTGCATATGCTAGGCTCGTCAAGTTTAACCCGAGTATTCTGCGTGTGCAAAACTGGCTTACACCCGTTGTATTTGAACGTAGAGCTTATCACACCCGATCATTACGTGGTGTCTCGGCACGACGAACTTTCGCAACGGTGCATACTCAGGGAGAACACTTATACCTTGAAATTTAGTAAGGGATCATCTTATAATGCTACCGTCGATCTAAGCAAAATAAGAAGCATAATAAGATAAACATCACATGTAATCAAAATATGTGACATGATATGGCCATCATCGTCTTGTGCTTTTGATCTCCATCTCCAAAGCACCGTCATGATCACCTTCGTCACCGGCGCGACACCTTGATCTCCATCGTAGCATTGTTGTCGTCTCGCCAACTATTGCTTCTACGACTATCGCTACCGCTTAGTGATAAAGTAAAGCAATTACATGACGATTGCATTTCATACAATAAAGCGACAACCATATGGCTCCTGCCAGTTGCCGATAACTTTACAAAACATGATCATTTCATACAAAACCGTATAACTCATCATGTCTTGACCATATCACATCACAACATGCCCTGCAAAAACAAGTTAGACGTCCTCTACTTTGTTGTTGCAAGTTTTACGTGGCTGCTACGGGCTTAGCAAGAACCGTTCTTACCTACGCATACAAAACCACAACGATATTTCGTCAAGTATGTGCTGTTTTAACCTTCACAAGGACCGGGCGTAGCCACACTTGATTCAACTAAAGTTGGAGAAACTGACACCCGCCAGCCACCTGTGTGCGAAGCACGTCGGTAGAACTAGTCTCGCGTAAGCGTACGCGTAATGTCGGTCCGGGCCGCTTCATCCATCAATACCGCCGAATCAAAGTATGACATGCTGGTAAGCAGTATGACTAGTATCGTCCACAACTCACTTGTGTTCTACTCGTGCATATCATCTACGCATAGACCTGGCTCTGATACCACTGTTGGGGAACGTAGTATTTTCAAAATTTTCCTACGATCACGCAAGATCTATCTACTAGATGCATAGCAACGAGAGGGGAGAGTGTGTCTACGTACCCTCGTAGACCGAAAGCGGAAGCGTTTATCAACGCGGTTGATGTAGTCGTACACCTTCACGATCCATCCCGATCTAGTACCGAACGTACGGCACCTCCGCGTTCAGCACACGTTCAGCTCGATGACGTCCTCGCCTTCTTGATCCAGCAAGACGGGCGAAGTAGTAGATGAGTTCCGGCAGCACGACGGCGTGGTGACGGTTGTTGATGAAGAACAATCTCTGCAGGGCTTCGCCAAGCACTACAGAAACTAGATGGAGGATAAACTAGAGGGTCGGGGTAGCCGGCACACGGCTTGGTGTATCTTGATGTGTCTTGGGTGCTAGCCCTACCCCTCTATTTATATGTTGAGCCCTGGGGTCGAAACTTGGAGCAAAAGCCTCCTCAAAGTCGGTTTTGCCCGAAAGGAAAGAGTCCCACTCGGACTCCAGGGCTAGACGCCAGGGTTCACGACGTCTACCCCCTAGACGCCAGGGTTCCTGGCGTCTAGCCTCTTGTCTCCGCAAAACTTCCTTTTGCACTTTCCTAAAGCCTCGTGGGCTTTCCCCTTTGGCCCAAATAAAGTGTTCTCGTACCCAAACACTTCGGGAAACATCCGGAACCCCTTTCGGTGAATTCCGGAACCCTTCCGGAGGTCAAACACTATTATCCCATATATTAATCTTTATCTCCGGACCATTCCAGAGTTCCTCGTCATGTCCGTGATCACATCCGGGACTCCGAATAACATTCGGTCATCAACATACATAACTCATTAAATACTATATCGTCAACGAACGTTTAAGCGTGCGGACCCTACGGGTTCAAGAACTATGTAGACATGACCGAGACATCTCTCCGGTCAATAACCAATAGCGGAACCTGGATGCCCATATTGGCTCCTACATATTCTACAAAGATCTTTATCGGTCGAATCGCATAACAGCATACGTTGTTCCCTTTGTCATCGGTATGTTACTTGCCCGAGATTCGATCGTCGGTATCATCATACCTAGTTCAATCTCGTTACCAGCAAGTCTCTTTACTCGTTCCGTAATACATCATCTCGTGACTAACTCATTAGTCATTTGCTTGCAAGGCTTATTATGATGTGCATTACCGAGAGGGCCCAGAGATACCTCTCCGACAATCGGAGTGACAAATCCTAATCTCGAAATACGCCAACCCAACAAGTACCTTCGGAGACACCTGTAGAGCACCTTTATAATCACCCAGTTACGTTGTGACGTTTGGTAGCACACAAAGTGTTCCTCCTGTATTCGGGAGTTGCATAATCTCATAGTCATAGGAACATGTATAAGTCATGAAGAAAGCAATAGCAATAAAACTAAACGATCAAGTTGCTAAGCTAACGGATGGGTCTTGTCCATCACATCATTCTCCTAATGATGTGACCCCATTGATCAAATGACAACTCATGTCTATAGTTAGGAAACATAACCATCTTTGATCAATGACCTAGTCTAGTAGAGGCATACTAGGGACACTTTGTTTTGTCTATGTATTCACACATGTACTAAGTTTCCGGTTAATACAATTCTAGCATGAATAATAAACATTTATCATGATATAAGGAAATAAATAATAACTTTATTATTGCCTCTAGGGCATATTTCCTTCAATCATAGGCAAACAAATCATGTTGGTACTCCAATAACACATTGGGAACCCCCCAGCTATTTGAGACTAACCATAAGAAAACATGAACTACTAAGCGCCATCGTGCACATAGCATCTTTACCATAGACATATCAACCAATGCAACGGAAGCAAACTCTCTTAAGAAGATAAGCATGATAACTAAAGAGAGTTCAAGCAACCAACTAAACGAAAGCTCTTTAAAAAGATAAGCATGAAAACTGAGAGCTGAACATGACAGTAGCTATTAAAAGACAAAGAACACACACAACAAGGATAGACATGAAAATTCTATGTTATGTTCTAGGTATAAGTGGAGCGTGTTTCTCTCCCACAGAAAGAAAGCTGAGTTCCGACTCGTTATGAAAAGCTAAAGAAAATTAAAAGCAAGACGCTCCAAGCATAGCTCATAACACATGAAGTGATAAAAATATAGTGGAACGAAAGACGAACTGATAATGTTGATGGAGAAGGGGATGCACGGGGGCATCCCCAAGCTTAGACGCTTGAGTCTCCTTGAATATTTCTTGGGGGTGCATCGGGGCATCCCCAAGCTTGAGCGTTTGACACTCCTGAATCTTTTTATCATCTTCCCTCGCACACTTGAAAACTCCCTTCATACATAACTCATCATAATCTGATTAGCGAGGTTAGTACCCATAATAAAATAATTGTACCTTGCTGGAAATAAAGATATTCTTGAAGTTCTACTGTTTCTCATGAATGCCAAAAGGTTTTTGCAAAGAAAAAGCAAACTCTAGGTTTGCAAAATGAAGGAAAGGCAAAACAGGACAGAATCTGTGAAAAACAGAACAGCAGGTAGTAAATGATTTGTTCGGGGCACTTCTGCAACTCTAATCAAAAAACTCAGAACAGACGCACGAAAGAAAATTATATGGAGCACGCTGTCGAAAGAATTCAGACCAAAAAGATGATCTGGTGATTTTATACGAATTTTTCTTTCCAAGGACAGAATCTGTTTCCTGGACAGCACGTCACAAATTTTGAACTTTCAAGCAATGAGAGGCTATACTTGGCACAAAATTGAAAAGAAAAGATACAATGATGATGCTACAGTAGTAAACAACATCAAGACACAACAAAAGCAAAATAAAATTTATTCATTGGGCTGCCTCCCAAAAGCGCTTTCTTTTATGCCTTTAAGCTAGGCATAATGCATATAGATCAAGTTGTATCAATTGAACCATCATCAAGATCAACAAAAGGCTCTTCAATAATACAACTAGTCTTAAGAGGACTCTCAAATAAAGGCCTCATAGAGATACTTCTAGGGAGAAGACCAAAATGATAAAAGTCAAGGGAAGATTCATTTATAAATTCATCAAAGAGAGGTGTTTCTTCCAAAGTCTTTACAGTTTCAACCCCTTTGGCAATAGATGGATTACTTTTAGAACGGGAAGCCTTTGGAACGTGAACGAACTTAGGCTCCCTCTTTGCCGGAGTTTCTACCTTTTTGGTTTTGATCGAGGAGAAAGTTGTTCCTAGAGTATCAAATATTTCCTCAATCTTATCTACCCTAGAAGAGTCCAAGTCATGGGATTTGATGGTCTCCAAAGATTTGAAAATTTTATGCATGGAGCTATCAAGCCTATTCAAATTCCCTTGGATCTTACGATCCAACTCATTAGTCTTATTAATGTTTGGCATCTCTAACTCTATCTTTTCAAGTTTTTTCATAATGTGAGCTAGAGTGATGTCCTCTTGAATGCTAACAACAGGGGGATTCCCAACAAGATTTTCAATAATACTAAGAGACTCCCAAACTGGGGCCTCTAGGAAATTCCCATTGATAGCAGTATCTAGAATAAACCTATTCCAAGAAGTAATTCCAACATAAAAATTTCTAAGCAAGATAGTAGTAGGTTGCTTCTTGGTGGCTCATTTTTGAGAATCATTAATTCTATACCAAGCATCTTTCAGACTTTCCCCACGTCTTTGTTTAAAGGTGAGAACTTCTGCCTCGTCAAAGACAAAAGGACCCGACATAATGACAACTAAAGAATAAGATAGCTATTTTTGTGATTTTCGATAAAAGATACTAAAGCAAAACTGAAAGGTAAACTAACAAGACTAAAAGCAAAGGTAAAAGATAGCGTGCAACTCCCCTGTCCTGAAGAGTGGAGTCCCCGGCGACGGCGCCAGAAATTGCTTTGCTAGGTGGCTTCTCACCCCTCGTTGGTTACCCCAAGTGGAAGGTTTGAGATGCAGTGTAGCAGAAGTTTTCCCTTGGCAATACCAAGGATCGTTTTCCCTGAGACTCCCAGTTTCAACAAGAAGGTGTCAACTGCTAACGGCGCCGGATATTAGCAATCAACGTGGACATGCACACAGATACAAATAACTTTTCTCCCAACGAGTACAGAGAGGTTGTCAATCCCTCCGGCCTTGTCGTTTACAAAGGATCAAACGTAAGTGATAGTAGTGATAGATATAATTGCAATAGTAAGTAAAATGCGGAAAAGTAAATAGCGGATGTGATCAATGATGGTAATATGGACCGGAGTCTCATGATGTTCACTAGTGATGTCTCTCTCCCAAAAGACGATAAAACTGCTATGTGAGGTAAACGAATTACAGCTGGGCAATTGACAGGACCTTGTGCGCAAACCAATGCTGACTACATTGCAAGAAAGGTTGAGGTTCAAAGCATGGGCGGTACGCCGAGGTAAGTAGACCGAAATCCATCTGCATCTACTACTGATCATCCACCTTGAGATATCGATCCAGAACATCTCGCTGGTATTAAGTTGCGAGTCCCACCCATAGTGTAAACTCAAAGCAACATACAACTGCATTAAAAGAACTTTGCGTAAAGTAAACAGTCCTTGCACCCGCGGGCACAAGCACCGTTGTTTTCCCCCTTGTGGCAACAGCACATCCCCTAGACGCATGTTTCTGTCACTCAAACTAGTCATCGAGGGGCATGAACCCACAATCAAGCATAACGTCCCCTCTTGGAGTCACTACCTATTACTTGGCCAAAGCAATAAATAACAACGGAGAACATGCAAGAATTACTAACGAACATAAATATAAAAGAGGTAGATCAAATATATTACTCAAACACAATCTGAACATAATCTCATAATCCATCGGATCCCAGCAAACTCATCATAGCAACAGCATAAGGATTACATATGTGCCTCGATCATGTAGGGCAGCTCACGAGGACTAATTAGTGAAGCACAAGAACGGGAGGAGAACATCACATAGCTACTGGTCATGGACCCATGGTCCAAGGGAGACTACTCACAACTCATCCGGGAGGTGTCCATGGTGGTGGAGAAGCTCCCGGTGGTGATCCTCCCCTCCGGCAGGGTGCCGGGAAGAGTTCTCCTGGTGCTCCCGATCTTGGAAGCGGCGGCGGCGGCGGAACAGAGATGAGATCGCGAAAAAGAGTTCCCGTCTCGAGGGTTTCGGGAGACGCTTTAAATATATGCCAAAGGGGGGCATCAGCGGAGCCTCGGGGGGCCCAGGCGCCCCCCGGCGCGGCCTAGGGGGGGCGCGCCGCCAGGGCGCCTGGAGCCCTGGTGCCCGCCCCCCCCCCTGGCTGTACTTCGGGCGCAAGGTAGCTTCTGGAACGCTGATTTTTTATATAATTTTTCTGGATTTTTCCTGGCAGTTCTCGTAATGTGAAAACCTGAAATACAAAAACAGCCGAAAACAGAAACTGGCACTGGGGTGCACTGAGTTAATAGGTTAGTCCAAATATGATCAAAAGTGTATGGAAGTGTATAAATAACATAGCAATATCACCCAAAAGAGGCATGGAGCAAGCAGAAATTATAGATACGTTTTGGACGTATCAACGATTTACTGCCTAAATTAATTGTTTGGTCACTTCTTTTTTCTTTTCAACATTTAAACAACTTTGACCAACATTTAAACTAGGTGAATTTCTCATAGAATTTCAAGCTTACAAATTCCTCCATAATTCATGCCTTTCCATACATTTTCAACATTACAACCAGTGCGATTACCATACCTACCACTGCCCAAAAGTAATTGCAAATGGGTATTGCTATTTGTGCTTGATCTTCAAGCTTCCTAACCTTCTTCTTCAACATCCTAAGCTCAACAACTAGCTCTCTGTCAGTGTGTTCTTTGCCCTCCATCTCTTCTTCCGGAGCTCGTGTTGCTACCACTGCCGTTCGTGGCAGCATGTGCAACCATTCTTCATGCTCTTCTTGCAGTTCATTCATTAGTGTCTTGGCCAGAGCATCGACCAAAAGAAAGAAGCATGTCACCTGCATGAACACTAAAAACATCAACCCATTGCTCAAAGATCCCGATCATGAAAATGGTGCAATTACCCCGATTCTTACCCCATTCCAGCCGCGATGAATGAGCTGAAGCAGAAAACAACAGGCTTGGAAATGAACATGACTCTTTGCTCGGGTACCACAGCAGAGATATCATATTTGGATAAAGAGAAGAGGGAATGGAGATATCCAGTGGATTTAGAAGCTAGAACTTGCAGTTGTAGGCAATGGCAGATAACTGGGTTGCCATGCATTCATGCCTTGTTTTTCATCACTTCTCTCCCAGGTCCAGCAGGGAACATACAGCAGTATGTGCATGATTACTACTCTGTTGCAAGGTTCAAACCACATATGCTTATGCCTTGCCTGCTATGGAGGGAGAACAACAATGGGACATGGTGGACCGTGGATTCAAGCTTTGCGCTCCAGTTCTGAAGAGAGCAGCAGGTAGACCAAGGAAGAGTTGGATCAGACCTCGCAGCGAAGGGGCTGGACTTGGAGCGAGGAAGCGTAAGTGCACAAGGTGTGGTGGGTCTGGTCATTTCGGTAAGTATTATGATAACACAGTAGATCCAGCGTTCGGAGAGAGTTTCGATGAAGGCTTCGATGAAAATGTTGGTCAGCAGACGGTTGCCTCAACAGATGATGAAAATGATGGTCACCCGGTTGCATCAGATGAGGATTTTGACAAGGTTCCAAATGATGATGGTCAACAGCCGCAAGATTTTGACGATGATCCAAAATATCCTCCAAATGATTCAAGTGAGGCTCCAAATGATGATCCAAGTGAGGCTCCAAATGGTCATCCAAGTGAGGCTCGAAATGTTGATCATGGTGATCCAAGTGAGGCTCCAAATGTTGATCATGGTGATCCAAGTGAGGCTCCAAATGTTGATCATGGTGATGTTGGGGAACGTAGCATAAATCAAAAAATTTCTACGTCTTCACCAAGATCCATCTATGGAGACATCTAGCAACGAGTAACTTAGAGTGCATCTACATACCGTTATGAAGATTGCGTGCGGAAGCTTTCAACGAAGCAAGGATGAAGTAGTCGTACTCTTCACGTTCTTCGTCACCGATGATCTAGCGCCGAACGGACGGCACCTCCGCGTTCAACACACGTACGGTGCAGCAACGTCTCCTCCTTCTTGATCCAGCAAGGGGGGAGGAGAAGTTGTCAGAGATCCGGCAGCACGACGGCGTGATGACGGATGCAGTGGATGTCGCAGCAGGGCTTCGCCGGGCTGCCCTGCAATGGAGTTGGGAGGTGTGACGGGAGGGGGAGAGGCGCCAGGGCTGAGGTGCGGCTGCCCTCTCCCCCCCCCCCCCACATATATATAGGGGGCCAGGGGGGGCGCCAGCCCCTTGCAGATCCAATCTGCAAGGGGGGGCGGCGGCCAGGGAGGAGTCCCCCTCCCCCAAGGCAAGTGGTGGCCCCCCTCCCCTTAGGGTTTTATCCCCATGCGCATGGGGAGGTGGGGCCCCCTTGTGGTGCGCCAGCCCCTAGGGCTGCACCCATCCCCTTGCGGCCTGGGGGCCCCACCGGGAGGGGTGGCCCCACCCGGTGGACCCCCGGGGCCCCTCCGGTGGTCCCGGGACGCTCCCGGTGACCCCCGGAGATCACCCGTTGGCCGAAACTGGACTTCCCATATATCAATCTTTACCTCCGGACCATTCCGGAACTCCTCGTGACGTCCGGGATCTCATCCGGGACTCCGAACAACATTCGGGTTTCCACGTGCATTAATCTCTACGACCCTAGCGTTACCGAACCTTAAGTGTGTAGACCCTACGGGTTCGGGAGACACGTAGACATGACCGAGACCACTCTCCGGTCAATAACCAACAGAGGGATCTGGATACCCATGTTGGTTCCCACGTGTTCCTCGATGATCTTCATCGGATGAACCACTGTGTCAAGGATTCATTCATTCCCGTATGTTATTCCCTTTGTCCATCGGTACGGTACTTGCCCGAGATTCGATCGTCGGTATTCCCAATACCTTGTTCAATCTCGTTATGGCAAGTCTCTTTACTCGATCCGTAATCCATCATCCCGTGACTAACTACTTAGTCACATTGAGCTCATTATGATGATGTATTACCGAGTGGGCCCAGAGGTACCTCTCCGTCACACGGAGTGACAATATCCCAGTCTCGGTTCGTACCAACTCAACAGATACTTTCGGAGATACCCGATGCGTACCTTTATAGCCACCCAGTTACATTGTGACGGTTGGCACACCCAAAGCACTCCTACGGTATCCGGGAGTTGTACAACCTCATGGTCTAAGGAAGAAATACTTGACACTGAAAAGCTTATGCATTACGAACTATACGATCTCGTGTTATGCTCAAGTTTGGGTCTTGTCCATCACATCATTCTCCTAATGATGTGATCCCGTTATCACTGACATCTCATGTCCATGGTCAGGAAACCGTGACCATCTGTTGATCAACGAGCTGGTTACTAGAGGCCTACCAGGGACTCATTTTGATCTGTGTATTCACACATGTATCGCTGTTTCCGTACAATACAATTCAAGCATGAATAACAGACAATTATCATGAATAAGGAGATATAATAATAATGCTTTTATTATTGCCTCTAGGGCATATCTCCAACAGTCTCCCACTTGCACTAGAGTCAATAATCTAGTTACATTGTGATGAATCGAACACCCATAGAGTTCCGGTGTTGATCATGTTTTGCTCGTGAAAGAGGTTTAGTCAACGAGTCTGCTACATTCAGATCCGTATGCACTTTACAAATATCTATGTCTCCATCCTGAACATAATTCCGGATGGAGTTGAAACAGCGCTTGATGTGCTTGGTCTTCTTGTGAAACCTGGGCTCCTTGGTAATAGCAATAGCACCAGTGTTGTCACAGAAGAGAGTCATCGGGCTTGACGCACTTGGAATGACTCCGAGGTCGGTGATGAACTCCTTCATCCAGACTCCTTCCTGCGCTGCTTCAGAAGCAGCTATGTACTCCGCTTCACATGTAGATGCTGCCACCACGCTTTGCTTGCAACTGCACCAGCTGACTGCCCCTCTATTCAAAATATACACGTATCCGGTTTGCGACTTTGAGTCATCCAGATCTGTGTCGAAGCTAGCATCGACGTAACCCTTTACGACGAGCTCTTCGTCACCTCCATAAACGAGAAACATATCCTTAGTCCTTTTCAGGTACTTCAGGATGTTCTTGACCGCTGTCCAGTGTTCCGTACCGGGATCACTTTGGTACCTCCCTACCAAACTTATGGCAAGGTTCACATCAGGTCTGGTACACAGCATGGCATACATGATAGAACCTATTGCCGAGGCATAGGGAATGACACTCATCTTTTCTCTATCTTCTGCCGTGGTCGGCGACTGAGTCTTACTCAATCTCATACCTTGCAAAACAGGCAAGAATCCTTTCTTTGACTGATCCATATTGAACTTCTTCAATATCTTGTCAAGGTATGTACTTTGTGAAAGACCAATGAGGCGTCTCGATCTATCTCTATAGATTTTGATGCCTAATATGTAAGCAGCTTCTCCAAGGTCCTTCATTGAAAAACTTTTATTCAAATAGGCCTTTACATTTTCCAAGAATTCTATATCATTTCCCATCAACAATATGTCATCCACATATAATATGAGAAATGCTACAGAGCTCCCACTCACTTTCTTGTAAATACAGGCTTCTCCATAAGTCTGTATAAAGCCAAACGCTTTGATCACCTCATCAAAGCGAATATTCCAACTCCGAGATGCTTGCACCAGCCCGTAAATCGAGCGCTGGAGCTTGCATACCTTGTCAGCGTTCTCTGGATCGACAAAACCTTCCGGTTGCATCATATACAACTCTTCCTTGAGGAAGCCATTAAGGAATGCTGTTTTGACGTCCATTTGCCATATCTCATAATCATAGAATGCGGCAATAGCTAACATGATTCTGACTGACTTTAGCATCGCTACGGGAGAGAAAGTCTCATCGTAGTCAATCCCTTGAACTTGTCGATAACCCTTAGCGACAAGCCGAGCTTTATAGATGGTCACATTACCATCTGCGTCTGTCTTCTTCTTAAATATCCATTTGTTTTCTATGGCGTGCCTCTCATCAGGCAAGTCCACCAAAGTCCATACTTTGTTTTCATACATGGATTCTATCTCGGATTTCATGGCTCCTAGCCATTTATTGGAATCTGGGCCCGCCATCGCTTCTTCATAGTTCGAAGGTTCACCGTTGTCTAACAACATGATTTCCAGTACAGGGTTGCCGTACCACTCTGGTGCGGAACGTACCCTTGTGGACCTTCGAAGTTCAGTAGTAACTTGATCTGTTTCTTCATGATCATTATCATCAACTTCCTCCCTTGTCGGTGCAGGCACCTCAGGAACAGTTTCCTGCGCTGCGCTACTTTCCGGTACAGGAGTGGTGACTGTCACCTCATCAAGTTCTACTTTCCTCCCACTCACTTCTTTCGAGAGAAACTCTTTCTCCAGAAAATATCCATTCCTGGCAACAAAGACTTTGCCTTCGGATATGTGGTAGAAGGTGTACCCAATAGTTTCCTTTGGGTATCCTATGAAGACGCATTTCTCCGATTTGGGTTCGAGCTTTTCAGGTTGAAGTTTCTTGACATAAGCATCGCAACCCCAAACTTTCAGAAACGACAGCTTCGGTTTCTTGCCAAACCAAAGTTCATATGGAGTCGTCTCAACGGATTTTGACGGAGCCCTATTTAAAGTGAATGCGGCAGTCTCTAAAGCATAACCCCAAAAAGATAGCGGTAAGTCGGTGAGGGACATCATAGATCGCACCATGTCCAACAGAGTACGATTTCGACGTTCGAACACACCGTTACGTTGAGGTGTTCCGGGCGGTGTCAATTGTGAAACAATTCCACAGCTCCTAAGGTGTGTGCCAAATTCATGACTTAAATATTCACCCCCACGATCCGATCGCAAGAACTTTATTTTTCTGTCACGTTGATTCTCAACCTCATTCTGAAATTCCTTGAACTTTTCAAAGGTCTCAGACTTGTGTTTCATCAAATAGATATACCCGTATCTACTCAAGTCATCCGTGAGGGTGAGAACATAACGGTAGCCTCCGCGAGCCTCAACACTCATTGGACCGCACACATCAGTATGTATGATTTCCAACAAGTTGGTTGCTCGCTCCATTGTTCCGGAGAACGGAGTCTTGGTCATCTTGCCCAAGAGGCATGGTTCGCACGTGTCAAATGATTCATAATCAAGAGACTCTAGAAGTCCATCCGAATGGAGCTTCTTCATACGTTTGACACCAATATGACCAAGGCGGCAATGCCACAAGTATGTGGGACTATCATTATCAACTTTACATCTTTTGGCATCTACACTATGAATATGTGTATCACTACGTTCGAGATTCATCAAAAATAAACCATTGACCAGCGGGGCATGACCATAAAACATATCTCTCAAATAAATAGAACAACCATTATTCTCCGATTTGAAAGAATATCCATCTTGCATAAGACGAGATCCAGAAACAATGTTCATGCTCAAAGCTGGTACTAAATAACAATTATTCAGGTTCAAAACTAATCCCGAGGGTAGATGTAGAGGTAGCGTGCCGACGGCGATAACATCGACCTTGGAACCATTCCCGACGCGCATCGTCACCTCATCCTTCGCCAGTCTCCGTTTATTCCGCAGCTCCTGTTTTGAGTTACAAATGTGAGCAACTGCACCGGTATCGAATACCCAGGAGCTACTACGAGTGCTGGTAAGGTACACATCAATAACATGTATATCATATATACCTTTGACGTTGCCGGCCTTCTTGTCTGCTAAGTATTTGGGGCAGTTCCGCTTCCAGTGACCCGTTCCCTTGCAATAAAAGCACTCAGTCTCTGGCTTGGGTCCATACTTTGGCTTCTTCCCCGCAACAGGCTTGCCAGGCGCGGCAACTTGCTTGCCGTCCTTCTTGAAGTTCTTCTTTCCCTTGCCTTTCTTGAACTTAGTGGTTTTATTGACCATCAACACTTGATGTTCTTTCTTGATGTCTACCTCCGCTGATTTCAGCATTGAATACACCTCGGGAATGGACTTCTCCATCCCCTGCATATTGAAGTTCAGCACGAAGCTCTTGAAGCTTGGTGGGAGCGACTGGAGGATTCTGTCAACGACCGCTTCATCTGGGAGATTCATTCCCAGCTGAGACAAGCGGTTGTGCAATCCTGAAATCTTGAGGATGTGCTCACTGACAGAACTGTTCTCCTCCATCTTACAGCTGTAGAATGCATCGGAGACATCATATCTCTCGACTCGGGCATGAGCTTGGAAAACCATTTTCAGCTCTTCGAACATCTCATATGCTCCATGGTGCTCAAAATGCTTTTGGAGCCCCGATTCTAAACTGTAAAGCATGCCGCACTGAACCAGGGAGTAATCATCACTACGCGACTGCCAGGCGTTCAAAACGTCTTGGGTCGCCGGGAGAGCGGGTGCATCACCTAGCGGTGCTTCTAGGACATAAGTTCTCTTGGCAGCTATGAGGATAATCCTCAGGTTACGGACCCAATCCGTATAGTTGCTACCATCGTCTTTCAGCTTGGTTTTCTCTAGGAACGCGTTGAAGTTGAGGGAAACTGGAGCGTGGGCCATTTGATCTACAAGAGATATTGTAAAGAATTTAGACTAAGTTCATGATAATTAAGTTCATCTTAATCAAATTTTAATGAACTCCCACTCAGAATGACATCTCTCAAGTCATCTAAGCGATACACGATCCGAATCGAGTAGTCCGTGTCCGATCATCACGTGAGATGGACTAGTCAAAAACGGTGAACATCTTCATGTTGATCGTATCTTCTATACGACTCGTGTTCGACCTTTCGGTCTTCCGTGTTCCGAGGCCATGTCTGTACATGCTAGGCTCGTCAAGTGAACCCTAAGTGTATCGCGTGTGTAAATCTGTCTTACACCCGTTGTATGTGAACGTTAGAACCTATCACACCCGATCATCACGTGGTGCTTCGGAACAACGAGCTTTAGCAACGGTGCACAGTTAGGGGAAACACATTACTTGAAATTTTAGTGAGAGATCATCTTATTTACTACCGTCGTTCTAAGTAAACAAGATGCAAAAACATGATAAACATCACATGCAATCAACTTTAGTGACATGATATGGCCAATATCATCTTGCTCCTTGGATCTCCATCTTCGGGGCACTATGATCATCTTGTCACCGGCTCGACAACATGATCTTCATCATCATGATCTCCATCATCGTGTCTTGAAGAAGTCGTCAATACAACTATTACTTCTACTACTATAGCTAACGTTTAGCAACGAAGTAAAGTAATTACATGACGTTATTCATTGACACGCAGGTCATACAATAATAAAGACAACTCCTATGGCTCCTGCCGGTTGTCAAGTTCATCGACATGAAAGTCGTGATTTCCTATTACAAAAACATGATCAATCTCATACATCACATATATCATTCATCACATCTTCGTTCTTGGCCATACCACGTCACAAAACACATGCTGCAAAAACAAGTAAGACGTCCTCTAATTGTTGTTGCAAGTTTTACGTGGCTTCTATAGGATTTCTAGCAAGAACGTTTCTTACCTACGCCAAAACCACAACGTGATTTGTCAACTTCTATTTACCCTTCATAAGGACCCTTTTCATCGAATCCGATCCGACTAAAGTAGGAGAGACAGACACCCGCCAGCCACCTTATGCATCTAGTGCATGTCTGTCGGTGGAACCAAGTCTCATGTAAGCGTACGTGTAAGGTCGGTCCGGGCCGCTTCATCCCACAATACCGCCGAATCAAGATTGACTAGTAACGGTAAGAAAGTTGAACAAGATCATACGCCCACAACTGCTTTGTGTTCTACTCGTGCCAAGATGCTACGCATAAAACCTAGGCTCAGATGCCACTGTTGGGGAACGTAGCATAAATCAAAAAATTTCTACGTCTTCACCAAGATCCATCTATGGAGACATCTAGCAACAAGTAACTTAGAGTGCATCTACATACCGTTATGAAGATTGCGTGCGGAAGCTTTCAACGAAGCAAGGATGAAGTAGTCGTACTCTTCACGTTCTTCGTCACCGATGATCTAGCGCCGAACGGACGGCACCTCCGCGTTCAACACACGTACGGTGCAGCAACGTCTCCTCCTTCTTGATCCAGCAAGGGGGGAGGAGAAGTCGTCAGAGATCCGGCAGCACGACGGCGTGATGACGGATGCAGTGGATGTCGCAGCAGGGCTTCGCCGGGCTGCCCTACAATGGAGTTGGGAGGTGTGACGGGAGGGGGAGAGGCGCCAGGGCTGAGGTGCGGCTGCCCTCTCCCCCCCCCCCACATATATATAGGGGGCCAGGGGGGGCGCCAGCCCCTTGCAGATCCAATCTGCAAGGGGGGGCGGCGGCCAGGGAGGAGTCCCCCTCCCCCAAGGCAAGTGGTGGCCCCCCTCCCCTTAGGGTTTTATCCCCATGCGCATGGGGAAGTGGGGCCCCCTTGTGGTGCGCCAGCCCCTAGGGCTGCACCCATCCCCTTGCGGCCTGTGGGCCCCACCGGGAGGGGTGGCCCCACCCGGTGGACCCCCGGGGCCCCTCCGGTGGTCCCGGGACGCTCCCGGTGACCCCCGGAGATCACCCGTTGGCCGAAACTGGACTTCCCATATATCAATCTTTACCTCCGGACCATTCCGGAACTCCTCGTGATGTCCGGGATCTCATCCGGGACTCCGAACAACATTCGGGTTTCCACGTGCATTAATCTCTACGACCCTAGCGTTACCGAACCTTAAGTGTGTAGACCCTACGGGTTCGGGAGACACGTAGACATGACCGAGACCACTCTCCGGTCAATAACCAACAGCGGGATCTGGATACCCATGTTGGTTCCCACGTGTTCCTCGATGATCTTCATCGGATGAACCACTGTGTCAAGGATTCACTCAATCCCGTATGTTATTCCCTTTGTCCATCGGTACGGTGCTTGCCCGAGATTCGATCGTCGGTATTCCCAATACCTTGTTCAATCTCGTTATGGCAAGTCTCTTTACTCGATCCATAATCCATCATCCCGTGACTAACTACTTAGTCACATTGAGCTCATTATGATGATGTATTACCGAGTGGGCCCAGAGGTACCTCTCCGTCACACGGAGTGACAATATCCCAGTCTCGGTTCGTACCAACTCAACAGATACTTTCGGAGATACCCGATGCGTACCTTTATAGCCACCCAGTTACGTTGTGACGGTTGGCACACCCAAAGCACTCCTACGGTATCGGGGAGTTGTACAACCTCATGGTCTAAGGAATAAATACTTGACACTGAAAAGCTTATGCATTACGAACTATACGATCTCGTGTTATGCTCAAGTTTGGGTCTTGTCCATCACATCATTCTCCTAATGATGTGATCCCGTTATCACTGACATCTCATGTCCATGGTCAGGAAACCGTGACCATCTGTTGATCAACGAGCTGGTTACTAGAGGCCTACCAGGGACTCATTTTGATCTGTGTATTCACACATGTATCGCTGTTTCCGTACAATACAATTCAAGCATGAATAACAGACAATTATCATGAATAAGGAGATATAATAATAATGCTTTTATTATTGCCTCTAGGGCATATCTCCAACAGGTGATCCAAGTGAGGCTCCAAATGGTGACCAACTGATACGTCCAAACGTATCAATAATTTCTGATTGCTCCATGCCTCTTTTAGGTGATATTGCTATGATATTTATACACTTCCATACACTTTTGATCATATTTGGACTAACCTATTAACTCAGTGCACCCCAGTGCCAGTTTCTGTTTTCGGCTGTTTTTGTATTTCAAGTTTTCACATTACGAGAACTGCCAGGAAAAATCAAGAAAAATTATATAAAAAATCAGCATTCCAGAAGCTACCTTGCGCCCGAAGTACAGCTGGGGGGGGGGGCACCAGGGCTCCAGGCGCCCTGGCGGCGCGCCCCCCCTGGGCCGCGCCGGGGGGGCACCTGGGCCACCCCGAGGCTCCGCTGATGCCCCCCTTTGGCACATATTTAAAGCGTCTCCCGAAACCCACGAGACGGGAACTCTTTTTCGCGATCTCATCTCTGTTCCGCCGCCGCCGCCGCTTCCAAGATCGGGAGCACCAGGAGAACTCTTCCCGGCACCCTGCCGGAGGGGAGGATCACCACCGGGAGCTTCTCCACCACCATGGACGCCTCCCGGATGAGTTGTGAGTAGTCTCCCTTGGACCATGAGTCCATGACCAGTAGCTATGTGATGTTCTCCTCCCGTTCTTGTGCTTCACTAATTAGTCCTCGTGAGCTGCCCTACATGATCGAGGCACATATGTAATCCTTATGCTGTTGCTATGACGAGTTTGCTGGGATCCGATGGATTATGAGATTATGTTCAGATTGTGTTTGAGTAATATATTTGATTTACCTCTTTTATATTTATGTTCGTAAGTAATTCTTGCATGTTCTCCGTTGTTATATATTGCTTTGGCCAAGTAGTAGGTAGTGACTCCAAGAGGGAACGTTATGCTTGATTGTGGGTTCATGCCCCTCGATGACTAGTTTGAGTGACAGAAACATGAGTCTAGGGGATGTGCTGTTGCCACAAGGGGGAAAACAACGGTGCTTGTGCCCGCGGGTGCAAGGATTGTTTACTTTACGCAAAGTTCTCTTTATGCAGTTGTCTGTTGCTTTGAGTTTACACTATGGGTGGGACTCGCAACTTAATACCAGCGAGATGTTCTGGATAGATATCTCAAGGTGGATGATTAGTAGTAGATGCAGATGGATTTCGGTCTACTTACCTCGGCGTACCGCCCATGCTTTGAACCTCAACCTTTCTTGCAATGTAGTCAGCATTGGTTTGCGCACATGGTCCTGTCAATTGCCCAGCTGTAATTCGTTTACCTCACATAGCTGTTTTATCGTCTTTTGGGAGAGAGACATCACTAGTGAACATCATGAGACTCCGGTCCATATTACCATCATTGATCACATCCGCTATTTACTTTTCCGCTTTTTATTTACTATTGCAGCAATATCTATCACTACTATCACTTGCGTTTGATCCTTTGTAAACTACAAGGCCGGAGGGATTGACAACCTCTCTGTACTCGTTGGGAGCAAAGTTATTTGTATCTATGTGCAGGTCCACGTTGATTGCTAATATCTGGCGCCGTTAGCAGTTGACACCTTCTTGTTGAAACTGGGAGTCTCAGGGAAATCGATCCTTGGTATTGCTAAGGGAAATCTTCTGCTACACTGCATCTCTAACCTTCCACTTGGGGTAACCAACGAGGGGCGAGAAGCCTAGAACCAACCTTCTGTTGTTGTGAGTTCTGCTAGGTATGTAAATCTTGCAAGGGTCAAATACTACTGTACATTTATCACTTGACATGATCTCATTACCCTTTATGTTTTGCACAGCTCTATGGTAGGTTTGAAGAAGATGCGCAAGGTACCGACAACCAAGAGGAGAAGAGAAGAAGCGATGAGCACAAGGTGCACGAGGAGCAAAGTGATGGCAAGAGGCTCAACGAACAGACAGAAGCCCCAATGCTATTTATGAATAATTATGAAACATTATAAATAATGTTGTATTTTCTGTTGGGTGATGTTGGACCTGTGTTAGAAGTATGTTTAAATGATGTTGGACCTATGTTAGAATTATGTTTTTCATTTTGAATTTTGTTTTGCTCATTTGAAATCTGGTCAAACTTAACTTTGACCAAGATTTAAACAAGTCTAAAACATCAAAATAAAAAACTAAGCCTGGATCCTTCTTAATAGGAAGCTGTGGTGAGGTTTTGAAAATTTCATGAAAAATGTGCTAAAAAGTGGGGTCCAAGGTAGGGTAAACAGCCTCATTTGTAAGCAAGGTTTTTTTCGACCTTGTCTAAATCAGCCAAATAACTTTCCTACACATATTATATATATATACAGACTATGTGCGCTGATTTTTTTTTTCATTGTTTTGAATTTGTTTTGCTCATTTGAATTCTGGTCAAACTTAACTTTGACCAAGATTTAAACAAGTCTAAAACATCAAAATGAAAAACTAAACCTGGATCCTTCTTAATCAATCCAAAAGGAAGCTGTGGTGAGGTTTTGGAAATTTCATGAAAAATGTGCTAAAAAGTGGGGTCCAAAGGTAGGGTAAACAGCCTTATTTGTAAGCAAGGTTTTTTTCGACCTTGTCTAAATCAGCAAAATAACTTTCCTACACATATTATATATATATACAGACTATGTGCGCTGTTTTTTTTTCATTTTTTCATTTTTTTGAATTTGTTTTGCTCATTTGAATTCTGGTCAAACTTAACTTTGACCAAGATTTAAACATGTCTAAAACATCAAAATGAAAAACTAAGCCTGAATCCTTCTTAGTCACTCCAAAATGAAGTTGTGGTGAGTTTTTTGAAATTTTCATGTTTATTTCACCAAAACACTTCTCTTCACCTCATACAAGAGAGTTCGAGATACTCGAGATATCACATAATACACATGAACTTATCGTTTAAATGTATGTAAACCTTGTTTACCAACTTAAATCATTAATATATGACATAAGAAGACTATGTGCGTAGGGTTTTCATTTTTCTGATTTTTATTTAATTTATTATGCTCATTTGAAATCTGGTCAAACATATCTTTGACTGCTCCAAACCCCTCCCAAACCCCGCTAACCCTAGCGCTGAACAAGGACCGTCCATCTAACCCTAGCGGCGATCCAGGGCCGTCGATCTAACCCTTCTAGAAGGAATCTGCGGGGAGGAGGGGGGCGATCCGCGAGATGCAATCTGATTGGCTGGAAGATTATTTTTTCTAAAGAAATACCGGGAGCGCTGGATGGACCGTTGGGCCGTCTCGTTGTCTGGGGCTGAGACCGCAGTTAATAGGCCGTCTCAGCCTTTGCAGGCCTGAATGCATGGGAAGGGTGGCGACGTCGTTTGCATGCGCGAGCGAGCCCGACGTGCATGCATGCGAGCGAGGCGAGCCGGACGTGCATGCACGTACTGATTCAGAGCGAGGCGAGGCAGCCAGGCTAGTTAGTCTATGCAGTGGGCTAGCGATGCGAGCTAGGTGGCGAGGCGAGCTAGGTGGCCATGCACGTAGTTAGGCCATTACGGCAGTGATTCAGATGCACGCTCGCGCCCGATGCATCATTTTCGTGCAAAACTTTAAGAGCCAAAACGTAACGGATTCACACACGCGCCCGGATTCAGACACGCACCGTTCTCATCCTTCATCTCTTCCTCTCCCACCCACAGGCCTATAAATGGGGTGCCTCTCTTCCTACCTCTCCCACCCACAGCCAGATCCGATCCATTCTCTCCGAGCCCTCTCCACCCAAGCGACAGAGCCCTCTCCACCCAAGCGAAGATGCAGTTCAACGGGCCGACCTTCAACCGTCCGCCTGTCGTGCCAGAGCTACGCTACCCACCGGGCATGCTCGTCGAGAGGGAGCTCCGTGTGTGGGCGACTTCTAGGTGGAGGGGTGCCGTCGAACTCACCCGCGCCTTCCTCAGAGCCGGCTATGCCCACCTCCCACGGGGCTCGCCGAGGATGTTCACCCTCAATTTGGTTCGTGACCGCGGCGGCATCCTCCAACTGCTCACGGTCACCTTCACCAACCCGTTTGACGCGCGCGAGCTCCTCGGCCAAGTCTATTGGTGCGGCTGCGAGTCCATCTTCTTCACGGCGTACAACATCTTCACCAACTACGAGAACATCTTCCCCACTCCAGGCCAGAGGCACTCCCTTCCCTACGACAAAGACGACGAGGAGTGAAGACGGCGTTGAAGGGGCGCGCGGCCAATGTGGAAGGAGGAGGCCAAGATGAAGATGTTTTAGTTTTATCGTTTTTATTTTGTTGCTTTTCTATGTTGTGGTGTCCGTGAACTTTGCATCTTATCTAAGTTAATTATTGTGTACCCTTAATTATTATGTGTGTTGCATTTTATCTAAGTTATTATGTGTGTTAAAAAATGTCTGTGCCCAAACATATCATTTTTTTCCTAAACCAAGTCATGAAGTTCGAGAACTTGTGGCTTTCATTAATGAAAAATGAAAATCAAAGGGGGGTGAGAAGCCCTCTCTTTCATTAAAAAATGAAAACCAAGTCATATCTATATAACGAAAATGCACTTGTGCCAATGCCATAAGAAACCCGACACCTTATATATCAAAAAAGGAACTTAAAACAAAGAGTGTGTAGTTGTTTTTTGTGTGTAGTTTCCACCATGCATAGGAAATCGCCTCTTCATTTAAATCCTAAACCAAGTTCCACTCTTACCCTAAACCAAGTGCCATTGTAACCACAATCACGTGGCAGTGCAAAAATACGTTTCCAACCCTCCAAAATTTCAGTGCAAAACAAAGGAAAATCACTCTCACACGTGTGCAAACATTCACTGTCTCACTATGTATACATTCCTTCCCTACCCATGTCAAAGTCTTTCCATCTGTCCTAGCGGTTACCAGCGCAGCCCTAAATGCCACAAACCAACGCGGTCCTTGGTTCGGGTCCCCAGCCGCACAATTTTTTTTGCATTTTCCACCCTTCATTTTTCTAGACAAATTATTTTTTCTCAATGTAATGCCCTTAAAAAATGTTCATTTATTTTGGCACCAGGTGTAAACCTCTACCAGAGCTGAGGCACATTTTCCATGACAATTTGGTATTTGATTTAAATCACGGTGTATTTGAATTGGAGCAATTAAATTGCTATTAAATATTTAACAACTACAAAAAAATTCTAAACTTAATTGTTTGGCTCTGGAATAATACAATTAGCTTCCACAAAAAGTTTCAGCATTACGATTTACTGCCTAAATTAATTGTTTGGTCACTTCTTCTTTTTTTTCAACATTTAAACAACTTTGACCAACATTTAAACTAGGTGAATTTCTCATAGAATTTCAAGCTTACAAATTCCTCCATAATTCATACATTTCAATACATTTTCAACATTACAACTAGTGCGATTACCATACCTACCACCGCCCAAAAGTAATTGCAAATGGGTATTGCTATTTGTGCTTGATCTTCAAGCTTCCTAACCTTCTTCTTCAACATCCTAAGCTCAACAACTAGCTCTCTGTCAGTGTGTTCTTGGCCCTCCATCTCTTCTTCCGGAGCTCGTGTTGCTGCCACTGCCGTTCGTGGCAGCATGTGCAACCATTCTTCATGCTCTTCTTGCAGTTCATTCATTAGTGTCTTGGTCAGAGCATCGACCAAAAGAAATAAGCATGTCACATGCATGAACACTAAACAGATCAACCCATTGCTCAAAGATCCCGATCACGAAAATGGTGCAATTGCCCCGATTCTTACCCCATTCTCGCTGCACACGTAGAACGGACGATTCTGGTTCCTCGTTGTGTGAGAAACCCTACAATCAACGCTCGCCCGGCACCGTGGACAGATGAAGACAGGAATGTCCACATGCGCCCGGCTCTGCATCCGCGAGGTGGCGCGGGAGCTTGAGGAAGACATGGAGCTCGGAGCCGAAGGGGATCTCAACGCCGCCGCACCCTCCGCAGCTAGCTTCCCATCGTCGTGCTCTCTCTCGCCGTGGTCACCACCGTGCTCTCTGTCGCCGTGGTCACCGCCTCTTTCGCCCGCTTATATAGCACACCCGCAACGACTCTCTGCTCAACGGCTCTCTGTTGGGTCCCACAAGCCACGCGTGCAACAGTATGAATACAATTGGTTATCTCTGCCCCCTGGTCTCACCTGTAAGGGTCGAGTCAAAAGGTTGACCTGACGGAGACGGTAGAATTCACGGAACGAGTCGCTGTGCATGGACTAGGGGCAAAACTGAGCACAATTCGCATCTGAGGGCAAAACTGAGCACATGGACACCACTGAGGACAAAATGATAATTAACCATTATTGTAATTGAAAGACATAATTTTACTTCTACCAAATCCGTGCAAGTAAGAAGTAACCTTGCCACGGTTGCACATTTTTGAAGAATACGCCAAGTCGTTTCATAGAAGGGAGGCACAGAAGTCAACCTCGGCTTTGGGCTTCTTACAACGCTATGATCGGCTCTAACTTAGCCATTAACACGGTAAGAAGATTCTTCTCAGCACGGACTACAAGGAACGGCTGAACAGCCTGGCCGCCTAGGCAACTGCGGCGCAGGCAGGCCAAGATGGAAGGCGGTGCGCCCTCCTAAAATGCTTCAGTTCCTGACTAAAAGCCACGTACCCACAGTTCTACATTGATTTAGCTACCAGGTAACATTAGAAAATAATGATATGTCATGAAACATGTAAAAGCCACTATTGTGCAGATAGGGAACTTGCAAACCGAAAGAACCTTTAGGCCGGTGCACCTACCATTAAGCTGCACTAGTAGAAAACGGGTCTTTAGTCCCGGGACTAAAGCCCCCTAGTCCCGGTTGTATTACGAACCGGTACTAAAGGCCCTCCACGTGACCGCTGTCTGGAGCTCGATCTTTTTTAATTTTTTTTGAAATTTCAAAATTTCTGAATTATTTGCATTTAATCTCTAATCACCATTCATCACTCATCAATTTAATCTCTAATCTCTAATCATCCATCATCATTCCAAATCGTCTAACTTTCCGGCCGGTCACCCACCCTCTCACTACTCTAGCCTGAGCACGCTTAACTTTCGATTTCTATTCCCCCCTGTTTCCAAGTCTGCACTTGTTGTTTTCCTTACAATAGTAAGCTGTCAATCATATAAACCCTTAGGAGTTGAAGTTGAGCATGAAGTCACACGTTACACCGTTTGAAACTATTATTCTTAAAACCAATAATTATTTAGTAATATAAATATTTCTTGACTAAGTAGTTTGACCACAGTTTGACCATATTTGACCAAAATTCAAAAAAACTAAAATAATTATTTGGTAATACTAATATTCTTGAAGAATTATTTAGTAACACTAATATTTCTTGAATAAGTAGTTTGACCAACCAGACTTAACCAAAATTCAAAAAAATTGAAATTTGAGCATAAGTTTTTTCCTTTAAGAATTTGAGGATTCTAAAAAATTGCAAAATGGACTATGACCGTCAAAATCGGATGCGGATTTTCGTGTTGAACATTTTGATATATTCTACTTTTTTTCTCGACATCGTATGCAAAAGATATAGTCGTTTTACTTTTTTATCTCACTTTTTTGCAAAACATGTCCAAATTTATGTTTTTTTAATTTTCCTAACTAGTAGATGTAGTAACATAACTACATCTCGAAGGATTTTAATTTTTGAAGTTTTTATCTTTATCTTTGTTTTTTTTTCAAAACTGAAATGGCGATACACGAGGTGTGTGTGTGTGCGTGTGCGTGCGTGTGCGTGCGTGTGTGCGTGCGTGCGTGTGTGTGTGTGTGTGTGTGTGTGTGTGTGTGTGAGAGAGAGAGAGTTTGAACCTCTTTAGTCCGGGATAGTGTCCATCCAATTCTACCGTCGACTACATTCTATCAATTATTATTATAGGCTAAACAACTATTAATACAAAGCAGTACAAGACACTAGCAAAATTAATTTTGATCTTAATTTGTATTATTCTAAAATAACCAAATTAATCTTACTGTGACAACAATCTGACATGTGACTAGGACCAAAATGAATTAAATTAAAAACTATTTTTAAACTCAAATTACTCACAATCTAGTGTTTGAAGCAATTTGAACAAATTCATATTTCAATCCTTCAAATTTGAAAACTAATGGCACAAACAGAAACTAGACAAAATTTGGAATCTAATGCAAAAAGAATCACTAAAAAATTATCAAATATCCTAAAAGATATAAGCAATTTGAAACAGAAACTAAAAATAAAAAACAAATGGAAAAACAAAAAAATAACCCCTTTAGTACCGGTTCGAGACATGAACCGGGACTAAAGGGCATCGCACCCTTTAGTACCGGTTCGTGTCTCAAACCAGAACTAAAGGTCTAATCTTTAGTGCCGGTTTGAGATACGAACCGGGACTAAAGGGCATCGCATCCTTTAGTTCCCATTCGTGTCTCAAACCGGGCCTAAAGGTCTCATTTGAACCGTGACTAATGCTTTCCCGACGCCCTAGCCACATGAACCGGGACTAATGCTCACATTAGTACCGATTCGTAATGCAATCGAGACTAATGTGTACATTGAGAGTGTAGGAAATCCCTGTTTTCTACTAGTGTTGCCAACAAAGTCCTAGACATCAAGAATGTTTAATAGGATTGATATGATAGATATATCAACAAGTGCCTGTGAAGTGAGCTGGTGCTGGGGTTGGATAGAACTGCAAAGTTAAGCGTGCTTGGACTGGAGTAGTGTGAGGATGGGCGACCTTTTCGAAAGTTGGACCACAGAGTGTGATTTGACTTGAGATTAAGCATATTGACCCGAGATTAAGCCATAGTGACCTGAGATTAAGGAAAAAACAAAAAAAAAATTGAAAAAAAATTATTTAAAAAAATTCTGAATTTAAAAAAAATTAAAAAGAAATGTTACTAATGGCGCACTTCCATGTGGTGCGCCATTAGTATACCAGATACTAATGGCGCACCGAGGGCTATACTAATGGCGCACCAGTGGTGCGCCATTAGGCTGGTCACAATGGGGTGGAACTTAGGATTCTGCCCGCAGATATGGCCGGAATCGCCGGCGGCGGGCGGGCGGAAGCAAGGGTGGGCGGCGGCGGAAGGAGGGGGAAAAGAGCGCGGGGCTGAAATGTCCCTCCCGCCAACTGCTTCTCTGTGATGCAGGGCACCGCAGCCGCGAGGGGAAAACCTGCGTTTTCCCAGGTTGGGGATGGGAATTTGCCGCGCCCCCCAAAAAAAATTGCGGGCCTGGGCGGGATGCAGAGTCTGGTTAGGCAGGCTTTCCGGCCCATACCCGCATTTTGGCGGATATTTTGTGAGTCGGGGCAGATGCGGGGTCTGCTAGAGTTGCTCTTAGATGGCAGGATGTTCACATAGACCGGGGTACCGGTTTTTACTATAAAATCAAAGAAACGAAAGTGGGGAGCAGCAGGGACGTGAGTAACTTCACATTCACACGAATTATCAGCTACTTATAAGTCACTGAAAAAAATAGCATGCTATTTCAACTCTATAGCGTCGCTATAGCATATTTGGAAGGACCACATTACGTTTTAGCTAATTTGCTCGCTATAACGCTGTTCGCGCTATAGCACGCTATTTCGATGCTAAACAAAATAACGCTGTAGTGTTTAAGCGTGTACCACACAACAGCCCATCAGACATCGCCCCATCGCATCGGCCCAATTCACACACTCTCTCTCTTTGACATAAATGCAACGCATAAACCTAACTACTCCCTCCGTTCCTAAATATTTGTCATTTTAGAAATTTCTACAAGTGACTACATACGAAGCAAAATGAGTGAATCTACACTCTAAAATATGTCTACATACATCTGTATGTTGCAGTCCATTAGAATGTCTAGAAAGGCAAATATTTAGGAACGGAGGGAGTACTCATCACCAATTTCCCACTAGCTCATGACCGAGGGCAGCGTCCATGGGGGCATTCGTGACTCATGGGCGAAGCCGGAGGTGGCAGTTCGTGAGTGGCAGCAGCTTTTCTCCACCCCCCCTCTTCCAAGTAGCGGTGTCGGCCACGCCTCCAAGTCCAGCAAGATAGCGACGAAGTCAACCACACCACCGGTGCGGGCAAGTCTACCGATGTTCCTCTATTTCATTAGGATTGTTCTCTTTCCTTACAAATTAGGAGTGTACATGCCCTGCCGATGTTTCTCTGTTTAATTAAGAGTGTTATCTATTCTTACAAATTAGGAGTGTACATGCCCTGAACCTAGCTTTCATATGCTTCTGTGATTAAGTTGGAGTACCCCCTTTCCTTGCAAATTATGGAAGGCCTTAAATTTTGTGTTATATTTGGCATTTTTATGCCGCTATTTTCAAAAATAGCACGCTATAACTTGTACAATACTTGGAGAAGGTCGACGCTTAATCTAGTACCACATTTTTTCCTTGCTTACAACTGACAGTAAAACGAAATACAGTGTTCTCGTGGAGCTTGACAAGCAAGATGAAGGAACAGTGACACAACTTGACAGTAGGTGAAATTCTTCAAAATTCTAAAGAAAATTATCAGAGTGAATTTCAACTTATTTCTACAGTTGTACCATCAGTCCATCACACAACAGACCTAGTGACGTTCTGCTTGAGACATGAACACAATGTGCAACCTTGGCAGACCATGGAGAAACAGTCTTGTCGTTATTACTTATTAGTTCAAGTTTTGTTTCTTCAGCTTATGTTAAGGTCGAACATCAGATGAAGCACTAATCCTACAGTGTTTAGCAGGAAAAAGTGAAATAATAAGACATCACTCCAAACAATGCAACATAAAAACGGTGTTGGTAACAATCTCTTCTACAAGAACAATACAACTCTTTGGAAGGAGACAAATATAACCATGTCTAATTATTTTCTATAATGGGGCATTCCATTAAAACTATGTAACAACATGCAACAGATTCATGAAGAAAAGGGAATTAAAATAGAACATTTCATTGAGGTAATCAAAATGATGAAACAATTTATAACTTTAGCATCAACACAGCGATAGTCACATCAACCTGATAGGCTACAGAGACAAGCAACCACATAATAGTCAAAGGTTCTGATCACAAATGGTATACATCAATGCAAAAAAGAAGAAGCAGGGGCCATTAGGCTCATACTAGATCAAATTCATAGATACTGCAGCTCATAAGGATATGACACGGCTGCACCTTCAAGAAGCAACAACTCAGTTATCAGCCGTCAGGTGAATGGAAAATCATTCACAGCATGACCTTCTAATGCCGCAAAAAGGTACGCGGTACAAGAGTTTGTTTGAGCCGGCATTTCCAGGCATATAAGTATTGGCCATTAGGATGGAAGCTGTCAACAAATTTGCCATTAGTGTGTCAATGTACGACAGCCACCCGCCTAGACTGATGAGCAAGAAGATGTCACCATCCACCGACACAACATTGATATTGCAATAATAATTCGACCGTCCCAACCGCTCCCTAATTTCTGCGGTAGCCAATTGAACCTTGTACTTATAGTTCCAAATCTCGCGTTCATAGTTCTGCAAGACCCATATGCCAACAGTTTTTATGGCATCATTATAGCTATAGATGCAAATGGTGTCATCCATCTCAAAGATACATGAGCTGGTGGGAACAACTGGAGCATGCATCCGCCGGAATGACTCCGTTGTGGTGTCGAATACCAATACCAGTTTGCTTTCACTCTGATTATTCACCGGGTGCCAGTGGAGGCCATCACGGAACAGTGCAGCTGGCTTATAGCATAACTCTGACATGTTCTCCGACCCCTCAATGTACCTCGGTGGCTTGTTGGAGCCCAACAGAGAGACATAGCAGCCAAGTTTATCTTTAGGCATGTGACGATGCAGTAAAAGCCGGTACTCGCCGGTAGGTCGGTGCAGGTACATCTGCAATATGCAGAAGCCCCGTAGTGGCCCTAGGGAGGCATGCTGATGCATAGCCGGGTTGCAGACCAAGAAACAAATGCCATCCGTGCAATGCTGGGAGAGGATGAGGAGGCCATCGCAGGAGGCCTCCAGAACGATCGGATGGGGAAGCCTAGCGACAGGTTGGAGCTGGGTGCCGACGGCCCGGTGATCGAACACGAGGATGTTATGGTAGTGGGGGCAGCCGTGTTGAAATTGGAAGCCGGAGACGATGGGGAGGGAGGGCTGGAGACCATGGTGGGCGAGGAGGAAGTCGCGGGCTGAGGTGGCCTGGCGCCAGGCGCGGCAGACTGCACCGCAGCGGAGGAGGGCTTTAGGAGGCAGGCGGACAAGAATCTCCCAGATGAGGATCTCATCTGGAAGGCGGCGGTGGACCTCCGCCATGGTTTCCGCCTTGCCGGCGGCGATTCAAGGAACGAGAGGAGTAGTTGTGATCTTTCTGGAAACGACGTGAGTGGATTTCTGCTGGGCTTAGCCCATGTACGTACGTACATTTTGCAAGTAGGGAAAAACAAAATGAAGAGATATATTTTATTTTATTTTTTGCTGGGCAGTAGAATATACTTAAACCCCTTTTAAACCTTGCTTTTTGCAGGGGTTTTAAACCTAAACCTTGATGTGCTTTGGTTTTATCAAGGATGATTGGCATTTATCCATTGTAATTTCTTCACTGAATCAATATAGCAAGACTATGTGATGGATAAGAGAAGAAAGAGTGCACAGCCAGTTGATCCTATATAGCTGGCTAATGTGTGTTAACTCGGCGGGGGAGCGCTGGAAGAAGCCAGAACTGGGTTCACTCAAGTAAATTGCAGTGCAGAAAACTCAACTTGATGTCATGTACTCCTACTTCAATGCACGGTTAAGTGCTCTCCTTGTTCAAGAAATATGGAAAAATCTCTCTTCAACAACGCCTCAAGTGTTATATACATTTTCATTGCAAAAAAATTAATTAAACAATCTTACAAAACTCTGGTTGATGTTACCTAGAGCAATCATCGGGTGCAGTTTCTGCCTTATTTACCCTGGTTGGTGTCGGTTTGTCAACTACCATGACAGTGCAGCTCATCTCACATGCTGGCCGGTGAAACGCATCAGCAAGGTACAAAGCAGAGAGAGTCCTAACAATTGCATTCAGTATATGATTAACAAAGCAGATACTACCTAAGACTGAAACAACGATCTTCACACAAGTGGGTTCTTAGTAGCAAGGAAATTCCCAAGATGCAATATCTTCACACAAGTGGGTTCTTCGGTATGGTTGTGTGCATCGATTGATGCAGAGGCCAGGAGTCATCCTCCTTTTCGAAAAAAAGGGTTCTTCATTGAAAATATTTAGCCCAGTAATTATTTGTCAGGTGGATAAGGTGGCCAGCTCCGCAAGCTATCAGAAATTGGGCGGTGGGCTGCCTGGGACTGGGTGTCCGAACAGAGGGCCACAACAATCTTGGAGCACACAGCAGCAGCAGGGAAGATAAAAGCAGCAGAAGAAACACTCAGCAGCAACAATTTTTTACTAAAGTTGGTATAAAGTTAGGTCATCTATTTTGGAACGGAGGGAGTATAAAATAAAAGAGTTTCAGATGTACGGGAACTAAACGACTACTATATGCTCCATGCTTCGAGTTGAACTTTGAGTTAATGTTGAATATTTTACAATTGACACTTGAACTTCGAATTAAAAGTCTACCAAGTGAACAGACTGATTTTTTTTACAAAGAACAACAATTGATATGCGCATTGGGAACTACTCCCTCCGTTCCTAAATATTTGTCTTTCTAGACATTTCAAATGGTTACAACATACGGATGTATGTAGATATATTTTAGAGTGTAGATTCACTCATTTTGCTTCGTATGTAGTCACTTGTTGAAATCTCTAGAAAGACAAATATTTCGGAACAGAGGGAGTAGTAGTTGTGCTTTTGCATGCACCTGCCATTCCGTGAATCACCTGTGCACCACGGCTTGCTAGGAACTTGCCGAAGATGGGAACGTGTTGTTGGTCACCGCTGCTCCTATGGGCCAAATTCACTGTTTGATCCTTTTGGCAACGCTTAACGCCAAATTCACCGTTTCAGTTTTCATGTCAACCAATGGACAGGATGAAAAAATACCGCAACAGGCTGGGCTTAGTGGTTTTGAACAAGTAAACAGTGGAGCGCTGGCCTTGTACTGGCATGAAACATGATATGTCGATGTCAAATTGGCAAACACGAGATGTATTGATGCACATGTCCTGTGCGGCAGATGAACCATGGTGACGTCTCACCTGCGTTTATGGGGAACCATGAATGGAAAACCAACATGGTACGTGGACTTTGCTCCAAGAAGTATGACTGAGAAGTACAGAAACAAAATTTGGTTGCCGTGAAATGCTGAATAAAACTAGAACGAGAAGGGTCACCCGCCAAAAATTAGGATTTCAAGCCACCAAGGGCAGCTTTGTAGTCTAGCTGCACCTGGCTAAGGGTGCAGCCTTGCAGGTACCGTATGGAAGCTCCAACGTGCTACACATGAGAACGATTCTTCAAACTCTCCTGATGCCTCATATTCCCCTGTGTTCTCACATCCTCTCTTACATCATTATATGTGATTGCCACCTATTTGATGAAATAAGCTAGTACTACCAACACGTGAAGATAGAGCTAGATGATCGACCGACTTAGCTATTCTGTTGAAGATGAAGGTATACATATGAGAGTGAACCTTAGCTATTTTGTTGATCACCGAGATTATAATTGATTACAGAATCACACCATATCTCTACGCAAAAAAAAAAAAATCACACCATACCAATCTCTACAGATCAGATCATGATCGATACAAAATCACAACGATATTTCTTTGGCTTAAATACACCGATTTGGTTAGATCATGGTTGCCAAGTGTTAGGCAAATAATCGAGCTGTAACACATTAGGCATGGGTCTCTGTCTAAGCTTGGTCTCGCGGTCAGCTCCGGCATGACGACCTCTACAAGGATACACTACACATCGCAAGGAGGCAGCGTGTCCTTCCACTGCACGACGAAGTGGCGCATCTGCTCGGAGTCTATGGCTTTCCACTCCAATGCCTGGACCATCGGAACCACAGTGTCGTCGACCAGCTCCACGAACGGTGCCATTGCCGAACCGTCGTCCAGTGTGTTCTTTAGCAGGACGGTCACGTCTAGCTAGATGGTGGGAGTCTCACAAAGGCTGCCACCTTTGGAGCACCGGGGAAACTAGCGGCACCACGAGCATGCGTGTTGTCTTCGTGAGGCAGTACATCTAGTATACCTCAGGAAACTTCTCCTTGAGTTTGTGAACTCCCAGATGAGGCCACCCATCGTCAGCTCCCTCGACACGCTTCCTCGTGTGCCAACCTCACGGCCTTCGTGATCACCCCCACATCATCCTCCATATGCTCGTCGTCTTGCATCTCTGGTGTCACCTGCTCTTGCGTGCCAAGGATTTGCTGGAGAACTCCCAATCTTGCTTCCGTGATCCATTAATGTCACCCCTCTCCCCGTCGTCGTAAACCAGTTGAGAGATTTCGTCTGTGCCCTCGTCATCTCCCCACTTGGTCAGCCAGGTGTCCGGTTCTTTATCCAGTAGTCCGTCGTTGTATCGTCCTTCTACCTCGGCGCCTGCCATGCCGAAACCAGTGCTCTGTGGCCGTTTCAACACCTTGATGGGAGAGGTGATACCATGTTCATGCCTGCCGAGGCGAAGGCCGGATCTCACCTCGTAGTTCATCCTCTTCATCATCTTCACCATCGTTGTGTTGTTGGACACCAGGCTCTTAGCAGGCAGGAGCTTCGTTGTCGATGCCCAGTTGTAATGTTGTCTAGGGTATGGTTGATGATGGTGTTGAGACGATGGACCTACAGAGCCGGGGACGACGAATTGGACACGTCCAAGGAGCTCCAGTATCCTGCAGAGCCGGTGCCCGATCTCGTCCTCGGATACGTTCGATGAACTGGACGATAGACCTCAAGAGCCGATGCCCGATCTCCTCCTCGGACAGGTCCAGTTCATCGCCACTGGCTCTACAGGTCCGTCATCTGAAGACCATAGTCAACCCTACCCTAGGCAACATTATAATCGGGCAGCGACATCAAAGCTCCAGCCTGGTGTCCATCAACACAATAGTGGTGAAGATGATGAAGCGGATGAACTACGAGGTGGGATCTGGTTGTGGCCTCAGCAAGCACGTCCAGGGCAGCACCTCTCCCATCAAGGTGTTGGAACATCCATGTTACACTATTTTTGACACGGTCGGCGCTGAGGTAGAAGGACAATACAACAACCGACTTCCTCATAAAGAACCGTACACCTGATCGACCAAGTGGGGAAATGATGAGGGCGCAGACGAAAGCTCTTAAGTGGTTTACGACGACTGGGAGAACAGCAACACTAATAGATCGCAGAAGCAAGGTCGAGAGTTCTGCTAGCAAATCATTGCCACACAAGAGCAGGTCGCGCCGGGGATGCAAGATGACGAGCATATGGAGCACGTGGTGCGGGTGATCACCAAGGCCGTTATGCTGGTGCACGAGAAAAGTGCGTCGGGAGACCTGATGGCTGGCGACCTGATCTGTGAAGGCTCAAGGAGAAGTTCCCGAAGGTGTATCAGGCATACTGCCTCACGCACATGGAGCACATTCTCGTGTCGCCTCTAAGTGCCCTGGTGCTCCAAAGGTGGCAGCCTCTGTTCGACCCCACCATCTGGCCGGACGTGTTCGTCCTGCTAAAGAACACACTGGACGACGGTTCGGCAATGTCATCGTGCACAGAGCTGGTCAACAACATCGCGATTCTGGTGGTCTAGGCATTGGAGTGAAAGGCCATGGACTCTCAGCGCATGGGCCCTGCCTCCTTTCGATGTGCAGCGCATCCTTGTAGAGGTCGTCATGCCGGAGTTGGTTGCCTAAGAGGAGTCTTGGGAGTACTTGGCAACCCTGGGACTTCGTCTCGCGTGAGTACAGCAGATAGGCGTAGGTTTCCCCTGGCGAGTCTTCGGTGGTGGCGGCTTCGTCCGCTGGAATAAGTGTCTCTTTAACCCAGCTCCATCTCGACGACGCCCAGTGTGGTGGTCTAGGGATTCGTGAGGGTGGTCATCAAGCACTCCTTGTGGGCAGCAGATTCATGCGGCCTCAGTGGTGGCACCATCAATGCTTAGTGGCTGCTTGGATCTGTGAGACTTGGTGGGTGTCCACTTCTCTTCTTTTGTGTTGGTCGATCGTCCAATTGGACCTTAGTCTTCACGACTTCCCCTCCATGAAGAAAAGGTCAGATCGGCTCTGGGTGATCTTTGCAAGTATTCAATGGCGAGGTACATCAGTGGAATCAGGAGAAGGCAATTTATGAACTTTTGCACATTGACATGCATCAGACACACTCAGACCCAAGAGAAGGTGAAACAAGGAATTCATTTTACGTAAGGAATGACTCACCAGCGCCTTTGGACAGATGACCTAACCTTCGGCGCAACAGATTTGGCAGGAGCTTGGAATCGGAGAGAGCTCGATGCCTCGATGCGATGCGTTGGACGAGGACGATGACTTCTAGTGTGTGTGGCGCATGTCAAGACGCAAAAGTTGAGCAATTACCAAGCGTGCTGCATTGCTTTTGTTGTAAGCTTGCCTTGTATTTATACACGGGCGATAAGTAATTGCCAAGATTATAATTGATTACAGAATCACACCATATTAATCTCTACGGATCAGACCGTGATCGGTACAAAATCTCAACCATATATGTTTGGCTTAACTACACCGATTCGGTTACATCATGATCACCAAGAATTGACCTGTAAGTTATGAAAAAAATAGCGTGCTACAGCAAAATAGCGCCAACCTCAAAATATGCTATTAGCGTGCTATATCGTGCTATAGCGTGCTATTAGCGAGACGTTCTACACTGATATATTTAGCGAGGCAATTCTCAAAATATGCTGTAACACAGTAGGCCGAGGTCTGTCTAAGCTTGGCCAGTCCCCCCCCTGCCCACCTATAGGTTGTTGTGTGCGTTTCACCACCTAAGGATGGCATCATGCTGTCTCGGCACCTACCAACAGACAACAAAGTATAAAGTGGAGAGAGCAATGATCTCCAGGAGAGAAACATGACCATGTGATTTTCAGTAGTGTAATTGCATTCTGAAATAGCAGTAGCACCAGGTAAGCTATGTTAGACTGAAACAGTGGACTCCACAAGTATAGATATATACTACCAAGACGATATGATTTTCAGTAATGTTTACATAGCAGCAAGGGGAAATTCCAAGATGCTATATCTTCACACAAGTAGTTCTTCCACGCATATCTAGTCTTGGAATTGTGGTCGATTGACTTGTTTCTTGTAGCCAGCAGCTCCGCTGGCTATCAGAAAGGGGGTGGCGGGCCGCCAGGGCCCGGTCGTCCGAAGAGAGGGCCGCAGCAATCTTGGAGCAGGCAGCAGCAGCACAGGAGATAGAAGCTACAGAAGAAACACTTGTTCAGGGTTGCAGATTTACTCATATTATAAAACGAAAGGGGTTCAGGGGTGCAAAATTAAATTACTAATAGTATACATGCATCATGGCTTGGAATTGAAGCTTGAGTTGGTGCTAAAAAATTGAAATGTAACTGAATGATTAGATGATCTCCATCCGTTAGCTGAGAATTCAACTTACCAGGATCCGAAGAATCCACCGAACCCAGGCCCACAGGGACCAGGGCCAGGGCCACCAGGAAACCCAGGCCCGCCAGGTGGAACCGGAGCCCACCCTCCAGGGCCCCATCCTGCAGGGCCACCCCAGCCCTGTCCTCCAGGCCCATGTGGATCCATCCTACCCTGAATTGTTCCTACTAAAATAAAATGAAAAAACAAGCTAAACTTCTGCTGAATGGTGAACTAGAGCTTCACAACTCAATCAAAAAGAACAGACCGAGACATGGTGCAGCAATTTGTGGTGAAGAAGAATTTATAGAGGTAGAGTGAGAACTAGTAGTTGTGCATGTACCTTCTGTTCAATGGCTCACCCACTGGTCTATCTTACTTCCATGTCAACTACTGTTCTTTATTTATTATTGCAGCATTACAGGGACAATTTGAGCACTAGAGATTGAGTTCTAAACCACTTTGTTTCATAGCAAAAATAGTATGTAGACATCTGAATCTAGCAGACCCATCTAGCTGATTTTTCTGAAGCAACACCGAAATCCAATAACAAACAAATTGCAAATGTTAGGTGCAGGACTAGCGTACACTTTTGTCCATTTACCTTCTGTTTGTTACAAACAGAAGCTTCTAAAAAGTTGAGAATATTTTCCTTACCTGAAGGTATATAACAGAGTTGTAAATGTAAATCAGACAAACAGCTACTAGTTGAACAGCTTCGTTCTCAATCAGGCGCAGAACAAGTCGGCCAGGCAACTTTCACATGCAACTTAGAGGTGTTCAAAGTGTAGGTTGAAGACATACCAAGCTTGTCATGTATATATATACTTAAGCTTGATATACTACTCAGGATTTGACAATCTGACCAGCAAGAAAATAGCTAAATAATTGAGATAGCTAGCATAGGTTTTCGTCCGTGCAGCAAGCTGAGCTTGTCGAAGGTGGGCAGACGCTTCTGTGCGTGCCCCACAGCGAGCCGCACACGCCCTCCACATCAGCACAGCTCCAGGAGACATCAACTTTTTAGGGCCATTTATGGTTGACTGAAGCAAAAACTTTGGTATGCAAAAAAGCACAGCTGAATTTATTAAGAGAAATTGTGCAACAAACATCGCATTAAGCCTTTATCCAAAATGGTTAACGGCTAAACTGAAATAACAAGAGATGATATTTGCAAACTGTGCAACAGAAAAATGTAATGAGATGTCATAGATTTTCAGGTTGCGTTACCAGTCTTTTCTATAAGAATGCTACTTTTTTTTTATAGAAAAGGGGCTTGACCCCGGCCTCTGCATCAAAATGATGCATACGGCCATATTATTAAAAACTCAAACAGGTCCAACAAAGTTGTTACATCCTTCGAACATAAAAGGAAGCAGGACCGCCACATCCGGCTGGCAAATACAGATAAGCAACTAAACACCTATCTTATTACAATGACCGCCAGCCAAACCGGTTGTAGATATCCTGAGCTACCATCTAATTCTTGATATTGTGGTGAGCTTAGTTTCCACAGGTCCTACCTAACCATCTCCATCATTTCTCTGAATTATTAGCTCCTGAGCAAAGGGCCATAATATGACATTGGAACCTAACCTAAAGTCTCATTATTTATGCAAGAAATCAAAAAGATTTGGAATCATTTGTTAGAGTAATACATGTCCAAATCTTGCAAGAGATAAAACTATTCCAACCTATCATGAGTTCATGACAGACATACGTAAAATGGCCCCAACGCATTCAGCTCCCAGAGATGCATTATGATGCAGTATGGAAGCATTGACTTTAACCAGCTAGAACAAAAGGTACAAACAGGAAATACACTAAAAAGAACGGACTATTAGGAAGACCTGTAGATAAATAACAAGTACTGAGAAGACCACTATATAATAAATAGTGTAAAGCAACTACTCATCCCAAGAAAATAGAGACATGAAGCGGATCGATTGAAAAGTACTTCAAAAGCAGAGCAAAATGGTATGAAAACTAGCATATATTTTCACATAGCCAACAAAAGAAGAGTGAAATACACCAAAAATACGTCAAAAGCGAGATCATTTTAGCATCAAACGAAGCAGTTAGTCACTTCATCCCGAAAGAGTATCGAAACAAGCATATATTTAGTGCAACCACATAACCGTCACTTTTGATCATAACTTTTTATACATCAACACAAAAAGAAGAAACCAGCATGTTCATACTTAGCTCATGAGAATATGAAAACAACGACTGAGCCAATGATCTCCAGGATAGATGCTGCTAAGACAATAAGTATGATTTTCGGTAGTGTTTACATAGTAGCAAGGGAAACTCCCAAGATGCAATATCTTCACACAACTGCGTTCTTCCGCAGATACTTAGTCTAGAAATTGTTCTCAAGTACGTTGTTCCTTGTGGTGGATACGCCCGCAGCTCCGCGGGCAATCAGAAAGGAGGAGACGGACCGCCAGGGCCCGGGTGTCCGAACAGAGGGCCGCAGAAATCTTGGAGCAGGCAGCAACAACATAGGAGGTAGAAGCTGCAGAAGAAGTGTTCGTCTAGAGTTTCAGATGTACCCTTGTACAACAAAAGAGATTCAGAGTTACAAAATTAAACTACTAGTACATGCTTCATCCCTTCGGAATTGTGGTTTTAGTTGGCGCTGAAAATATTACACAATTCTTTTGAATGTACTGATGACCTCCATCAGTAAGCTGAGAATTCAACTTACCAGGATCCGAAGAATCCACCATACCCAGGCCCCCAGGAACCAGGGCCAAGGCCACCAGGAAACCCAGGCCCGCCACGTGGAACCGGACCCCATACTCCTGGGCCCCATCCTGCAGGGCCTCCCCAACCCGGTCCTCCTCCAGGCCCATGCGCGTCCATCTCGCCAAGATAAACTGCTGAACCAATAAGATAAAAGGAAGATAAACTGCTGCTGAATGGTAAACTACAGCTTCCCAACTCAATCAGAAGGAACCCAGACTTGATGCAGCAGTTGGGGGTGAAGAAGTATTTATAGAGTTAGGGTGATCAGAAGTGTAGTTGTGCATGTACCTGCTGTTCAATAGCTCACCCACTCGTCTATCTTACTTTCATTTCAACTACTGTTCTCTGCATACTTACTGTTGCAGTATCACAAGAACGTTTTGAGCTCTCAAGATTGAGTTCAGTTCAAAACCACCTTTGTTTGATAGTATGATCCAATCAATGCACTAAATGTGAAGTACAACATCTGCACGGCAAAACTAAACGTCTGAATCTACTGGACCCATCTAGAAACAACAAAAACATGCCGTGTTCAGAGCATTTGTATGCGAAGCATCTGCAACTTATATATGAAAAGCACAACTTAAGTTCTCAACAACTGTGCAACAAATGTGTGTTTCCATAGGAACACCCAAAAATCCAACAAAACAAATTACAGAAGGGTTAGAAAGGCTGAACCATCGACGCTCAGGAGCATTACAAAGATTAATGAAACGGTACACTCATACCTTTTCTAAGTCTGGCTGTAGCATACATCAGTTCCATAGATCACTAGTAAGAAAATCCAAAACCTGCTTCTTGCTTAGAAGTTAGAACATAATTTCAAAAGTAGCAAAGCCCACAGGGAACAGAGGCACGGTGTGTTTTCAAAGGTTCAATTGTGGAAGCAGATTTCTATTCTCTGCATGCTTACTGTTGCTTTCAACCTGGACGACCTGGACACCCCCTTTGGCGAAGAGGAGATTTGGCAGGCTGTCAAGCGATTGCCGTCGCGCAAAGCGCCCGGCCCAGACGGCTTCACCGCAGAATTCCCGCGCTCCTGCTGGCCTGTTGTCAAGAAGGACTTCGTCCATGTATTCCAACAGCTCTACGGGCTCCGAGGGCGGGGTTTCACTTGCCTGAACCAAGCGTTGCTCACGCTGATACCAAAGCGCTCCGATGGAGCCGGGCTGGGCGATTATAGGCCCATCAGCCTAATCCACCTCGTCGCCAAGATATTCGCAAAGGTGCTGTCCCTCCGCCTAGCACCCAAACTGAACGAGCTGGTCAGCCTCATTCAGAACGCATTCATCCCAGGACGAAGCCTACACGACAATTTCGTGCTCGTCCGACAACCGGCCCGTCTTCTCCACCAGCTGGGCGCCTCGCGCATTCTCCTGAAGCTCGACCTCGCGCGGGCGTTTGACTCCGTATCCTGGCCATTCCTCTTTGAGGTCTTGCGTCGGTATGGCTTCAACGCCCGTTTCCTTGGCTGGATCGCCATTCTCCTATCATCGGCAAGCACAAAGGTCATCCTCAATGGTGCGCCGGGACCTGCGATCTGGCACCGCTCTGGGCTTCGTCAAGGTGATCCCGTATCGCCACAGCTCTTCGTGCTTGCTGTCGACACACTGGGACGCCTTTTTCGCCGCGCTGCCGAGCTCAACGTGCTGCAAAAACTGCACCCTCGCCGGGCGCTTCCCGTCCTCTCGCTGTAAGCGGACGATGTCATACTCTTCTGCCACCCCTCGACAAGCGACACACTAGCTGTCCGGGATATCCTGCAGCTATTTGGCCGGGCGTCCGGCCTATGGGTGAACTTCCATAAGAGCACAGCCACGCTGATCGGATGCGACGGCGACATGGCTGCCCCGGACATCGCCAACCTGGGCTGCCCAACCGCGGCGATGCCTGTCACCTACCTGGGGATCCCGCTCACCCTTGGGCGCCCAACCGCTGCACAACTCCAGCCCGTTGAAGACAAAACTGCTGGAAAATTCCCCACCTGGAAGTAGGGCTGGACACGAGCCGAGCCGAGCCGAGTTCGGCCCGAGCCATGCTTTAGCTCGCTCTGAAACGAGCCAGCTCGGCTCGGCTCGGTGAGGCAACGAGCTGCATATGGGTGGCTCGGCTCGTTTTTGCAGTGGCTCGGTCTAGCCCGAGCGGCTCGTGAGTGAATGGACAGAGGTCACTGCCAGGTGGGCCCTGTTTACGTCTTCCTCCCAACAACCTCGCTGCTGCTAGATGTGGGATCACCGGCGATGCTACCGAACTCGGGCGAGGTGGAGTGGTGCATGGAGACGAGAGGAGTACTTGCAGACCCATAGGATGTGGACCCAAGCTGGACCGAGCATTTTCAGGCTCGGCTCGTTCGCCCAGCGAGCCCAGTTTCCAAGCTTGGCTCGGTAGGTTTTGTTATCGGGCCGAGCTGAAACGAGCTTCGAGCCGAGCCGAAAAGCTCGCTCGGACGTCCAGTCCTGCCTGGAAGGCACATCTCATGAACAAAGCTGGACGCCTTGCCTTCGTCAAATCGGTACTCAGCGCGATCCCCATGCACCAGCTCCTTGTGCTCGCGCCGCCAAAGAAGATCCTCAAGCTCCCGGAGAAAATTCAACGAGGATTCCTATGGGCGGGCCGCACAGAGGCGCATGATGGCCACTATCACGTCAACTGGCAACGCGTCCGCCGTCCAACTCGCCTTGGTGGACTTGGAGTGCATGACCTGGAGCGCACAGGCCTGGTCCTACGTACCAGATGGCTTTGGTTCGCCTACACAGACGACACCCGGGCATGGTCTGGCCTCGACCTCCAATTCAGTGCTACGGAGCGCGCCTTCTTCTTCGCGTCCACCACCATGATCCTCGGCAATGGCCAGCGCACGCTGTTCTAGGAGGACCGATGGCTTAACGGCTGCTCCATCTCGGAACTAGCGCCACAACTTCATGCCCTCATCCCGAAGAATCGCCGCAAGAGCAGGACCGTGGCGGATGGCCTGCAAGCGCACCGATAGGCATCAGACATCCAGTGCACTCTCGGCATCCGAGAGATCGGCCAGTACCTGACCACCTGGCACGCGCTCGAGCACATAACGCCCAATGCCGAGCCGGATCGCCTACATTGGAAGTGGAATGCGGCAGGCAGCTACACGGCGCAATCCGCCTACCTCACCACTTTCCAAGGCTCGGCCTCCTGCCCTGCATGGAAACTGAACTGGAATGGCTGGGCACCTCCGCGTGTCAAGTTCTTCCATTGGCTCGTTCACCTGGGGCGTTGCTAGACGGCTGATCGCCTGGCTCGTCGCGGATTGCCACACCCCCCTCGCTGCCCGCTTTGTGATCAGGAGCCTGAATCGATCCGGCATCTCCTGCTGGAATGCTCCTTCTCTAGACAAGTGTGGCACGAGAGCCTGTCCTGGCTACGCCTGCCATGCAGCGCGCCCTCCAGCGAGGAATCCCTGTCCGACTGGTGGCGCTCGGCGCGCCGGAACACGCCAAAGCCAATGAAAAAGGGCCTTACCACCGCTACTCTGCTGATCCCTTGGATGACCTGGAAGCATCGCAACGACTGCGTGTTCAACGGCGCGACCCCTTCGACCAACTTGCTGATCGCACGGATCAAGGATGAAGCTACACTCTGGGCAAGAGCGGGAGCCCGTGGCCTGCGTGCCATCCTACCACAAACCTGGGACGTACACTGATTTAGACCGCTGTCTGTAATCGCCCCTTCTAGGAGGCTGTAACAAACTCTATCTTTTCAATACAAAGAAATCGCAAGTCTTTTGTGTTTTCTCAACAACAAAAAACACTGTTGCTTTCAACTACTGTTCTATGCAGAAGCAAAGCCCACCGGGACTGCCGAGGGCTGTGGAGGTTGTCCCCTCCCACGTGGCTGCTGATTCCGCTGCTCCTCGTTCCCGGCTGTTCCTTCTCGGACCCATTGGGCTCGCTTCGCTTACCGAGACGGCGTTGGTGATTCCAAGACCGTGGTGGTGCATGTTGGTGGGCGGGAAGTTTGGTGGAGTGCGACGGATCGGCTGCGGTTGTGGCTGTTTGGCGGACGGGAGAAATCCCTATCGGCTTGGCCAACGATGATGCAGTGCCGCCCGCGGGTGCCACCGTTCCTTCCTGAAGGGTGTCGGGTATTCCCCCTCCACACACCCCTCCGCGTACCGGGAGAAACCACAGGACCAGCCAAGGCAGCAGCATCGGCATCGTCACGTTCCTTCCTGAACGTGTTGCTTTGTATGCGGAGGTCCGAAGTGCTAGGAACATGGTGGAAATTCTCCGGCGGGAGCAACGGTTGCGGGTCGTCATTGTTTTCGTCAATCCAACTCTGTTGTTATTAGTTTCTTTTTCTTTCTCTTTTATTTCTTTTAGGCGTGCTTGTGCTATGGCGCCGCCGCCAGCCGCAACCATCGCCGCCGTGCCGCATAGATTGGATCGGCCGCGCCACCACATGTTTAGGGGCCCCGCACCGCCCCAGAGAGGGAGTCCCCCGCCATCGCCGTGAGCTTTCGGGCTTAGCCCGGCGATGGCGGAGGGAAGAGAAGAGGGAGATCGCGCCCCCGACGGCTAGGGTTTGGGCGCCCCCCGGGTCGCCCTACATGTATACTTAGATAAAAGAGAAGGAAGAAGTACATCTTAGTTTGAGGACTGGAAATTTGTAAATAAAACGTTGCGCCCTCGCCCGCGCTGGCACATCAGTGTTATATTAAGCTAATTTTATAAATCCTTTATGCACAAATAAAGCCAAAAATATATTACACAAACCATACCAAACAGTCTAAATACTCGTTGCAAGATTCCCACATGCTAAATAGCTTCATTGAATAAGGGACAACAGCTAGTATGTGCATTCAGATAGACAACAATTTGTCTTACTCAAGCACCTTCAGAACTGATTGAAATAATGAGATAATTGCAAACCATGCAACAAAAATATGGTGTCATCATGGAAGCACAATATATGTTCATGGTTTTTCAGGTTGCAATACGAGTCGTTTCTAGAATACTACTCTATATAGTTCCGGTCTTAAAACATCCTTAAAAGAAATATACTACTTCAACTCCTCGAAGGAGACGAATATAAACATGTCTAATTCCCACTATAGTGGAGAGCTTATCTCCATAAGACTTAACTAACTGGATGCAGCAGATGCATGAAGAAAACTGAATTATAACAGAACAGTTCATTGAAAATTTAACATGATGCAGAGCATGCAAGCATTTAAATTAACCAATACTCCTTCTGTTCGTAAATATAAGTCCTTTTAGACATTTTAAATAGACTACAATAAACGGATGTATGTAGACATATTTTAGAATGTAGATTCACTCATTTTGCTCCGTATGTAGTCACTTATGGAAATCTCTAGAAAGACTTATATTTGGGAACGGAGGAAGTAGATAGCTGTGCTCAAGGTCTCCTAAAGTCAGGTGCAGATTACATATTCCTATTTTCGTTGTCGGCTAAAACAAACTGTAAATATAGGGAAGACAATAATGTGCTACAAAGAAGAAGACCACTAGATAAAGAGGTAAAATTAGTTTTCCATTTCAAGAAACAGGGATAAGACTTTATATATTGCTTAAATTTGAGTACTAAGAAGAAACATTAGTTAAATAGAATAATGTATGATAAACAAAAGCATATTCTTCAGCCCGAGAAAACAGAGTCATGAGGTGCATTGGTAGGAAAACACTTCAAAGCAGAGCAAGATGGCTTTGTAATTTCAGCATCAACACAAGCAGCAGTCAGTTCAGCCCAAAAGGGTATCAAAACAAGCATGGATTTCATGCAACCAGATAACAATGGGAGCTTTTGATCACAACTTTATATACATAGGCAACGATTAAAATATACAAGGAGTCTCTACTTGATCCATTTAATAGATAATTCAGCTGATGAAGATACGACAACTAGGTCGTTAAGAACCAGCACTCAATAACCATCAGATGAAAGGCCATTCGCTCCAAGAACGAGTTTTCCGAGCCGGAAATAAGTTATGTGGAAAAAGAGTTTGTTTGATCTGAAATTTATAGTCACTGATGCCTCCGTGACCTATATTAAAAGTGCCAACCAGTTTGCCATCATTGTCAACATGAAGCACCCAGCAATCAAAACTAACCAGCAAGAGTATGCCACCATACACCGAAACAACGTTTACATACCAATGGTCATGACAACCTTTAAACTGCCCCCTTATTTCTGCAACCGGCAATTTGATTCGGTACTTCAAGTCCCAAACCTCACTTTTGTAGTTTTGCAACACCCATATATCGACAATTTCAGTGGCATTGTTACGGGTATAGATGCCAAGCGTGCCATCTATCTCAAAAATATTTGACTTGTTGCAAACAGTGCCATCCATCTCAAAAACATATGAGTTGCTGGGGAAAATTGGAGCACGCATCCATCGGAACGACTCAGCTATGGTGTCAAATACCATTACGTGTTTGCTTTCAATCTGACTGTGCATTGGGTTGTATTCGCCACGACGATGCGCTGGGTACCAATGCAGATTATCATGGACCAGGACAGAGGCAGTTAAGCATGGTGACACGGTCTCCGACGACCCGACGTACCTCAGTGGTTTGCGGGAGCCCAACACGGAGACATAGCAGCCAATTTGACCTTCAGATAGCAGATCTACATGCATGTGCCTCTCGTGGCTCCTCTGGTGTAGTAGCAACCGGTACTCACCGGTAGGGCGGTGTGGGTACATCCCTAAGATATTTACATCCTTGAATTTTCCAATGCACTCAAACTGACGAGTGGCAAGGTTAGAGACGTAAAAGGAGGTAGCCATCATGCCACAGTTGGAAAGGATGACGAGGCCGTCGCAAGAGGCCTTTACATGGAACCTCCGGTCAAGCTTGACGATGGTGTGGAGCTCGTCGGCGGCCTGGTAGTCGAAAGCGACGATGTCTTGATAGTTGAATCTGCTGGGGTACTCGGCGCGGGAGAAAATGGGGAGGGACGGCTGGTGGTTGTGGTGGGCAAGGAGAAACTGGCGGTCGGACGTGACGCTGTGCCAGGCTCGGCAGACGGCGCGGCAGCGGAAGATGGATTTGGGGTCGAGGCGAACGAGAATCTCCCAAACTACAATCTCCTCCGGGAGGCCGCGGAGAAGCATCGCTCTTCCTCTTCGTGCCCTTGCGGCCTTGGCCATGGCTGCCGATCTGGAACGAACGAGCTGTGGCGATCGACTCTTGGGGAAATAAATTAAATAGCATACGTGTGTGCTGCTACGGGTGGTTTCCAAACCCTTGGATGTCATTTCAGTATGAAAATCAGCATGCACCCTTCCCACCTGAGCATCTTCGATGCCAAAAAATATCATAATTAGCATGCACTGTTCACTTCATGGTCAAAACCGGGTTGACTCTGCAGCGAAACCCCGCAGGGACAAAAAATGGCTGGTTTCGAGAGTTCGTGGCGCAATCTGTCCGGTTTTAGAGTTGAGGGACCAAAAGTGAGCAGACCGAATAAATGAGGAACGAAAAGTGGACTTTTCTCTTATTAGAATCGAAAGACATAATTTCACCTCTACCAAATCCGTGCAAGTAAGAAGTAACCTTGCCACGGTTCCACATTTTTGAATAATACGCCAAGTCGTTTCATAGAAGGGAGGCAAAGAGTCAACCTCGGCTTTGGGCTTACAACGCTGGGATCGGCTCTAACTTAGCCATTAACATGGTAAGAAGATTATTCTCAGCAGTCAGCACCGACTACAAGCAACGGGTGAAGAGCCTGGCCGCCTGGGCAACTGCAGCGCATGCAGGCCAAGATGGAAGGCGGCGCGCCCTCCTCAAATGCTTCAGTTCCTGACTAAGAGCCACGTATCATCAGCTACTTATAACCAACGAAAAAATACGCTATAGCATATCTGGAAGGGCCACGTATGTTTTAGCTAATTTGCTCGCTGTAGTGCTATTCACGCTATAGCACGCTCTTTTGACGCTAAACGAAATAATGTTGTAGCGTTTTAGCGTGTACCACACAACAGCCCATCGGGCATCTCCGCATTGTATCAGCCCAACTCACACACTCTCTCTCTCTTAGACATAAACGCAACGCATACAGCCTACCTAGCCAACACGTCACCAATTTCCCACTAGCTTGTGACCGAGGGCAGCGTCCATGGGGGCGTTCGTGACTCGTGACGTCGTGAGAGAAGGCGTGGTTGACTTCTCTCCATCCCCCTCCAAGTAGCGGTGTCGGCCACGCCTCCAACTCCAACAAGACAGCGACGAAGTCAACCGCGCCACCTGCGGCGACAAGTCTACCGATGTTTCTCTATTTAATTAGGATTGTTCTCTTTCCTTACAAATTAGGAGTGTACATGCCCTGCCGATGTTTCTCTATTTAATTATTAGGAGTGTTCTCTTTCCTTACAAATTAGGAGTGCACATGCCCTGAACCTAGCTCTCCTATGCTTCTCTGATTAAGTTGGAGTGCCCCCTTTCCTTGCAAATTATGGAAGGCCTTAAATATTGTGTTATATTTGACATTTTTATGCCGCTATTTTCAAAAATAGCACGCTCTATCTTGTATAGCATTTGGAGAAGGTCGACGCTAAATCTAGTAGCACATTTTTTCCTTGCTTACAACTGACAGTAAAACGAAATAGAGTGTTCTCGTGGAGCTTGACAAGCAACATGAAGGAACAGCGACACAACTTGACAGTAGGTGAAATTCTTCAAAATTCTATAGAAAATTAAGTGAATTCCAACTTATTTCTATAGTTGTACCATCAGTCCATCACACAAGAAGCCTAGTGACGTTCTGCTTGAGAGATGAACACAATGTGTTATTACTTACTAGTGCAAGTTTTGTTTCTTCAGCACTAATCCTACAGTGTTTAGCAGGAAAAAGTGAAATAATAAGACATCACTCCAAACAATGCAACATAAAAACGGTGTCGGTAACAATCTTTTCTACAAGAATAGTACAACTCCTTGGAAGGAGACAAATATAACCATGATGTGCTTTAAACCTAAACCTTGATGTGCTTTAAACCTAAACCTAAATCTTTTCTACAAGAATAGTACAACTCCTTGGAAGGTAACAATCTTTTGCAGGGGTTTTAAACCTAAACCTTGATGTGCTTTGGTTTTATCAAGGATGATTGGCGTTTATCCATTGTAACTTCTTCACTGAATTAATATAGCAAGACTATGTGATGGGTAAGAGAAGAAAGAGTGCACAGCCAGTTGATCCTACAGCTGGCTAATGTGTGTTAACTTTTTTTTTTGAACCGGGCAAACCCCCTTTCCATTTGCATTAAACGGAAATACAATTGTTCCAGACAACCAGGGAGAAGGGAAAGAGGTAATGTGTGTTAACTCCGCGGGGGCGCTGGAAGAAGCCAGGACTGGGTTCACTCAAGTAAATTGCAGTGCATAAAGCTCAACTTGATGCCACATTCATCCTTGCAAAAAGCATAATGGACAGGTCATGTACTTCAATGCACGGTTAAGTGCTCCTTGTTCAAGAAATATGGAAAAATCTCTCTTCAACAACGCCTCAAGTGTTATATACATTTTCATTGCAAAAAAATTAATTAAACAATCTTACAAAACTCTGGTTGATGTTACCTAGAGCAATCATCGGGTGCAGTTTCTGCCTTATTTATCCTGGTTGGTGTCGGTTTGTCAACTACCATGACAGTGCAGCTCATCTCACATGCTGGCCGGTGAAACGCATCAACAAGGTACAAAGCAGAGAGAGTCCTAACAATTGCATTCAGTATCTGATTAACAAAGCAGATACTACCTAAGACTGAAACAACGATCTTCAATAGAGAGATACCAAGACCATTATTTCCACTAGTGTTTACTTAGTAGCAAGGAAATTCCCAAGATGCAATATCTTCACACAAGTGAGTTCTTCGGTATGGTTGTGTGCATCGATTGATGCAAAGGCCAGGAGTCATCCTCCTTTTCGAAAAAAAATGGGTTCTTCATTGAAAATATTTAGCCCAGTAATTATTTGTCAGGTGGATAAGGTGGCCAGCTCCGCAAGCTATCAGAAATTGGGCGGTGGGCTGCCTGGGCCTGGGTGTCCGAACAGAGGGCCACTACGATCTTCGAGCACACAGCAGCAGCAGGGAAGATAAAAGCAGCGGAAGAAACACTCAGCGGCAACAATTTTTTACTAAAGTTGGTATAAAGTTGGGTCATCTATTTTGGAACGGAGGGAGTATAAAATAAAAGAGTTTCAGATGTATGGGAACTAAACGACTACTATATGCTCCATGCTTCGAGTTGAACTTTGAGTTAATGTTGAATATTTTACACTTGACACCTGAACTTCGAATTAAAAGTCTACCAAGTGAACAGACTGATTTTTTACAAAGAACAACAATTGATATGCGCATAGAGAACTACAGATCAGACCGTGATCGGTACAAAATCTCAACCATATATGTTTGGCTTAACTACACCGATTCGGTTACATCATGATCACCAAGAATTGACCTGTAACTTATGAAAAAAATAGCGTGCTACAGCAAAATAGCGCCAACCTCAAAATATGCTATTAGCATGCTATTAGCGAGACGTTCTACATTGATATATTTAGCGAGACAATTCTCAATATGCTATAGCGTGCTATTAGCGAGGTTATAGCGTGCTATTTTTTTCAGTGCGGCTGTAACACAGTAGGCCGAGGTCTGTCTAAGCTTGGCCAGTCGGCCCCCTGCCCACCTATAGGTTGTTGTGTGCGTTTCACCACCTAAGGATGGCATCATGCTGTCTCGGCACCTACCAACAGACAACAAAGTATAAAGTGGAGAGAGCAATGATCTCCAGGAGAGAAACATGACCATGTGATTTTCAGTAGTGTAATTGCATTCTGAAATAGCAGTAGCACCAGGTAAGCTATGTTAGACTGAAACAGTGGACTCCACAAGTATACACAAGTAGTTCTTCCACGCATATCTAGTCTTGGAATTGTGGTCGATTGACTTGTTTCTTGTAGCCAGCAGCTCCGATGGCTATCAGAAAGGGGGTGGCGGGCCGCCAGGGCCCGGTCGTCCGAAGACAGGGCCGCAGCAATCTTGGAGCAGGCAGCAGCAGCACAGGAGATAGAAGCTACAGAAGAAACACTTGTTCAGGGTTGCAGATTTACTCATATTATAAAACGAAAGGGGTTCAGGGGTGCAAAATTAAATTACTAATAGTATACATGCATCATGGCTTGGAATTGAAGCTTGAGTTGGTGCTAAAAAATTGAAATGTAACTGAATGATTAGATGATCTCCATCCGTTAGCTGAGAATTCAACTTACCCGGATCCGAAGAATCCACCGAACCCAGGCCCACAGGGACCAGGGCCAGGGCCACCAGGAAACCCAGGCCCGCCAGGTGGAACCGGAGCCCACCCTCCAGGGCCCCATCCTGCAGGGCCACCGCAGCCCTGTCCTCCAGGCCCATGTGGATCCATCCTACCCTGAATTGTTCCTACTAAAATAAAATGAAAAAACAAGCTAAACTTCTGCTGAATGGTGAACTAGAGCTTCACAACTCAATCAAAAAGAACAGACCGAGACATGGTGCAGCAATTTGTGGTGAAGAAGAATTTATAGAGGTAGAGTGAGAACTGGTAGTTGTGCATGTACCTTCTGTTCAATGGCTCACCCACTGGTCTATCTTACTTCCATTTCAACTACTGTTCTTTATTTACAATTGCAGCATTACAGGGACAATTTGAGCACTAGAGATTGAGTTCTAAACCACTTTGTTTCATAGCAAATATAGTATGTAGACATCTGAATCTAGCAGACCCATCTAGCTGATTTTTCTGAAGCAACACCGAAATCCAATAACAAACAAATTGCAAATGTTAGGTGCAGGACTAGCATACACTTTTGTCCATTTACCTTCTGTTTGTTACAAACAGAAGCTTCTAAAAAGTTGAGAATATTTTCCTTACCTGAAGGTATATAACAGAGTTGTAAATGTAAATCAGACAAACAGCTACTAGTTGAACAGCTTCGTTCCCAATCAGGCGCAGAACAAGTCGGCCAGGCAAGTTTCACATGCAACTTAGAGGTGTTCAAAGTGTAGGTTGCAAACATACCAAGCTTGTCATGTATATATATAGTTAAGCTTGATATACTACTCAGGATTTGACAATCTGACCAGCAAGAAAATAGCTAAATAATTGAGATAGCTAGCATAGTTTTTCGTCCGTGCAGCAAGCTGAGCTTGTCGAAGGTGGGCAGACGCTTCTGTGCGTGCCCCACAGCGAGCCGCACACGCCCTCCACATCAGCACAGCTCCAGGAGACATCAACTTTTTAGGGCCATTTTTATGGTTGACTGAAGCAAAAACTTTGGTATGCAAAAAAGCACAGCTGAATTTATTAAGAGAAATTGTGCAACAAACATCGCACTAAGCCTTTATCCAAAATGGTTAACGGCTAAACTGAAATAACAAGAGATGATATTTGCAAACTGTGCAACAGAAAAATGTAATGAGATGTCATAGATTTTCAGGTTGCGTTACCAGTCTTTTCTATAAGAATGCTACTACAACCATGTCTAATTCTTGATATTGTGGTGAGCTTAGTTTCCACAGGTCCTACCTAACCATCTCCATCATTTCTCTGAATTATTAGCTCCTGGGCAAAGGGCCATAATATGACATTGGAACCTAACCTAAAGTCTCATTATTTATGCAAGAAATCAAAAAGATTTGGAATCATTTGTTAGAGTAATACGTGTCCAAATCTTGCAAGAGATAAAACTGTTCCAACCTATCATGAGTTCATGACAGACATACGTAAAATGGCCCCAACGCATTCAGCTCCCAGAGATGCAGTATGGAAGCATTGAATTTAACCAGCTAGAACAAAAGGTACAAACAGAAAATACACTAAAAAGAACGGACTATTAGGAAGACCTGTAGATAAATAACAAGTACTGAGAAGACCACTATATAATAAATACGGAAAGGTGCCACTACTCTCGAACACACCCACGCCTCTTATCCTGACCATCGGACTGCCATGAGATGCGTGCACCAGTCTGTCACGTTGCAGGTCATTTGCAGCTGCATGGGCTGTAATGTCAGTTCATTATGATAATTTAGTATTTCCTGTCTTACCTTGCAGCGCTGGGTCCTGCGGTAGGAGGTGTTGTCGGTGCCCACAGACCAACCATTGTTGTAGCTGCCCCATCAACCACTGTTGTAGCTGGCCCACCTTATCACTTTTCAGTCAAAGCACCAGGCCCTTGTCTGTAATGTCGAATGAGTTTTGTTTTGCAACCAAGCAAAGCAAAGGGAACATCTACTGTCAAAAAAGAGAAGAAAAAAAAGAAGCAAAGGAACACCTGTGGCACCCTTGGTAATCACGCCTCGCCTCACGAACAGATTTATTTTCATGCGTCCCAAACAAAAAGTGCCTGCTCACTATTTGTCGCTCACCATAAAAAGAAATAAAGAAAGGAAGAAAGAAATCTCATCCCTCAAATTGTTTATGACTGACGGGCTGACACGTTTGGGAATCTGTCCCTCATGAACAGTGGCCTAGGAGTCACATCAGGTTTTAAAATTTGGCAGTGTTCCGGTCACTGTTGCTGTTCAATTCAGTTGTAAAGTAGACCAACGCGACAGAGATCAGTTCAGATCTCAAGGATGAGCACCATCGAACTAGCGGTCAGGATAAGATGTGCGCACACGCTCGAGAGTAGTAAAACCAGTCTCAAATAGTGTAAAGCAACTACTCATCCCAAGAAAATAGAGACATGAAGCGGATCGATTGAAAAGTACTTCAAAAGCAGAGCAAAATGGTATGAAAACTAGCATATATTTTCACATAGCCAACAAAAGAAGAGTGAAATACACCAAAAATACGTCAAAAGCGAGATCATTTTAGCATCAAACGAAGCAGTTAGTCACTTCATCCCGAAAGAGTATCGAAACAAGCATATATTTAATGCAACCACATAACCGTCACTTTTGATCATAACTTTTTATACATCAACACAAAAAGAAGAAACCAGCATGTTCATACTTAGCTCATGAGAATATGAAAACAACGACTGAGCCAATGATCTCCAGGATAGATGCTGCTAAGACAATAAGTATGATTTTCGGTAGTGTTTACATAGTAGCAAGGGAAACTCCCAAGATGCAATATCTTCACACAACTGCGTTCTTCCGCAGATACTTAGTCTAGAAATTGTTCTCAAGTACGTTGTTCCTTGTGGTGGATACGCCCGCAGCTCCGCGGGCAATCAGAAAGGAGGAGACGGACCGCCAGGGCCCGGGTGTCCGAACAGAGGGCCGCAGCAATCTTGGAGCAGGCAGCAACAACATAGGAGGTAGAAGCTGCAGAAGAAGTGTTCGTCTAGAGTTTCAGATGTACCCTTGTCCAACAAAAGAGATTCAGAGTTACGAAATTAAACAACTAGTACATGCTTCATCCCTTCGGAATTGTGGTTTTAGTTGGCGCTGAAAATATTACACAATTCTTTTGAATGTACTGATGACCTCCATCAGTAAGCTGAGAATTCAACTTACCAGTATCCGAAGAATCCACCATACCCAGGCCCCCAGGAACCAGGGCCAGGGCCACCAGGAAACCCAGGCCCGCCACGTGGAACCGGACCCCACCCTCCTGGGCCCCATCCTAAAGGGCCTCCCCAACCCGGTCCTCCTCCAGGCCCATGCGCGTCCATCTGGCCAAGATAAACTGCTGAACCAATAAGATAAAAGGAAGATAAACTGCTGCTGAATGGTAAACTACAGCTTCCCAACTCAATCAGAAGGAACCCAGACTTGATGCAGCAGTTGGGGGTGAAGAAGTATTTATAGAGTTAGGGTGATCAGAAGTGTAGTTGTGCATGTACCTGCTGTTCAATAGCTCACCCACTCGTCTATCTTACTTTCATTTCAACTACTGTTCTCTGCATACTTACTGTTGCAGTATCACAAGAACGTTTTGAGCTCTCAAGATTGAGTTCAGTTCAAAACCACCTTTGTTTGATAGTATGATCCAATCAATGCATTAAATGTGAAGTACAACATCTGCACGGCAAAACTAAACGTCTGAATCTACTGGACCCATCTAGAAACAACAAAAACATGCCGTGTTCGGAGCATTTGTATGCGAAGCATCTGCAACTTATATATGAAAAGCACAACTTAAGTTCTCAACAACTGTGCAACAAATGTGTGTTTCCATAGGAACACCCAAAAATCCAACAAAACAAATTACAGAAGGGTTAGAAAGGCTGAACCATCGACGCTCAGGAGCATTACAAAGATTAATGAAACGGTACACTCATACCTTTTCTAAGTCTGGCTGTAGCATACATCAGTTCCATAGATCACCAGTAAGAAAATCCAAAACCTGCTTCTTGCTTAGAAGTTAGAACATAATTTCAAAAGTAGCAAAGCCCACATGGAACAGAGGCACGGTGTGTGTTCAAAGGTTCAATTGTGGAAGCAGATTTCTATTCTCTGCATGCTTACTGTTGCTTTCAACCTGGACGACCTGGACGCCCCCTTTGGCGAAGAGGAGATTTGGCAGGCTGTCAAGCGATTGCCGTCGCGCAAAGCGCCCAGCCCAGACGGCTTCACCGCAGAATTCCCGCGCTCCTGCTGGCCTGTTGTCAAGCAGGACTTCGTCCATGTATTCCAGCAGCTCTACGGGCTCCGAGGGCGGGGTTTCAGTTGCCTGAACCAAGCGTTGCTCACGCTGATACCAAAGAGCTCCGATGGAGCCGGGCTGGGCGATTATAGGCCCATCAGCCTAATCCACCTCGTCGCCAAGATATTCGCAAAGGTGCTGTCCCTCCGGCTAGCACCCAAACTGAACGAGCTGGTCAGCCCCATTCAGAACGCATTCATCCCGGGACGAAGCCTACACGACAATTTCGTGCTCGTCCGACAATCGGCCCGTCTTCTCCACCAGCTGGGCGCCCCGCGCATTCTCCTAAAGCTCGACCTCGCGCGGGGGTTTGACTCCGTATCCTGGCCATTCCTCTTTGAGGTCTTGCGTCGGTATGGCTTCAGCGCCCGTTTCCTTGGCTGGATCGCCATTCTCCTATCATCGGCAAGCACAAAGGTCATCCTCAATGGTGCACCGGGACCTGCGATCTGGCACCGCTGTGGGCTTCGTCAAGGTGATCCCGTATCGCCACAGCTCTTCGTGCTTGCTGTCGACACACTGGGATGCCTTTTTCGCCGCGCTGCCGAGCTCAACGTGCTGCAAAAACTGCACCCTCGCCGAGCGCTTCCCGTCCTCTCGCTGTACGCGGACGATGTCATACTCTTCTGCCACCCCTCGACAAGCGACACGCTCGCTGTCCGGGATATCCTGCAGCTATTTGGCCGGGCGTCCGGCCTATGGGTGAACTTCCATAAGAGCACAGCCACGCTGATCAGATGCGACGGCGACATGGCTGCCCCGGACATCGCCAACCTGGGCTGCCCAACCGCGGCGATGCCTGTCACTAGGGCTGGACACGAGCCAAGCCGAGCCGAGCCTGAACCGAGCCTGGCTTTGGCTCGCTCTGGAGCGGCTCGGCTCGGCTCGGCTCGCTCAGCCAACAAGCCTACTTTAGGTGGCTCGGCTCGCTTCAGGTATGGCTCGTCTTAGACCGAGCCGGCTCGTAAGCCAGCTGCCACCAGAATCTCTTTTACCTATAGAACCTCTGTTTTAGTCCACTGTCTTGATTTTCTGCAGCAATTAAACCCATGTTTTGGAAGACAAACCGTTTATATTGCTAAAAATGAAACATCCAGCAGCCTATTGTTTTAAGAAATGGTCATAGTAATGAAAAATAAGCTTTCTTCTATGAATTCTTCTACGAAAATTGTAACAATGGAACAGATATGAGAGAAAGAATTGGGCAACATTTGTATTGAATTTTGGACAGCACTTCCTTTTGAACTTTACACAGCAAAACATCAAATATTGATAGCCAAACAAATAAATTTTGCATAGCATAACACTTAGCACTTTGACATATAAAATGAGAAAATGTAGATGAAATTGTTTAAAAAATGGTCATAGTGGACGTTGACAGCCAAACAAATATGGACAGCAGTCTATATTACTAATAATGCAAATGCAACATCTAGTAGTCTACGGTTTTAAAAATAGGCATAGTGACGAAAGATAAGCTTTCTTCTATGAAAAGTGTAGAAGAAATGGAACAAATATGTCAAACAAAGAATTGGGCAGCATTGCTTTTTAATTTTGGACAATACCTCCTTTGAACTTTATACATCAAATATATTGAACGTTGACAGCCAAACAATGCAATTTTGTACAGCTCACTTAGCAGTTTGACATCAAAATGAGAATCTTCCTCCTCAAACAGAGTATCTTGATCATCCTTGTCCTCTTCTTCATCATCCTCCTCCGCTTGCTTATCATGCTTCATTGCCTAGCACACAAAAACAGCACACACATGAGCTTGCACAAACATATATTGACTTTTGGATACCAAAAACAGCATATACATGAGCTTGTACAAACTTATATTAGACTTTTGGATAACAAAAACAACACATACATGAGCTTGCGCACACGCATATATTTGAACTTTGGATAGCAAAAACAGCAAACACATAAGCTGGGACGCTGCGAAGTTTGTTTTACCCTAAACATCAACTCAGCGAGCGGGACATTGCTGTAATGTTTCACCCGCTTCCTCGGCAGCGATGCAGTAGCCCTTCCCCTTTTGCTTCCCGGAAGGCCAGGACAGCGGCTTAGTCTTCTTAATGGAAACCAAGCTCCTCTTCTTCCCCTTTTCCTTGTCCATTCTTGCGACGGCAGGGCTATGCACACATAAGCAAAGAACAAATGGTCAATCATCAACAAAATTTTACATAGATAATAAAATAACCAGTCTACACAATGAATCACAAAACAAATTCATACATCCATCAATCAAATTCGTGTAGCATCCATCCTAGCAAGCTGCACTCTCCACCCAACAAGCACAAGCATCCATCCATTAAATCCGTGTAGCGTCCATCCATTGTGTTTCCTAGCCAGCTGCGACCTCTAGCCACAATCACAAGCATCCATCCATGATACATCCATCAAATTCGTTCATGTGTGTGCGCCAGTGTAGGGAGATAGCGCTAGGGATGGGAAGGACAGAGGAGATTGCTTACCTGGTCATGCCATTCGGTGAGAAACCAGGGGAGACGTGTCTGCTGTGGTGAGGGAAAGCGGCGTCGGCCGTCGCCGCGCCCGATGACTGCAGCTTGCGGCGCGGCGAGGAGAGGCGTGGCGGCGCCGACCAGAGAAAGGGAGAAGGCTCAGGAAACTGCGTCGCACGCTCGCTGTGACCTAACGCTCTGCGAGGCCGGCGGGATTGGGCTGGGCCTGAACGAGTCACCGAGTTGGACCGGGCGAAACTCGGCTCGGCTCGGTCGGGAATCGGGCCTATTTTCGTAGCTCGGCTCGCCTAATTATCCTATCGGGCCGAGCTCTAACGGGCCGAGCTGGAGCGAGCTTCGAGCCGAGCTTAAAAGCTCGCTCGTACGTCCAGCCCTACCTGTCACCTACCTGGGGATCCCGCTCACCCTTGGGCGCCCAACCGCTGCACAACTCCAGCCCGTTGACGACAAAACTGCTGGAAAATTCCCCACCTGGAAGTAGGGCTGGACAAGAGCCGAGCCGAGCCGAGTTCGGCCCGAGCCATGCTTTAGCTCGCTCTGAAACGAGCCAGCTCGGCTCGGCTCGGTGAGGCAACGAGCTGCATATGGGTGGCTCGGCTCGTTTTTGCAGTGGCTCGGTCTAGCCCGAGCGGCTCGTGAGTGAATGGACAGAGGTCACTGCCAGGTGGGCCCTGTTTACGTCTTCCTCCCAACAACCTCGCTGCTGCTAGATGTGGGATCACCGGCGATGCTACCGAACTCGGGCGAGGTGGAGTGGTGCATGGAGACGAGAGGAGTACTTGCAGACCCATAGGATGTGGACCCAAGCTGGACCGAGCATTTTCAGGCTCGGCTCGTTCGCCCAGCGAGCCCAGTTTCCAAGCTTGGCTCGGTAGGTTTTGTTATCGGGCCGAGCCAGTTCGGGCCAAGCTGAAACGAGCTTCGAGCCGAGCCGAAAAGCTCGCTCGGACGTCCAGTCCTGCCTGGAAGGCACATCTCATGAACAAAGCTGGACGCCTTGCCTTCGTCAAATCGGTACTCAGCGCGATCCCCATGCACCAGCTCCTTGTGCTCGCGCCGCCAAAGAAGATCCTCAAGCTCCTGGAGAAAATTCAACGAGGATTCCTATGGGCGGGCCGCACAGAGGCGCATGGTGGCCACTATCACGTCAACTGGCAACGCGTCCGCCGTCCAACTCGCCTTGGTGGACTTGGAGTGCATGACCTGGAGCGCACAGGCCTGGTCCTGCGTACCAGATGGCTTTGGTTCGCCTCCACAGACGACACCCGGGCATGGTCTGGCCTCGACCTCCAATTCAGTGCTACGGAGCGCGCCTTCTTCTTCGCGTCCACCACCATGATCCTTGGCAATGGCCAGCGCGCGCTGTTCTAGGAGGACCAATGGCCTAACGGCTGCTCCATCTCGGAACTAGCGCCACAACTTCATGCCCTCATCCCGAAGAATCGCCGCAAGAGCAGGACCGTGGCGGATGGCCTGCAAGCGCACCGATACGCATCAGACATCCAGGGCACTCTCGGCATCCGAGAGATCGGCCAGTACCTGACCACCTGGCACGCGCTCGAGCACATAACGCTCAATGCCGAGCCGGATCGCCTACATTGGAAGTGGAATGCGGCAGGCAGCTACACGGCGCAATCCGCCTACCTCGCCACTTTCCAAGGCTCGGCCTCCTGCCCTGCATGGAAACTGAACTGGAATGGCTGGGCACCTCCGCGTGTCAAGTTCTTCCATTGGCTCGTTCACCTGGGGCGTTGCTAGACGGCTGATCGCCTGGCTCGTCGCGGATTGCCACCCCCCCTCGCTGCCCGCTTTGTGATCAGGAGCCCGAATCGATCCGGCATCTCCTGCTGGAATGTTCCTTCTCCAGACAAGTGTGGCACGAGAGCCTGTCCTGGCTACGCCTGCCATGCAGCGCGCCCTCCAGCGAGGAATCCCTGTCCGACTGGTGGCGCTCGGCGCGCCGGAACACGCCAAAGCCAATGAAAAAGGGCCTTACCACCGCTACTCTGCTGATCCCTTGGATGACCTGGAAGCATCGCAACGACTGCGTGTTCAACGGCGCAACCCCTTCGACCAACTTGCTGATCGCACGGATCAAGGATGAAGCTACACTCTGGGCAAGAGCGGGAGCCCGTGGCCTGTGTGCCATCCTACCACAAACCTGGGACATACACTGATTTAGACCGCTGTTCTGTAATCGCCCCTCCTAGGAGGCTGTAACAAACTCTATCTTTTCAATACAAAGAAATCGCAAGTCTTTTGCGTTTTCTCAACAACAAAAAACACTGTTGCTTTCAACTACTGTTCTCTGTAGAAGCAAAGCCCACCGGGACTGCCGAGGGCTGTGGAGGTTGTCCCCTCCCACGTGGCTGCTGATTCCGCTGCTCCTCGTTCCCGGCTGTTCCCTCTCGGACCCATTGGGCTCTCTTCGCTTACCGAGACGGCGTTGGTGATTCCAAGACCGTGGTGGTGCATGTTGGTGGGCGGGAAGTTTGGTGGAGTGCGACGGATCGGCTGCGGTTGTGGTTGTTTGGCGGACGGGAGAAATCCCTATCGGCTTGGCCAACGATGATGCGGTGCCGCCCGCGGGTGCCACCGTTCCTTCCTGAAGGGTGTCGGGTATTCCCCCTCCACACACCCCTCCGCGTACCGGGAGAAACCACAGGACCAGCCAAGGCAGCAGCATCGGCATCGTCACGTTCCTTCCTGAACGTGTTGCTTGGTATGCGGAGGTCCGAAGTGCTAGGAACATGGTGGAAATTCTCCGGCGGGAGCAACGGTTGCGGGTCATCATTGTTTTCGTCAATCCAACTCTGTTGTTATTAGTTTCTTTTTCTTTCTCTTTTATTTCTTTTAGGCGTGCTTGTGCTATCGCGCCGCCGCCAGCCGCAACCATCGCCGCCGCGCCGCATAGATTGGATCGGCCGCGCCACCACATGTTTAGGGGCCCCGCTCCGCCCCAGAGAGGGAGTCCCCCGCCATCGCCGTGAGCTTTCGGGCTTAGCCCGGCGATGGCGGAGGGAAGAGAAGAGGGAGATCGCGCCCCCGACGGCTAGGGTTTGGGCGCCGCCCGGGTCGCCCTACATGTATACTTAGATAAAAGAGAAGGAAGAAGTACATCTTAGTTTGAGGACTGGAAATTTGTAAATAAAACGTTGCGCACTCGCCCGCGCTGGCACATCAGTGTTATATTAAGCTAATTTTATAAATCCTTTATGCACAAATAAAGCCAAAAATATATTACACAAACCATACCAAACAGTCTAAATACTCGTTGCAAGATTCCCACATGCTAAATAGCTTCATTGAATAAGGGACAACAGCTAGTATGTGCATTCAGATAGACAACAATTTGTCTTACTCAAGCACCTTCAGAACTGATTGAAATAATGAGATAATTGCAAACCATGCAACAAAAATATGGTGTCATCATGGAAGCACAATATATGTTCATGGTTTTTCAGGTTGCAATACGAGTCGTTTCTAGAATACTACTCTAAATAGTTCCGGTCTTAAAACATCCTTAAAAGAAATATACTACTTCAACTCCTCGAAGGAGACGAATATAAACATGTCTAATTCCCACTATAGTGGAGAGCTTATCTCCATAAGACTTAACTAACTGGATGCAACAGATGCATGAAGAAAACTGAATTATAACAGAACAGTTCATTGAAAATTTAACATGATGCAGAGCATGCAAGCATTTAAATTAACCAATACTCCTTCTGTTCGTAAATATAAGTCCTTTTAGACATTTTAAATGGACTACAACAAACGGATGTATGTAGACATATTTTAGAATGTAGATTCACTCATTTTGCTTCGTATGTAGTCACTTATGGAAATCTCTAGAAAGACTTATATTTGGGAACGGAGGAAGTAGATAGCTGTGCTCAAGGTCTCCTAAAGTCAGGTGCAGATTACATATTCCTATTTTCGTTGTCGGCTAAAACAAACTGTAAATATAGGGAAGACAATAATGTGCTACAAAGAAGAAGACCACTAGATAAAGAGGTAAAATTAGTTTTCCATTTCAAGAAACAGGGATAAGACTTTATATATTGCTTAAATTTGAGTACTAAGAAGAAACATTAGTTAAATAGAATAATGTATGATAAACAAAAGCATATTCTTCAGCCTGAGAAAACAGAGTCATGAGGTGCATTGGTAGGAAAACACTTCAAAGCAGAGCAAGATGGCTTTGTAATTTCAGCATCAACACAAGCAGCAGTCAGTTCAGCCCAAAAGGGTATCAAAACAAGCATGGATTTCATGCAACCAGATAACAATGGGAGCTTTTGATCACAACTTTATATACATAGGCAACGATTAAAATATACAAGGAGTCTCTACTTGATCCATTTAATAGATAATTCAGCTGATGAAGATACGACAACTAGGTCGTTAAGAACCAGCACTCAATAACCATCAGATGAAAGGCCATTCGCTCCAAGAACGAGTTTTCCGAGCCGGAAATAAGTTATGTGGAAAAAGAGTTTGTTTGATCTGAAATTTATAGTCACTGATGCCTCCGTGACCTATATTAAAACTGCCAACCAGTTTGCCATCATTGTCAACATGAAGCACCCAGCAATCAAAACTAACCAGCAAGAGTATGCCACCATACACCGAAACAACGTTTACATACCAATGGTCATGACAACCTTTAAACTGCCCCCTTATTTCTGCAACCGGCAATTTGATTCGGTACTTCAAGTCCCAAACCTCACTTTTGTAGTTTTGCAACACCCATATATCGACAATTTCAGTGGCATTGTTACGGGTATAGATGCCAAGCGTGCCATCTATCTCAAAAATATTTGACTTGTTGCAAACAGTGCCATCCATCTCAAAAACATATGAGTTGCTGGGGAAAATTGGAGCACGCATCCATCGGAACGACTCAGCTATGGTGTCAAATACCATTACGTGTTTGCTTTCAATCTGACTGTGCATTGGGTTGTATTCGCCACGACGATGCGCTGGGTACCAATGCAGATTATCATGGACCAGGACAGAGGCAGTTAAGCATGGTGACACGGTCTCCGACGACCCGACGTACCTCAGTGGCTTGCGGGAGCCCAACACGGAGACATAGCAGCCAATTTGACCTTCAGATAGCAGATCTACATGCATGTGCCTCTCGTGGCTCCTCTGGTGTAGTAGCAACCGGTACTCACCGGTAGGGCGGTGTGGGTACATCCCTAAGATATTTACCTCCTGCGATTTTCCGATGCATTCAAACTGACGAGTGGCAAGGTTAGAGACGTAGAACCAGGTGCCAGTCATGCAACAACTGGAGAGGATGACGAGGCCGTCGCAAGAGGCCTTTACATGGAACCTCCGGTCAAGCTTGACTATGGTGTGGAGCTCCTCGGCGGCCTGGTGGTCGAAAGCGACGATGTCTTGATAGTTGAATCTGCTGGGGGACTCGGCGCGGGAGAAAATGGGGAGGGACGGCTGGTGGTTGTGGTGGGCAAGGAGAAACTGGCGGTCGGACGTGACGCTGTGCCAGGCTCGGCAGACGGCGCGGCAGCGGAAGATGGATTTGGGGTCGAGGCGGACGAAAATCTCCCAGACTACGATCTCCTGCGGGAGGCCGCGGAGAAGCATCGCTCTTCCTCTTCGTGCCCTTGCTGCCTTGGCCATGGCTGCCGATCTGGAACGAGACGAGCTGTGGCGATCGACTCTTGGGGAAACTACCGAGATGAGATTATTAATGGACTTGGGCTCGCTTTAGTTTGCAAGTAGGAAATTACAATACATACGGATCCGTTTAGCATCCCTGGTCCGTTTACAAGTTGGACTCAGTTTCAAGTACGATTAGCCTTCACGTACTCCAGTTTATTAAAAATAAATATCTTTATCACTATTCGAACTTGAGAGTTATCACTTACAAAAGTAAAACTATATTGTGCAATAAATAAATATTTGCCATAACGTCATTTTGAAATAATAAAGATCATTATTGGAAGAGAAAAGTCCACTTTTACCGAAAAATGGTTTCCCCCGCTTTGTATACAAAGCAACCAACCGAGCCATACAAAGATAGGAGCTGGGGCGGAAGCAGCACAGTCACGCCCAAAAAAAACGACAGAGAAAGAGCAAAAGAAACAAATGCCGACAATGACGGATCAGAAAAAATGAAGAAGCCTCGTGATCGTTGCGCCCATCGGGATCTTCCACTAGGTTCCAAGACTCCGAAGCTTTGGTACCTATCAACACCTCCAAGAAAGATCGCGACGATGACGACGCTGCTGCCAAGGGTTTCCCCCGGTACACGACGAGGCGAGAGGAAGGGTAGCCCCCGACGCCCTCCCGAAAGGTCAGGTGGCACCCATAGGCGCCACCGCGCCGGTGTCGGCCAAGCCGACAGGGGTTTCCCCCGATCCCAACCCGCACCTCGGGTGCTTCGGAGCCAGCCACCAAACCAACCACCACCCAGCGCCAACACGGTCAAGAGGCCCCCACGCCGTCTCACCACGGCACCGCGGAGTGATGACAACACGACGAAAAATCAGAGCCGGGACTAGGCATCAGCTCCGTTGGCACGCGGGAGGGGCCCACCTCCACCGTCAGCGACGGTAGCTGTCTGGACGCAATAGCAGGAGCACACCAGGCCCGTGGGCCCACAGGCCCGGCCGAGCCCTCGTGGGCTCGTAAAGCTCCCGCCTTCGCGCTGCTGCCGGCACGCCGTCGGCGCCGCTGCCCCATATCCGAGCCGCTCCTCCTCACCGCGCTACAGACAGCGAGGCCACGCCGAGGGCCGGCCCGCTAGGACCCAGATGGGGCCCGCCGGGGCCAGATCTGGGTCGGGGGCGCGACGATGGCCACCCAGTATCACCACGCCGCCCCGCCGCCAAGGAGCGGTGCCAACACCACGCCTGCCGCCGGCCGCCACCACAAGGCCGCCGGACCGCAGCCAGGACGAGCAGCACTGCCGCCGCCTCCCTGCCCCGGGAAGGGAGGACGCGCGCGTGGGGACGAGAAGGCCCGCCGCCGCCGGCACCACCTGGGCCAGCGCCGGGGGCGCCCGCCGATGGCGGCCGGGGGAGACGGGGGAGGAGGGGGCCGAGGAAGAGTGGTGCGAGCTCCGCCCCGGCCACCTCCCGGGGAGGCGGCACGAGGCGGACTGGACGGGGGAGGGGGCTGATACGTCTCCAACGTATCTATAATTTTTTATTGTTCAATGCTATTATTTAAGATGTTTTGGATGTTTAATGGGCTTTGTTATACACTTTTATATTATTTTTGGGACTAACCTATTAACCCAAAGGCCTAGTCCAGATTGCTGTTTTTCCCTATTTCAGGGTTTTACAAAAAAGAATACCAAACGGAGTCCAAACGGAATGAAACCTTCGGGAGAGATATTTTTGGAGCAAAATACGCACGGGAGACTTGAGAACCACGGAATAGGGCCGAGGTGGCGTCCACGAGGGTGGGGGCCCGCCCGCCTGTCTCGTGAGCACCCCTTCTGGCCCCCGGTGCCCTCCTTCCTCCTATATATACCTACGTACACCGAAATCATCAGAACAACAGAGAAAACCCTAGTTCCACCGCCGCAACCTTCTGTTCCTGTGAGATCCCATCTTGGGGCCTGTTCCGGAGCTCCGCCGGAGGGGGGATCTTCCACGGAGTGCTTCTACATCATCATCATCGCCTCACCATGAATTGCGAGTAGTTTACCACAGACCTTTGGGTCCATAGCTAGTATCTAGATGGCTTCTTCTCTCTCTTTGGATCTCAATACCAAGTTCTCCTCGGTCTTCGAGGAGATCTATTTGATGTAATCTCTTTTTGCGGTGTGTTTGTCGAGATCCGATGAATTGTGGGTTTATGATCAAGATTGTCTATGAGAAATATTTGGTTCTTCTCTGAACTCTTTATGTATGATTATAATATCCTTGCAAGTCTCTTCGAATTATTGGTTTGGTTTGGCCTACTAGATCTATAGTTCTTGAAATGGGAGAAATGCTTGGCTTTGGGTTCAATCTTGGGGTTTCCTTTCCAAGTGACAGTAGGGGCAGCAAGGCACGTATTGTATTGTTGCCATCGAGGATAAAAAGATGGGGTTTATATCACTATGTTTGAGTTTATCCATCTACATCATGTCATCTTGCTTAAGGCGTTACTCTGTTCTTATGAACTTAATACTCTAGATGCATGCTGGATAGCGGTCGATGTGTGGAGTAATAGTAGTAGATGCAGAATCGTTTCGTTCTACTTGTCTCGGACGTGATGCCTATGTATAATGATCATGCCTAGATAGTCTCATAATTATTCGCTTTTCTATCAATTGCTTGACAGTAATTTGTTTACCCGTCGTAGAATATCGCTATCATGAGAGAAGCCACTAGAGAAAAATATGGCCCCCGGGTCTATTCTCAACATATTAATCTACAATCTACTTCACTTTTCTGCTTTTACTTTCTGTTCTTATATCCAAAAATACCAAAAATATCAAACTATCATCTCTATCAGATCTCACTTTCGTAAGTGACCGTAAAGGGATTCACAACCCCTTATCGCGTTGGCTGCGAAGTTCTTATTTGTTTGTGCAGGTGCGAGGGACTCGCGCGTGGTCTCCTACTGGATTGATACCTTGGTTCTCAAAAACTTAGGGGAAATACTTACGCTACTGTGCTGCATCACCCTTTCCTCTTCGGGGGAATACAACGCAAGCTCGAGAAGTAGCAAGAAGAATTTCTGGCACCATTATCGGGGAGGCTTACGCAAAAGTCATATACCAAGTACCTATCACAAACCCTTATCCTTCGCATTACATTTATTTGCCTCTCGTTTTCCTCTCCATCACTTCACCCTTGCCGTTTTATTCGCCCTTCTTCTACCGTGTGTTTATCGTTTGCCTGCCCTCATGTCTGAGATGGGGGAAGATTTTATCTTGAAGGGTAGTAATGTTGAGGGCAACGTCTATGTTGACCTTCCGGATGAAACTACCACTTTACATATTAAGAAGTTCCGGGTTGGTAGTGGAAATATCATTGGAAAAGGAGTTCTTCAAGACTTCTTTACTTGTGCCGGTGCTTTGCCCACTATGGGTGGCTCTATTCTACACATAACTAGTAGCCTTGCGGATGCTATATCTATGCTTGTAGTTGAAATTGAAAGGCAATTTATCCATATGCATCCCTGTATTCAGAGAATCTTTCTGAAATTTTCCAATATTGAGCATTCTTCTGTTAAGCAGGCAACTATTATCTTTTTGGCTCATGAATTTAGATTTATCATGAAAGAGGCCAAAGAGATCTTTGTTCATTACGGGGTAGATGCCGGCCGACCTCCCATAGAGGCTATATTATTTAATCAAGAAGACTTAATGCGGTTGCGATCTCCTGATCATGTTGCTTTTAATGAAAACCTTAGAAAAAGGTTCCTACCGAGGTCTTGGTTGATAGAATTTCTGAGTTGAATGATGATTTTGCTATTCAAAACAATGGGTTGGGCTACTCCCTTGAGTGAAGGCTCATGACCTTCTGCCAAAAGAACGCCTATAATGATGAATTTGTTGTACACTATAAAGGGCCAAAAGAGGAACCTATATCTCCCGAGCTTGACATGAGGGACTCTTGTCCCATTAAATTTAGCCCTTTTGATTACTTTTTCTTGCCACAAAGAAAACTTGCTGCTGAACATAGGGAATATGAGATGAGTTTTCGCGATATATCGTATCATTATGGCATTCCCTAGATCTATCTTTGTATCGTGCCTAGCTAGGGGCGTAAAACGATAGTGCTTGTTGGGAGGCAACCCAATTTTATGTTTTTTGTTTTTGCTTTTGTTTAGGAATAAATATTGCATCTAGCTTCTGTATAGATGTGGTTTTGTGTTTTAATTAGTGTTTGTGCTAAGTAGAACCTTTGGGAAGACTTGTGTGAAGTTTATATGATCTTGCTGTGAAAAAACAGAATCGTTAGCGCTCGCTAGAATGGTCACCAGATTTTACTGGAGAGTGCTATTTAGTTGATTCTTTTTGAAGATGATTAATAGACAAATTCCTCACGTTTACCAATTTATTTCAATTTTTTTGGAGTTACATAAGTATGCGAAAGTTACAGATTACTACAGACTGTTCTGTTTTTGACAGATTCTGTTTTCGTGTGTTGTTTGCTTATTTCGATGCATCTATGAGTAGTATTGGGAAGTATGAATCATAAAGAACTTGGAATACAGTAGCTTTAACACCAATATAAACAAAGAATGAATTCATTACAGTACCTTTGAGTAGTGGTTTGTTTTCTTATACTAACGGAGCTCGCGAGATTTTTGTCTAAGTTTTGTGTTGTGAAGTTTTCAAGTTTTGAGTATTGCTTTGATGGACTATGGAACAAAGAGTGGCAAACACCTAAGCTTGGGGATGCCCAAGGCACCCCAAGGTAAAATTCAAGGACAACCAACAGCCTAAGCTTGGGGATGCCCCGGGAAGGCATCCCCTCTTTCGTCTTCATCTATCGGTAACTATACTCGGAGCTATATTTTTATTCACCACATGATATGAGTTTTACTTGGAGCGTCATGTATAATTTGAGTCTTTGCTTGTTAGTTTGTCACAATTATCCTTGTTGGACACACCTTTTTGAGAGAGTTAAATATGGCCTAGGAATTGATAGAACACTCTATGTGCTTCACTTATATCTTTTGAGTGGAATAGTTTTTGCTCTAGTGCTTCACTTATATCTTTTAGAGCACGGCGGTGATTATATTTTGTAGAAATTGTTGTTCTCTCATGCTTCACTTATATCCTTTTGAGAGTCTATTAAAACAGCATGGTAATCTGCTTTGGCTATAAAACTAGCCTTCACATGATAGACATCCAAGATCAATGTAGTAAAAACTTTCACACTAAGTGCATTGAATATGATGAGAAGTTGGATGCTTGATAATTGTTTTGAGATATGAGGATAGTGATATTAGAGTCATGCTAGTGGAGTTATTATGAAATTGAGAAATGCTTGTGTTAAAGTTAGTGATTCCCGTAGCATGCACGTATGGTGAAGCGCTATGTGACGAAGTTGGAGCATAAGGTATTTGTAAAGTGTCAACCTTTGTGTGAAGGTCGGGGGCGCGCGATGGTTAACTCCTACCAACCTCCCCACTAGGAGCATGCGTTGATTGCTTTGTTTTGATGACTCGTAAATTTTTGCAATAAGTATATGAGTTCTTATGACTAATGTTGAGTCCATGGATATTACGCACTCTCACGCTTCCACCATTGCTAGCCTCTCTTGTACCGCACAATTTTTGCCAGTACCATACACCCACTATATATCCTTCCTCAAAACAACCACCTTATATCTTCCTCAAAACAGCCACCATACCTACCTATCTTGGCATTTCCATAGCCATTCTGAGATATATTGCCATGCAACTTTTCACCGTTCCGTTCATATGACACGCTTCATATTTTTATATTGCCATGAATGATCATGTAGTTGACATCGTATTTGTGGCAAAGCCACCATGCATAATTTTTCATACATGTCACTCTTGTTTCATTGCATATCCCGGTACACCGCTGGAGGCATTCATACAGAGTCATACTTTGTTCTAGTATCGAGTTGTAAATCAATAAAAGTGTGATGATCATCATTATTAGAGCATTGTCCCATGTGAGGAAAGGCCAATAAAAAAGAGATATGGCCCAAAAAAAATAAAGAGGGGCTAAAAAAGAAAAAGCCCCTCCAAAAAAATAGAGAAAAGAGAGAAGGGACAATTTCTACTATCCTTTTCCACACTTGTGCTTCAAAGTAGCACCATGTTCTTCATGATAGAGAGTCTCATGTTTAGTCACTTTCATATACTAGTGGGAATTTTCATTATAGAACTTGGCTTGTATATTCCAACAATGGGCTTCCTCAAATGTCCTAGGTCTTCGTGAGCAAGCAAGTTGGATGCACACCCACTTAGTTTCTATTGTTCAGCTTTCATACATTGTTAGCTCTAGTGCATCCGTTGCATGGCAATCCCTACTCACTCACATTGATATCTATTGATGGGCATCTTCATAGCCCGTTGATACGCCTAGTCGATGTGAGACTATCTCCCTCCTTTTTGTCTTCTCCACAACCACCACTCTATCCCACATAGTGCTATGTCCATGGCTCACGCTCATGTATTGCGTGAAAGTTGAAAGGTTTGAGAGAATAGAGTATGAAAACAAGTGCTTGGCTGAAACCGGGGATGTGCATAATATGAATATTTTGTGTGATGAAGAGGGAGCATAGAGACTATATGATTTTGTAGGGATAACTTTCTTTAGCCATAGTATTTTGAGAAGACATGATTGCTTTGTTAGTATGCTTGAAGTATTATTATTTCTTATGTCAATATAGAATTTTGTCTTGAATCTTTCACATCTGAACATTCATGCCACAATTAAGAGAATTATATTGAAAACTATGTTGGTTAGCATTCCACATTAAAAATTCTGTTTTTATCATTTACCTACTCGAGGACGAGCAGGAATTAAGCTTGGGGATGCTTGATACGTCTGCAACGTATCTATAAATTTTGATTGTTCCATGCTATTATTTAAGATGTTTAAGATGTTTAATGGGCTTTGTTATACACTTTTATATTATTTTTGGGACTAACCTATTAACCCAAAGGCCCAGTCTAGATTGTTGTTTTTGCCTATTTCAGGGTTTTACAGAAAAGGAATATCAAACGGAGTCCAAACGAAATGAAACCTTCGGGAGAGATATTTTTGGAGCAAAAATACGCACGGGAGACTTGAGAACCACGGAATAGGGGTGAGGTGGCGTCCACGAGGGTGGGGGGCGTGCCCCCTGCCTCGTGGGCACCCCTTCTGGCCCTCGGTGCACTCCTTCCTCCTATATATACCTACGTACCCCGAAACCATCAGAACAACAGAGAAAACCCTAGTTCCACCGCCGCAACCTTCTGTTCCCGTGAGATCCCATCTTGGCGCCTGTTCCGGAGCTCCGCCGGAGGGGGGATCTTCCACGGAGTGCTTCTACATCATCATCATCGCCTCACCATGAGTTGTGAGTAGTTTACCACAGACCTTCGGGTCCATAGCTAGTATCTAGATGGCTTCTTCTCTCTCTTTGGATCTCAATACCAAGTTCTCCTCGGTCTTCGAGGAGATCTATTCGATGTAATCTCTTTTTGCGGTGTGTTTGTCGAGATCCAATGAATTGTGGGTTTATGATCAAGATTATCTATGAGAAATATTTGGTTCTTCTCTGAACTATTTATGTATGATTATAATATCCTTGCAAGTCTCTTCGAATTATTGGTTTGGTTTGGCCTACTAGATCTATAGTTCTTGCAATGGGAGAAGTGCTTGGCTTTGGGTTCAATCTTGCGGTGTCCGTTCCCAGTGACAGTAGGGGCAGCAAGGCACGTATTATATTGTTGTCATCGAGGATAAAAAGATTGGGTTTATATCACTATGTTTGAGTTTATCCCTCTACATCATGTCATCTTGCTTAAGGCGCTACTCTGTTCTTATGAACTTAATACTCTAGATGCATGCTGGATAGCGGTCGATGTGTGGAGTAATAGTAGTAGATGCAGAATCGTTTTGGTCTACTTGCCTCGGACGTGATGCCTATATATAATGATCATGCCTAGATAGTCTCATAATTATTCACTTTTCTATCAATTGTTCGACAGTAATTTGTTTACCCGTCGTAGATTATCGCTATCATGAGAGAAGCCACTAGAGAAAACTATGGCCCCCTGGTCTATTCTCAACATATCAATCTACAATCTACTTTACTTTTTTGCTTTTACTTTCTGTTCTTATATCCAAAAATACCAAAAATATCAAACTATAATCTCTATCAGATCTCACTTTCGTAAGTGACCGTAAAGGGATTGGCAACCCATTATTGCGTTGGCTGCGAAGTTCTTATTTGTTTGCGCAGGTGCGTGGGACTTGCGCGTGGTCTCCTACTGGATTGATACCTTGGTTCTAAAAAACTGAGGGAAATACTTACGCTACTGTGCTGGATCACCCTTTCCTCTTCTAGAGAATACAACGCAAGCTTGAGAAGTAGCGGGGGCGGAAGGGGATGGAGGGGGCGCGAGGCCGGCGGCGGCGGGAGGGGAGGAAGGGGGAACCTTAGACGCAGGCCGCTGGGGTGTTGTCATGCTTGCCAAAAGTCCAGTTTTCATCCCTTAATTCTTCGGTATACTCACTTTTGGTCTCTCAACTCTAAAACAAGACAGATTGCACCTCAAACTCTCAAAACCAGTCATTTTTCGTTCCTGCTGGGTTTCGTTGCCGAGTCAACCCGGTTTTGACCAAGACGTGAACAGTGATCCGATGAACAGTACTCAGAAAAAATAGCAAATAAAACAAAAAAATCTGAAATTTTATGACATAGAAGATACTCAGATGCACAAGGTGCATGCTAATTTTCGTCATGTTTGGACGTTTGAGAAGCTCGCGGCAAAAAAAAAAATCTACTCTATGATGTATGGTAAATTAAAATTAGCAAAAAAACTGAATTTTTTTGACATCAAAGATGCTCAGGTGCGCAAGGTGCGTGCAAAAATTCGTGCGAAATTGACATCCGAGGAGCTCGTGGAAATAAATTAAATAGCGTATGTGAGTGTGCTGCTACGGGTGGTTTCCAAACCCTCGGATGTCATTTCATCATGAAAATTAGCATGCACCCTTCCCACCTGAGCGTCTTTGATGCCAAAAGAAATATCATAATTAGCATGCACTGTTCACTTCATGATCAAAACCGGGTTGACTCTGCAGCGAAACCCCGCAGGGACAAAAAATGGCTGGTTTCGAGAGTTCGTGGCGCAATCTGTCCGGTTTTAGAGTTGAGGGACCAAAAGTAAGCAGACCGAATAAATGAGGAACGAAAAGTGGACTTTTCTCTTATTAGAATCGAAAGACATAATTTCACCTCTACCAAATCCGTGCAAGTAAGAAGTAACCTTGCCACGGTTCCACATTTTTGAATAATACGCCAAGTCGTTTCATAGAAGGGAGGCAAAGAGTCAACCTCGGCTTTGGGCTTACAACGCTGGGATCGGCTCTAACTTAGCCATTAACATGGTAAGAAGATTATTCTCAGCAGTCAGCACCGACTACAAGCAACGGGTGAAGAGCCTGGCCGCCTGGGCAACTGCAGCGCATGCAGGCCAAGATGGAAGGCGGCGCGCCCTCCTCAAATGCTTCAGTTCCTGACTAAGAGCCACGTATCATCAGCTACTTATAACCAACGAAAAAATACGCTATAGCATATCTGGAAGGGCCACGTATGTTTTAGCTAATTTGCTCGCTGTAGTGCTATTCACGCTATAGCACGCTCTTTTGACGCTAAACGAAATAATGTTGTAGCGTTTTAGCGTGTACCACACAACAGCCCATCGGGCATCTCCGCATTGTATCAGCCCAACTCACACACTCTCTCTCTCTTAGACATAAACGCAACGCATACAGCCTACCTAGCCAACACGTCACCAATTTCCCACTAGCTTGTGACCGAGGGCAGCGTCCATGGGGGCGTTCGTGACTCGTGACGTCGTGAGAGAAGGCGTGGTTGACTTCTCTCCATCCCCCTCCAAGTAGCGGTGTCGGCCACGCCTCCAACTCCAACAAGACAGCGACGAAGTCAACCGCGCCACCTGCGGCGACAAGTCTACCGATGTTTCTCTATTTAATTAGGATTGTTCTCTTTCCTTACAAATTAGGAGTGTACATGCCCTGCCGATGTTTCTCTATTTAATTATTAGGAGTGTTCTCTTTCCTTACAAATTAGGAGTGCACATGCCCTGAACCTAGCTCTCCTATGCTTCTCTGATTAAGTTGGAGTGCCCCCTTTCCTTGCAAATTATGGAAGGCCTTAAATATTGTGTTATATTTGACATTTTTATGCCGCTATTTTCAAAAATAGCACGCTCTATCTTGTATAGCATTTGGAGAAGGTCGACGCTAAATCTAGTAGCACATTTTTTCCTTGCTTACAACTGACAGTAAAACGAAATAGAGTGTTCTCGTGGAGCTTGACAAGCAACATGAAGGAACAGCGACACAACTTGACAGTAGGTGAAATTCTTCAAAATTCTATAGAAAATTAAGTGAATTCCAACTTATTTCTATAGTTGTACCATCAGTCCATCACACAAGAAGCCTAGTGACGTTCTGCTTGAGAGATGAACACAATGTGTTATTACTTACTAGTGCAAGTTTTGTTTCTTCAGCACTAATCCTACAGTGTTTAGCAGGAAAAAGTGAAATAATAAGACATCACTCCAAACAATGCAACATAAAAACGGTGTCGGTAACAATCTTTTCTACAAGAATAGTACAACTCCTTGGAAGGAGACAAATATAACCATGATGTGCTTTAAACCTAAACCTTGATGTGCTTTAAACCTAAACCTAAATCTTTTCTACAAGAATAGTACAACTCCTTGGAAGGTAACAATCTTTTGCAGGGGTTTTAAACCTAAACCTTGATGTGCTTTGGTTTTATCAAGGATGATTGGCGTTTATCCATTGTAACTTCTTCACTGAATTAATATAGCAAGACTATGTGATGGGTAAGAGAAGAAAGAGTGCACAGCCAGTTGATCCTACAGCTGGCTAATGTGTGTTAACTTTTTTTTTTGAACCGGGCAAACCCCCTTTCCATTTGCATTAAACGGAAATACAATTGTTCCAGACAACCAGGGAGAAGGGAAAGAGGTAATGTGTGTTAACTCCGCGGGGGCGCTGGAAGAAGCCAGGACTGGGTTCACTCAAGTAAATTGCAGTGCATAAAGCTCAACTTGATGCCACATTCATCCTTGCAAAAAGCATAATGGACAGGTCATGTACTTCAATGCACGGTTAAGTGCTCCTTGTTCAAGAAATATGGAAAAATCTCTCTTCAACAACGCCTCAAGTGTTATATACATTTTCATTGCAAAAAAATTAATTAAACAATCTTACAAAACTCTGGTTGATGTTACCTAGAGCAATCATCGGGTGCAGTTTCTGCCTTATTTATCCTGGTTGGTGTCGGTTTGTCAACTACCATGACAGTGCAGCTCATCTCACATGCTGGCCGGTGAAACGCATCAACAAGGTACAAAGCAGAGAGAGTCCTAACAATTGCATTCAGTATCTGATTAACAAAGCAGATACTACCTAAGACTGAAACAACGATCTTCAATAGAGAGATACCAAGACCATTATTTCCACTAGTGTTTACTTAGTAGCAAGGAAATTCCCAAGATGCAATATCTTCACACAAGTGAGTTCTTCGGTATGGTTGTGTGCATCGATTGATGCAAAGGCCAGGAGTCATCCTCCTTTTCGAAAAAAAATGGGTTCTTCATTGAAAATATTTAGCCCAGTAATTATTTGTCAGGTGGATAAGGTGGCCAGCTCCGCAAGCTATCAGAAATTGGGCGGTGGGCTGCCTGGGCCTGGGTGTCCGAACAGAGGGCCACTACGATCTTCGAGCACACAGCAGCAGCAGGGAAGATAAAAGCAGCGGAAGAAACACTCAGCGGCAACAATTTTTTACTAAAGTTGGTATAAAGTTGGGTCATCTATTTTGGAACGGAGGGAGTATAAAATAAAAGAGTTTCAGATGTATGGGAACTAAACGACTACTATATGCTCCATGCTTCGAGTTGAACTTTGAGTTAATGTTGAATATTTTACACTTGACACCTGAACTTCGAATTAAAAGTCTACCAAGTGAACAGACTGATTTTTTACAAAGAACAACAATTGATATGCGCATAGAGAACTACAGATCAGACCGTGATCGGTACAAAATCTCAACCATATATGTTTGGCTTAACTACACCGATTCGGTTACATCATGATCACCAAGAATTGACCTGTAACTTATGAAAAAAATAGCGTGCTACAGCAAAATAGCGCCAACCTCAAAATATGCTATTAGC
>LR738714.1:718290644-718316963 GCA_902687465.1 Secale cereale | reverse complement strand
AGCAGACCGAATAAATGAGGAACGAAAAGTGGACTTTTCTCTTATTAGAATCGAAAGACATAATTTCACCTCTACCAAATCCGTGCAAGTAAGAAGTAACCTTGCCACGGTTCCACATTTTTGAATAATACGCCAAGTCGTTTCATAGAAGGGAGGCAAAGAGTCAACCTCGGCTTTGGGCTTACAACGCTGGGATCGGCTCTAACTTAGCCATTAACATGGTAAGAAGATTATTCTCAGCAGTCAGCACCGACTACAAGCAACGGGTGAAGAGCCTGGCCGCCTGGGCAACTGCAGCGCATGCAGGCCAAGATGGAAGGCGGCGCGCCCTCCTCAAATGCTTCAGTTCCTGACTAAGAGCCACGTATCATCAGCTACTTATAACCAACGAAAAAATACGCTATAGCATATCTGGAAGGGCCACGTATGTTTTAGCTAATTTGCTCGCTGTAGTGCTATTCACGCTATAGCACGCTCTTTTGACGCTAAACGAAATAATGTTGTAGCGTTTTAGCGTGTACCACACAACAGCCCATCGGGCATCTCCGCATTGTATCAGCCCAACTCACACACTCTCTCTCTCTTAGACATAAACGCAACGCATACAGCCTACCTAGCCAACACGTCACCAATTTCCCACTAGCTTGTGACCGAGGGCAGCGTCCATGGGGGCGTTCGTGACTCGTGACGTCGTGAGAGAAGGCGTGGTTGACTTCTCTCCATCCCCCTCCAAGTAGCGGTGTCGGCCACGCCTCCAACTCCAACAAGACAGCGACGAAGTCAACCGCGCCACCTGCGGCGACAAGTCTACCGATGTTTCTCTATTTAATTAGGATTGTTCTCTTTCCTTACAAATTAGGAGTGTACATGCCCTGCCGATGTTTCTCTATTTAATTATTAGGAGTGTTCTCTTTCCTTACAAATTAGGAGTGCACATGCCCTGAACCTAGCTCTCCTATGCTTCTCTGATTAAGTTGGAGTGCCCCCTTTCCTTGCAAATTATGGAAGGCCTTAAATATTGTGTTATATTTGACATTTTTATGCCGCTATTTTCAAAAATAGCACGCTCTATCTTGTATAGCATTTGGAGAAGGTCGACGCTAAATCTAGTAGCACATTTTTTCCTTGCTTACAACTGACAGTAAAACGAAATAGAGTGTTCTCGTGGAGCTTGACAAGCAACATGAAGGAACAGCGACACAACTTGACAGTAGGTGAAATTCTTCAAAATTCTATAGAAAATTAAGTGAATTCCAACTTATTTCTATAGTTGTACCATCAGTCCATCACACAAGAAGCCTAGTGACGTTCTGCTTGAGAGATGAACACAATGTGTTATTACTTACTAGTGCAAGTTTTGTTTCTTCAGCACTAATCCTACAGTGTTTAGCAGGAAAAAGTGAAATAATAAGACATCACTCCAAACAATGCAACATAAAAACGGTGTCGGTAACAATCTTTTCTACAAGAATAGTACAACTCCTTGGAAGGAGACAAATATAACCATGATGTGCTTTAAACCTAAACCTTGATGTGCTTTAAACCTAAACCTAAATCTTTTCTACAAGAATAGTACAACTCCTTGGAAGGTAACAATCTTTTGCAGGGGTTTTAAACCTAAACCTTGATGTGCTTTGGTTTTATCAAGGATGATTGGCGTTTATCCATTGTAACTTCTTCACTGAATTAATATAGCAAGACTATGTGATGGGTAAGAGAAGAAAGAGTGCACAGCCAGTTGATCCTACAGCTGGCTAATGTGTGTTAACTTTTTTTTTTGAACCGGGCAAACCCCCTTTCCATTTGCATTAAACGGAAATACAATTGTTCCAGACAACCAGGGAGAAGGGAAAGAGGTAATGTGTGTTAACTCCGCGGGGGCGCTGGAAGAAGCCAGGACTGGGTTCACTCAAGTAAATTGCAGTGCATAAAGCTCAACTTGATGCCACATTCATCCTTGCAAAAAGCATAATGGACAGGTCATGTACTTCAATGCACGGTTAAGTGCTCCTTGTTCAAGAAATATGGAAAAATCTCTCTTCAACAACGCCTCAAGTGTTATATACATTTTCATTGCAAAAAAATTAATTAAACAATCTTACAAAACTCTGGTTGATGTTACCTAGAGCAATCATCGGGTGCAGTTTCTGCCTTATTTATCCTGGTTGGTGTCGGTTTGTCAACTACCATGACAGTGCAGCTCATCTCACATGCTGGCCGGTGAAACGCATCAACAAGGTACAAAGCAGAGAGAGTCCTAACAATTGCATTCAGTATCTGATTAACAAAGCAGATACTACCTAAGACTGAAACAACGATCTTCAATAGAGAGATACCAAGACCATTATTTCCACTAGTGTTTACTTAGTAGCAAGGAAATTCCCAAGATGCAATATCTTCACACAAGTGAGTTCTTCGGTATGGTTGTGTGCATCGATTGATGCAAAGGCCAGGAGTCATCCTCCTTTTCGAAAAAAAATGGGTTCTTCATTGAAAATATTTAGCCCAGTAATTATTTGTCAGGTGGATAAGGTGGCCAGCTCCGCAAGCTATCAGAAATTGGGCGGTGGGCTGCCTGGGCCTGGGTGTCCGAACAGAGGGCCACTACGATCTTCGAGCACACAGCAGCAGCAGGGAAGATAAAAGCAGCGGAAGAAACACTCAGCGGCAACAATTTTTTACTAAAGTTGGTATAAAGTTGGGTCATCTATTTTGGAACGGAGGGAGTATAAAATAAAAGAGTTTCAGATGTATGGGAACTAAACGACTACTATATGCTCCATGCTTCGAGTTGAACTTTGAGTTAATGTTGAATATTTTACACTTGACACCTGAACTTCGAATTAAAAGTCTACCAAGTGAACAGACTGATTTTTTACAAAGAACAACAATTGATATGCGCATAGAGAACTACAGATCAGACCGTGATCGGTACAAAATCTCAACCATATATGTTTGGCTTAACTACACCGATTCGGTTACATCATGATCACCAAGAATTGACCTGTAACTTATGAAAAAAATAGCGTGCTACAGCAAAATAGCGCCAACCTCAAAATATGCTATTAGCGTGCTATATCGCGCTATAGCGTGCTATTAGCGAGACGTTCTACACTGATATATTTAGCGAGACAATTCTCAATATGCTATAGCGTGCTATTAGCGAGGTTATAGCGTGCTATTTTTTTCAGTGCGGCTGTAACACAGTAGGCCGAGGTCTGTCTAAGCTTGGCCAGTCGGCCCCCTGCCCACCTATAGGTTGTTGTGTGCGTTTCACCACCTAAGGATGGCATCATGCTGTCTCGGCACCTACCAACAGACAACAAAGTATAAAGTGGAGAGAGCAATGATCTCCAGGAGAGAAACATGACCATGTGATTTTCAGTAGTGTAATTGCATTCTGAAATAGCAGTAGCACCAGGTAAGCTATGTTAGACTGAAACAGTGGACTCCACAAGTATAGATATATACTACCAAGACGATATGATTTTCAGTAATGTTTACATAGCAGCAAGGGGAAATTCAAAGATGCTATATCTTCACACAAGTAGTTCTTTCACGCATATCTAGTCTTGGAATTGTAGTCGATTGACTTGTTTCTTGTAGCCAGCAGCTCCGCTGGCTATCAGAAAGGGGGTGGCGGGCCGCCAGGGCCCGGTCGTCCGAAGAGAGGGCCGCAGCAATCTTGGAGCAGGCAGCAGCAGCACAGGAGATAGAAGCTACAGAAGAAACACTTGTTCAGGGTTGCAGATTTACTCATATTATAAAACGAAAGGGGTTCAGGGGTGCAAAATTAAATTACTAATAGTATACATGCATCATGGCTTGGAATTGAAGCTTGAGTTGGTGCTAAAAAATTGAAATGTAACTGAATGATTAGATGATCTCCATCCGTTAGCTGAGAATTCAACTTACCAGGATCCGAAGAATCCACCGAACCCAGGCCCACAGGGACCAGGGCCAGGGCCACCAGGAAACCCAGGCCCGCCAGGTGGAACCGGAGCCCACCCTCCAGGGCCCCATCCTGCAGGGCCACCCCAGCCCTGTCCTCCAGGCCCATGTGGATCCATCCTACCCTGAATTGTTCCTACTAAAATAAAATGAAAAAACAAGCTAAACTTCTGCTGAATGGTGAACTAGAGCTTCACAACTCAATCAAAAAGAACAGACCGAGACATGGTGCAGCAATTTGTGGTGAAGAAGAATTTATAGAGGTAGAGTGAGAACTAGTAGTTGTGCATGTACCTTCTGTTCAATGGCTCACCCACTGGTCTATCTTACTTCCATGTCAACTACTGTTCTTTATTTACTATTGCAGCATTACAGGGACAATTTGAGCACTAGAGATTGAGTTCTAAACCACTTTGTTTCATAGCAAATATAGTATGTAGACAAAGAACCTATACGGACTCCTTAGACAAGTACTTTCCTGCTCCTCCCGTCCCCGTGCGGCCGCCGCCGGGCCGCACCGGGCGGCCACATCCCGACCTCCCCTCGACTCCCCGTGCACCCCCTCCCTCCGCCGCCGCCGGCAACGTCGCTGGGCGAAGGCCCCGTGGCGCGGCGGCGGCGGACCTCCTCTGACGTCCCGAGATCTGAGGCGGCGGCGGCCTGATTTGGATCTCTCTCCCGACGAGGATGGCGGGCAGCGACGGCCAGGGCGTGACGGGGGGTTTGACTGCAGCCGGCGGGAGTAGTACGAGATGGCGGCAGCGGCGGCCTGGGGCGCGTCCTGGGCTGCCGTTACGTCCTCAAACTGCTGCATCTCATCGGATTCGGCGACGGCTCGCTGAAGCACTCCGGGTCTGCATCGCATCACGAGGATTATGGCGGTGGTGGTCATCTCCTACGTCGGAGGTGGTCGACCTGCGACTGGATGATCGGATCTCGAGATCTGTAATCTAGTCCCGGCTGCGAGTCGGGGAAACATAGTTGCCGGTGAAAACTGAGCCGATGGCGGACGACGGCGGCGTTCTGCGCCGTTACCTTGATGAAGGCATCGTTCTGTAACTATTGTTGACCCACTCGTGCTGCTCCGGGGGAAACCCTATGATCTGGTTTTCCAGATCGGACGATGGCGGCACTGCGGTGTCGTTTCTCTCTTGGGAGCATCGTTTGTGGAGCAGCGCTGGAAGTCAGAGGCAGGAGGTGGAGCGGCTTTGTCTTGCACGGAGCTTCGGTGGAGATGTCAAGTCATGCCTGACCGACAGGTGCTACGCTTTGTCATGCCTGGTCCGCAGGTGCTACGCACGATAGATCTTCCAAGGACTTCAAGCTGTGTCGACTAGTGGTACTTGGCAGCATGGCGCTGAGGTGTATCAGTGGTGACCGCGACGTGCTCAGCTGTTTGCGCGCAGGGAGGAGGTGCCGTTGGGCGCCGTGGTGGCGTCGACGATAGCTAGATCGAGCAAGGTTGATGCATCGGTACAGTTCTGAAGATGGAGCGGTGGCAGTTGGCGGCGGCGGCCTCCGAGAGCACGCCGGACCAGTATGTGCCCCAGACCCGGCAAGTGGCTAGGTTGGGGTCTCAGGTCTTAGATGTTAGGCTTGGCTGCGATGTCTGTTTGGTATTAGGCCCAGGCTATCTGCGCCCCTTCATCAACTGGATAGGTGTAGCGACAGTCTGTTGCTTAGACGGCGGCTTTAGTTTTACCGTTGTATCACTTTGTAAGGTCTTGTGAGAATAATTAATAAAGTGGCCGTATGCATCGCCCAGATGCAGAGGCCGGGGGTCATCCTCCTTTTCTAAAAAAAAAAAAAAACAAATTGCAAATGTTAGGTGCAGGACTAGCGTACACTTTTGTCCATTTACCTTCTGTTTGTTACAAACAGAAGCTTATAAAAAGTTGAGAATATTTTCCTTACCTGAAGGTATATAACAGAGTTGTAAATGTAAATCAGACAAACAGCTACTAGTTGAACAGCTTCGTTCTCAATCAGGCGCAGAACAAGTCGGCCAGGCAACTTTCACATGCAACTTAGAGGTGTTCAAAGTGTAGGTTGCAGACATACCAAGCTTGTCATGTATATATATAGTTAAGCTTGATATACTACTCAGGATTTGACAATCTGACCAGCAAGAAAATAGCTAAATAATTGAGATAGCTAGCATAGGTTTTCGTCCGTGCAGCAAGCTCACCTTGTCGAAGGCGGGCTGACGCTTCTGTGCGTGCCCGCCCACATCGAGCCGCACACGCCCTCCACATCAGCACAGCTCCAGGAGACATCAACTTTTTAGCGGCATTTACGGTTGACTGAAGCAAAAACATTGGTATGCAAAAAAGCACAGCTGAATTTATTAAGAGAAGTTGTGCAACAAACATCGCATTAAGCCTTTATCCAAAATGGTTAACGGCTAAATTGCAACAGAAAAATGTAATGAGATGTCATAGATTTTCAGGTTGCATTACCAGTCTTTTCTAGAAGAATGCTACTACAACCATGTCTAATTCTCGATATAGTGGTGAGCTTAGTTTCCACAGGCCTACCTAACCATCTCCATCATTTCTCTGAATTATTAGCTCCTGGGCAAAGGGCCAGAATATGACATTGGAACCTAACCTAAAGTCTCATTATTTGTGTAAGAAATAAAAAAGATTTGGAATCATTTGTTAGAGTAAAACATGTCCAAATCCTGCAAGAGATAAAACTGTTCCAACCTATCATGACAGACATACGTAAAATGACCCCAACGCATTCAGCTCCCAGAAATGCATTATGATGCAATATGGAAGCATTGAATTTAACCAGATAGAACAAAAGGTACAAACAGGAAACGCACTAAAAAGAACAGACTATTAGGAAGACCTGTATATAAATAACAAGTACTGAGAAGGCCACTATATAATAAATAGTGTAAAGCAACTACTCATCCCAAGAAAATAGAGACATGAAGCGGATGGATTGAAAAATACTTCGAAAGCAGAGCAAAATGGTATGAAAACTAGCATATATTTTCACATAGCCAACAAAAGAAGAGTAAAATACTCCAAAAATATGTCAAAAGCGAGATCATTTTAGCATCAAACGAAGCAGTTAGTCACTTCATCCTAAAAGAGTATCGAAACAAGCATATATTTAATGCAACCACATAACCGTCACTTCTGATCATAACTTTTCATACATCAACACAAAAAGGAGAAATCAACATGTTCATAATTGATCCAATCCATAGACATTGCAGCTCATGCATGATAATATGAAAACAAGGACTGAGTCAATGACCTCCAAGATAGATGCTGCTAAGACAATAAGTATGATTTTCAGTAGTGTTTACATAGTAGCAAGGGAAACTCCCAAGATGCAATATCTTCACACAATTGTGTTCTTCCGCAGATACTTCGTCTAGAAATTGTTTCAAGTACGTTGTTTCTTGTGGTGGATACGCCCGCAGCTCCGTGGGCAATCAGAAAGGAGGAGACGGACCGCCAGGGTCCGGCTGTCCGAACAGAGGGCCGCAGCAATCTTGGAGCAGGCAGCAACAGCATAGCAGGTAGAAGCTGCAGAAGAAGTGTTCGTCTAGAGTTTCAGATGTACCCTTGTACAACAAAAGAGATTCAGAGTTACAAAATTAAACTACTAGCACATGCTTCATCCCTTCGGAATTGTGGTTTTAGTTGGCGCTGAAAATATTACACTTGATCCCCGAACCACTAATCATGCAAGTGAATAGACAGATTTCTTAGAATAGACTGCTTTTTTAGAACTGATGGCCTCCATCAGTAAGCTGAGAATTCAACTTACCAGGATCCGAAGAATCCACCATACCCTGGCCCCCAGGAACCAGGGCCAGGGCCACCAGGAAACCCAGGCCTGCCACGTGGAACCGGACCCCACCCTCCTGGGCCCCATCCTGCAGGGCCTCCCCAACCCGGTCCTCCTCCAGGCCCATGCGGGTCCATCTCGCCAAGATAAAGTGCTGAACCAATAAGATAAAAGGAAGATAAACTGCTGCTGAATGGTAAACTAAAGCTTCCCAACTCAAACAGACTTGATGCAGCAGTTGGGGGTGAAGAAGTATTTATAGAGTTAGGGTGAGAAGTAGTGGTTCTGCATGTACCTGCTGTTCAATAGCGAACCCGCGGGTCGTCTGTGTTAGTTTCAACTACTGTTCTGCATGCTTACTGTTGCAGCATGACAAGGACGTTTTGAGCTCTCAATATTGAGTTCAGTTCTAAACCACTTTTGTTTTCCACCTACTTAATGAAATAGCAGAGCTCCTGCACACGTGGTAAAAAAAAAACAGGATATAGTAAAGGGATAAGTATATTTTTCGTCCTCGAACTCTGGCGATAGTATAGGAATCGTCCCCAAACTCCAAAACCAGTAAAACCCAGTCCCTCAACTATTCAAACCGGATACTTTTCGTCCCTCGCTGCACTTTAAGTGGTTTTGCTATGACGTGGACCCGGTTTTGACTAAAACAGGTACACGTGGCTGGTTTTGACCGCCATGTCACTTAAGTGACCCTGGATCTCTCTCTCTCCCGTCCATTCTCTCGATCCCCATCTCCACCCACGAACCCTAAACCTAGCAGCGGCGGCGGCGGCGACTCGCTCATGGACTGCAGCAGCGGCGGTTGCGGCGGCCGGTGGTGAGGTGGAACTACGGCGGCGGAGCGGCGGGGCTTGTGAGGCAAGTCGGTGGCTGGCTGGCTGGGCACGGGAGCGACGGCAGCGACGATTCAGGCGGCGGCGGCCTTGACCCACGACAAGGAGCTCGATTGCCGGAGGTAATTTGTGCCTGCACTCATTGCAATCTTACATTTAGGAGCAAGGGCAGGCCTCATGTTGTGCTTGTCTCTTGTATGAACATAGGCCAGTCAAATGGATCCTGGAGACATGCTATTCATCAGATTTCATTTTGAAGGGCAGTTTTTGAATGATGGGAAAACACTTGAATATAGTGGGGGGAAAGAGGCCATGTCCTTTGTTTATCGAAAGAACTTCTGTTTTTTTGATCTGGTTCAGAGTTTTGGTATGCACTGCCAAACAAATGATGACAAGATGTTTCATTGGTTATATCCTGGAAAAGAGATGGTTTGTGGTCTGAAAATGGTTGCTTTAGACACCGATTGCAAGCAGATTAGAGATTGTGTTGCTATTGGAAGTATAGCTGAAATATATGTGGAGCTATATCCAAATTCAGAAAACGACGAACACGACAGGGATCCAGGCAGTGTTGTTGAGCTTCTGATGGGTCCGAATGCTAGTAGTGAATCAGAGGGAGCTGCAGATCATTTTGTCGCATTGGCTACTTGTCCACCTATGGACAATGATTGCGTTGCAATTTGTAACTCAAAAGAGCCTGAAGAGGAAAATTCAGATGATGCGCATGAAAATTCAGAAGAAGATGAAGACGAAGAAGAAGATGAAGCCGCCGGAGTCACCGCCGCCGCTGCTAGGTTTAGGGTTCGTGGGTGGAGATGGGGATCGAGAGAATGGACGGGAGAGAGAGAGATCCAGGGTCACTTAAGTGACATGGCGGTCAAAACCAGCCACGTGTACCTGTTTTAGTCAAAACCGGGTCCACGTCATAGCAAAACCACTTAAAGTGCAGCGAGGGACGAAAAGTATCCGGTTTGAATAGTTGAGGGACTGGGTTTTACTGGTTTTGGAGTTTGGGGACGATTCCTATACTATCGCCAGAGTTCGAGGACGAAAAATATACTTATCCCTATAGTAAATGTCAAGTACAACACCTGCCCAGCAAAGATAAACATCGAAAGCAAGTCCTGTCTGTATCACAGCAACTGTGCTACAAATTGTGTTTCTGAACAACTTACAGAAGGGTTACAAAGGGTGAAGCATAGACGCCCAGCAGAATTACAAAAATTGATGAAACGGTACACTCATACCTTTACTAAGTCTGGCTGCGGCATACATCAGTTCCATAGATCACCAGTAAGCAAACATACTTGCAAAAGTAGCAAAGTCCACAGGGAACACGCAGCACGGTGTATGTTCAAAGGTTCAATCGAAGACGCAGAATTCAATTCTCTGCATGCTTACTGTTTCTTTCAACTACTGTCTTCTGCAGAAGCAAACCCAAAGGCAACTGAATCGTTCATGTTACAATCAACTACAGTTCTCTGAAAGCTTACTGTTGCCGTATTACAAGAACATTTTGAGTTGTAGAGATTGAGTTGTAAACCATTTTGTTTCATAGTAAAAGTAGCACGTACACATCTGGATCTACCAGACCCATCTAGCTGATTTTTCTGCAGTAACACCAAAATCCAACAAAGAACAAATTGCAAAACGAAGGTGCAGAATCACCTACACCCAGCATACAGTTTTATTCACAAACACAAACTTCTAAAAGGCGAACAACGTTGCTCTGAATCAGGCGCACTGGCACAGGACAAGTCTGACAGGCAACTTTCACATTCAACTTAGACGTGTTCAAAGAGTAGGTTGTAGACAGAAAAATCTTGACAAATACACATATAATTATGCTCTATGTATTATTCTGGATTAGGCAATCAGATCGGCAAGAAAATAACCGAATAATTGGGATGGCTAGCATAGTTTCCGTCCATGCAGCAAGGGTGACCTCATCGAAGGCGGGCAGACGCCGTGCAGCGACCCGCACATGCACTCCACATCAGGACAGTTCTAGATGGCATAAAACTTTAGGGGACATTGACGGTTGGCTCAAGCAAAACGTTTGGTACGCAAAGCACAGCTGAAGTTATTAAGACCACTTGTGCTACAAACATTGCATGAATCCTTCATCCAAAGTGGTTATTAGCTGAATTGAAATAATAAGAGATAATAATTACAAATCGTGCAACAGAAAAATATAATAAGATGTTCACTGATTTCTAGGTTGCGGTACAGGTCTTTTCTAGAATACTACTACTACAACCAATTCCAAATCTCGCTATAGTGGCTAGCTTAATTTCCATAAGGCCTACCTAATCATCTCCATCGTTTCTCTGAATTATTAACTCTTGGGCAAATGGTCAGAATATGCCATTGGAACCTAACCTAAAATCCCATTCTTTATACCTCTTCAGCAAACAGGAAAATCTGCCTCTTCTCAATGACAGCAACGGCAAAGGGTACAAACAGGAAACACACTAATAATTGACTATTTAGAAGACCACTGGATCCAGAGGTAAAATAAGTTCTCCAGTTCAAGAAATAGTGATATGAGGCCTAAAGATAAATACCAAGCACTGAGAAGACCACTAAATGAACAGAATAAAGCAAGTACTCGGCCCAAGAAAATAGAGACATGAAAAATACTTCAAAAGCACATCAAAATGGCTTGGTAATTTTAACGTCGATACAAGCAGTAGAAACATCATCCTGAAAGGGTGTCGAAACAAGCATACATTTCATGAAACCTCATAACAGTCACTTACGATCCTAACATTTTATACATCAACACAAAAAGAAGAAATCAGCAGGCTCATAGCTGATCAAACACGTAGACATTGCAGCTCATGGGGACCATGCCGTTAAGAAGCACCACGTCACTCAACAGCCGTCAGATGAAAGGTGAAGCGTCCACAACATAACCTTCTAGTGCCGTGAAGAAATCATGCAGAACAAGAGTTTGTTTGAGCTGATGTCTATAAGCAAAGAATTCTTGAAAGCTAGCAACCATTTCACCATCAGTGTCAATGCAAAACACCCAATCACCAAAATTGACCAGCAAGATCACATCACCATCATCCAAAGCAACAATCACATACCAATAGCCATTACCATAAGGATCTTCATGCTTCCCCTTGATCTCTGCAATCGGCAATTCAACCCGGTACTTTAAATCCCAGACCTCACTTTCATAGTTCTGCAACACCCATATATCAACAATTCCCGTGGCCTTGTTACAACCATAGATGCCAAGCATGTCATCCATATCAAAGATATATGAGGTTGTGGGAATAACTGGAGCACGCATCTCCCGAAAGGACTCAGCTATGGTGTCAAATACTATTATCAGTTTGCTTTCAGTTTCATACTCACTTTCACTAGGACAATACACTGGGTACCAATGTAGGCTATCACGCACCCGGACATGTATACCGGAGAGTGCCAATTTGGTTCCCGGGCACCCGATGTACCTCGGTGGCTGGTCGGAGCCCAACATGAATACATAGTAGCCAGTTTGGTAACCCCATTTCAGTAACAGCCGGTACTCGCCAGTAGGCCGATGTTGGTACATCCCCAAGATCCTGAAGTCCAGCAGTTGGGGGAGGGGAGCATGCTGATGCGTGGCCGGGTTGCAGACGGAGAAGGTTTGAGAGTCATCCGTGTAGTCAAACATGGTGAGGACAAGAAGGCCGTCGCAGGAGGCTTCCACAGCGAAGGGTTTGTCAAGCCGGGCGACGGTGTGGAGCTGGGCGGCGGCAGCGGCCCGGTGGTCGAAGGCGGTGATGTCATGGTGGCTGTCCCTTCTATTGCACGAGGATGCAGGGAAGATGGTGAGGGCAGGTTGGCGGGCGTGGTGGGCGAGGAGGAAGCGGCGGTTGGAGGTGGCGCAGCGCCAGGCGCGGCGGACGGCGCGGCAGCGGAGGAGGGATTTGGGGTCGAGGCGGGTGAGGATCTCCCACAGGACTATGTCATCTAGGAGGCCGGGGAGGAGAGGCGTCGCTGCTTCTGCTGCCGCGGCCTCCTCCGCCATGGTCGCCGGCTGTGGCTGTGGCTGTGGCTGGTGCTGGTGGGTGGTGGCGGCGGAGTTGAGTGTTATATTTGAGATCGAGTGGAGTGTTAGGGTTAGGTCTTTCGGCAGAATGGGAATGGATGCAACTCTGACTTCAGCTGGGCTGGGGCGCTGGGTTCGGCCCACATTCGTCTGCAAGTTCCCTCTTCATAAGTGAAAAAATGAAATAATAGTTCGTAGTTCAATAATAACTACAGTACTTCAAAAAAAAAATCAGTTCAGTAACAACACAAAATGAATTTCACGGCCACAGAAGGACTTCCTATGTGAAGTAACAACGCATACCAAACATGAGTGTGCACAATCGTTTTGTCAGACCCAAAACCTTGTAGTGAGTTACAACATGTGAGCAGTGGCTATAATAAGTGGCTTTTAAACAAGAAGGATTTTCTTCTTCAAGGAGACGGAAAATCATTATATCTAGAGGCATTCATAGGTAGAGTCGAGTTTGAGCGAGTTGAACTAGGATCAACTCAATTTATACTAAAATTTTAGCGACCTTAAACTGAGTGAAGCTCAAAGTTGAGCTGTAGAAAGTATCTCGTGCTCAACTTCTAACGATCTCGAGCTAATTTTGAGCTACAAAAGGATGATTAAAATTTTGATAATGTAAGACAAAACTTTTAACAAGATAGGTCACAACACAACATAAAAACCATTATAAAATATTTTTCCAATCATAACAATGATAATATAAATTATGGGTGCCTCTATCTAGTTCTCATATAATTCCTACACCATTTGATTTTACACGAAGATTCATGCCATTTTTTTGCCTTCTTTTATTTTATTTTATTAATCAAATGATGTAGGAGTTAGATGAGACATTGTTAATTCTTATTTAGAATGACAAGTAGCAAACCTGATAAATTACTTCAAGGTAGTTCAACTTATTCTTTCTCAACTGAAAACTAGTACTACCTTCATCAGGCGCATAGAGCGTCTAATAAAAAAATTAGTATTCTAAAATCTAAATATATAAGTCACCATGCGTGGAAAGAGCTCATCACTTGTCGTGATCATTTTTTTGTATGCATGTTGCTATTTCCATTCACTAACACATTAAGGCCCAGTTTTATTTGGGCTTGAGCTTTAGCTTATTTATACGACTTCTAGGCTCCTAAAAGCACAAGCTCAGACAAACAGCAAAAATCTGGGCCTCAGCTTGATAGAAGCCATGATCCAAAATTTAGATATATTAAAACTGAGCACTCTCCCAACCCTCTCAGGCCATCAACATTTCTAATCGTCAGATCACCACTTTTAGTCATTTTTGGCTGTCGGATTCGTTGTTAGTCCCACCTAAATCTCGTGTGCAGGCTAACTCACGCATTAGGCTGCGCTGGCCTTTTCGAGCCGCTGTTCCGGTGGCTTTTTTGGGTGTCTTACGTTCAATTGGGCCTACTGGCCTACTGGGCTTGTACAACCATCTGTCGAACCCTAAAACACAGTTCGCAACCCTGCTCTGTCCGATTGCATCGGCGGCTGCCCTAGGTTTGCAAGGACGAGGTGTACAGCGCCTCTATGGTCCGTTCGATCGCACGGAAGTCATTCAGTTGCATGAACGCAAGCGGCGCGGCCGGATGGGGTGTGGCGGCCAAATGACATGAAGTTCAACTGCGAACGATGATTGATTGAGAGGTTAATCGGCCACTAATGCCAATCGATGCTCTGGGCAGGTCAGTTTCGTCGCCTATTCATATACCCATGCCAATTGATTAATGGAGAGGTTAATCCTATATGCCAATTGATTAAATGAGAGGTTAATTGTGTCTCTGTATATTCATGCGAGCCTATAAAATCCCAACATTGCCGCTGCTCCTTTCCCACTCTGCTCATTTTCGCAAACCAATCTCCAGGACAAAAGCGTTGGGTGGTGCTTAGGTTCCAACTCTGTTTGGTTTCAAGGTGATGTGATGGTTCCAATTCTCTGTTTTTGCCTACATCTATATACTGATATGTCATCTGTCTAACTCATAATTTGAACTGATTACAGCTTCTCTAAAAGTAGGAATTCTAGCTACGTACTGATTGGTTTCTTTGGTTCTTCCAGCTGATACAATGGCTCGTTCCGTCTCCTCGATCCCCTACTCGCCAACCCTTCCCCTCAGTCCGCATCGAGCTACATCATCTATTGCGTTGACCGGAAGAGAGGAACAAGACTTACACAACCACAGATGGACGCCGCGGCTGGCGGACACAGTGGACGATGGGCCATGAGCATATGCGCAGGGCGACCCTGACTGTGATTGGTGTGGGGAAACGGACTGGAGGACGATGAATAAAGCATCATGGGAGCTCGAACGGGCAAAGGTCAATGGCACCGCAGCCCTCTTGCTCGTGCCTTCCCACCGCTGATACATCATCACTACCCTTGATGTCTACTAGTGGTTGGGGCGCACCCTGGTGCGCCTCCTGAGAGGAAGTTGGAGCGATGCCAGATTGGGTGCGCCCCTTTCACAGAATCAGAGGTGGCTCGTTCTGCAGAGAGGAAACACGAGATGGGATGGACACATCAGGAACTACCAATTCAACCCAATTATGGCACCACTGCCTTGGAGTGCCACGACTCATCTCTTGTACGACCGCTCTCAAATTCTCAATCTCAATTCGAATTACAATTTCTTTGTATCAAATGACGATTATAGAGTCATTCACAGATAAAAGCTCAACAAGGTAGAGAGAGGGGAACGATAAGAAGTTGTTTAGCTCGAATATGCGCTAGTAATAGTACCCGCCGGCTCCGTGGTGCGCCATGGGCATGGGTACAAAGGTGTTCAGACTCGTTTCCGCTGCTGTCAACGGCAAGCCCATTGAGGCCGGCCTGCCCCTGCATCCCTCCCTGCCGGTACCGCACCAACATCTGCTGCTCCTGCGCCAGCACTCTTGCTTCGTCTCCGTCTTTGTCATCTTATAAGAGGTGGACACTCCTACCATCGCCAGCTCCTATACGTATTAATCCAGTAAATTATAAGGAACATTGCACTCATATATCAATGAAACTAACAACTATTCTATTAGTTTTTCCAAAAAAAGGAACAATGCAGGTGTTGGGTATCAAGCAAAAGTATGTGGCTACACAAGGACGTAAGACTGACGTAAGCATTTGATGTGAGCAGTCTTCTTCAGGCCACAAGCACACCATCCAACATGCCACAACCAAACACAATGTATGTGTATACATATCATTATAAAGGGGTATGCATGGTTACTGCGAGAAATGAGAGTAAGTAACCATGCTATAACCTAACCAAGAGCTGTCATAAGAGTTATATCACCAGCTAGTCCTATTTTCTACGGGCCGAGCAAATTGTCCAACAAATAAATCACCCGTATATACAAGTATGCAACGAATTAGAACAAGTTACTAACTCTATGACATAACTCCCAAACCTAGTGACATTTCAGGAGCAGAGCAAGTTGTCCGACAAATAAATCAATCAATACAAGTATGTAACGAATTAGACCAAGTTACCAACTCTATCATACACCTCATATTTGAACCAGGCATGTGTGTGCAATAATACAAAAAGTGTCTCAATATGCTCTAGTTTATCTCAAATTGCATCATTGGACTCATAAACTGAAATAGTTAACTTGCCCTTACTCATGACCAGTTAGAGCATAAAAAACATTGGTGTGAGTTAAGCTATACCTCAATCTCCATATCATGATCTGAAAACCAGTGCATGGTAGACTGTGGCCCATGAGTGTGAAAGAACAATCCGCGGAGTTCTTTAAACCCTTCCACTACGATAATTCCTCGCCGATCCCTGAAAGCCAGCGAATAATATTTGATTGGTGAGAAACACAAGCTATAACATCACACATAATAAGTGACTCAAATCATTTTTACGTTTGCTGATCAAAATGGTACACACAATGCCACCACCTCATTCAGCTAGTAAACCAGAAACCAAATCACTGACACGACACTGACGACCACAACATGTATTCCTAGCATACATGCATTACACAATGGTGGGGTCACAATTACAATGCAGTGGATTATGCAATCAAAAGGCAATAGAGTTTGTGGCATACGCGTATCGATGGCTGGAGATGGTGCCTGTTGGCCCGCCGCCCTTGACCTACAGCCAGGCATTCACACTGACTGAAGGAACATCAAAGCAGCAGACTTGCAGCCCAATGGGAATCAAGGTTGGGCAAACGTTCTGCATCATTTGTTTGTGCTTCAGTAGGCAAGGCTTCACAAATGTAGAACCAGTATCCATTAATCTTCATCTTCAGTCAATGGTCCTAAATCATTATCATGAACTGAAGGAAATATGCCCTAGAGGCAATAATAAAGTTGTTATTTATATTTCCTTATATCATGATAAATGTTTATTATTCATGCTAGAATTGTATTAACCGGAAACTTAGTACATGTGTGAATACATAGACAAAACAGAGTGTCCCTAGTATGCCTCTACTAGACTAGCTCATTGATCAAAGATGGTTATGTTTCCTAACCATAGACATGAGTTGTCATTTGATCAACGGGATCACATCATTAGGAGAATGATGTGATGGACAAGACCCATCCGTTAGCATAGCACTATGATCGTTTAGTTTTACTGCTATTGCTTTCTTCATGACTTATACATGTTCCTATGACTATAAGATTATGCAACTCCCGAATACCGTAGGAACACCTTGTGTGCTATCAAACATCACAACGTAACTGGGTAATCATAAAGATGCTCTACAAGTGTCTCCGAAAGTATTCGTGGTGTTGGCATAGATCAAGATTAAAATTTGTCACTCCGAGTGTCGGAGAGGTATCTCTGGGCCCTCTCGGTAACACACATCACAATAAGCCTTGCAAGCAAAAAGACTAATGAGTTAGTCACGAGATGATGTGTTACAGAACGAGTAAAGAGACTTGCCGGTAATGAGATTGAACTAGGTATGGAGATACCGACGATCGAATCTCGGGCAAGTAACATACCGATGACAAAAGGAACAACGTATGTTGTTATGCGGTTTTGACCGATAAAAGATCTTCGTAGAATATGTAGGAGCCAATATGAACATCCAGGTTCCGCTATTGGTTATTGACCGGAGATGAGTCTCGGTCATGTCTACATAGTTCTCGAACCCGTAGGGTCCGCACGCTTAACGTTTGATGACGATCGGTATTATGAGTTTATGAGTTTTGATGTACCGAAGGTAGTTCGGAGTCCCGGATGAGATCACGTACATGACGAGGAGTCTCGGAATGTCCGAGACATAAAGATTGATATATTGGACGACTATATTCGGACACCGGAAGTGTTCCGGAAAAGTTTCGGATTTAACTGGATTGCCGGAGGGGGTTACCGGAACCCCCTACGAGGGGGGATGGTCCATAGTGGGCCTTAAGGAAAAGAGAGAGGCAGCCCATAGAGGCTGGCCGGCGCCCCACCTAGGGATCCTAGTTGGACTAGGATTGAGGTGGCGCCACCTCTCCCTCTTTTCCTTTCCCTCTCTTCCTTCTTGATGGACTCCTACTAGGAATAGGATTGCAATCCTATTCCTAGTAGGATTGCCCTAGCCGCACCATAGGAGGCCGGCCGGCCCTCCTCCCTTGCTCCTTTATATACGGGGGCAGGGGGGCACCCAAAGACACACAAGTTGAATTGTTCCAGCCGTGTGCGGTGCCCCCCTCCATAGAAACACACCTCGGTCATACCGTTGCAGTGCTTAGGCGAAGCCCTGCGCCGGTGAATACATCATATCCGTCACCACGCCGTCGTGCTGATGAAACTCTCTCGTGAAGCTCAACTGGATCAAGAGCTCGTGGGACGTCATCAAGCTGAACGTGTGCTGAACGCGGAGGTGCCGTGCGTTCGGTGCTTGATCGGTTGAATCGCGAAGAAGTTCGACTACATCAACCGCGTCACTTGACGCTTCCGCTTCCGGTCTACGAGGGTACGTAGACACACTCTTCCCTCTCGTTGCTATGCATCTAGTAGATAGATCTTGCGTGATCGTAGGAAAATTTTAAAATATTACGTTCCCCAACAGTGGTATCAGAGCCAGGTCTATGCGTAGATGATATGCACGAGTAGAACACAATGAGTTGTGGGAGATACTAGTCATACTGCTTACCAGCATGTCATACTTTGCTTCGGCGGTATTGTGAGATGAAGCGGCCCGGACCGACATTACGCGTACGCTTACGCGAGACTGGTTTCACCGTTACGAGCACTCGATGCTTAAAGGTGACTGGCGGGTGTCTGTCTCTCTCACTTTAGCTGAATCAAGTGTGGCTACGCCCGGTCCTTGTGAAGGTTAAAACAGCACATACTTGACGAAACATCGTTGTGGTTTTTTATGCGTAGGTAAGAACGGTTCTTGCTAAGCCCGTAGCAGCCACGTAAAACTTGCAACAACAAAGTAGAGGACGTCTAACTTGTTTTTGCAGGGCATGTTGTGATGTGATATGGTCAAGACATGATGAGTTATACGGTTTTGTATGAGATGATCATGTTTTGTAATGTTATCGGCAACTGGCAGGAGCCATATGGTTGTCGCTTTATTGTATGAAATACAATCGCCATGTAATTGCTTTACTTTATCACTAAGCGGTAGCGATAGTCGTAGAATCAATAGTTGGCGAGACGACAACGATGCTACGATGGAGATCAAGGTGTCGCGCCGGTGACGAAGGTGATCATGACGGTGCTTTGGAGATGGAGGTCAAAAGCACAAGATGATGATGGCCATATCATGTCACATATTTTGATTGCATGTGATGTTTATCTTATTATGCTTCTTATTTTGCTTAGAACGACGGTAGCATTATAAGATGATCCCTTACTAAATTTCAAGGTATAAGTGTTCTCCCTGAGTATGCACCGTTGCGAAAGTTCGTCGTGCCGAGACACCACGTGATGATCGGGTGTGATAAGCTCTACGTTCAAATACAACGGGTGTAAGCCAGTTTTGCACACGCAGAATACTCGGGTTAAACTTGACGAGCCTAGCATATGCAGATATGGCCTCGGAACACTGGAGACCGAAAGGTCGAGCGTGAATCATATAGTAGATATGATCAACATAAGATGTTCACCTTTGAAACAACTCCATCTCACGTGATGATCGGACATGGTTTAGTTGATTTGGATCACGTGATCATTTAGATGACCGGAGGGATGTCTATCTAAGTGGGAGTTCTTAAGTAATATGATTAATTGAACTTTAATTTATCATGAACTTAGTCCTGGTAGTATTAGCATATCTATGTTGTAGATCAATAGCTCGCGATGTTGCTCCACGTTTATTTTTTATATGTTCCTAGAAAAAACCAAGTTGAAAGATGTTAGTAGCAATGATGCGGAATTGTTCCGTGATCTGAGGATTATCCTCATTGCTGCACAGAAGAATTATGTCCTTGATGCACCGCTAGGTGACACACCTATTGCAGGAGCAGATGTAGACGTTATGAACGTTTTGACAAAAGCTCGATATGATGACTACTTGATAGTTTAGTGCACCATGCTTTACGGCTTATAACCGGGACTTCAAAAATGTTTTGAAACGCCACGGAGCATATGAGATGTTCCAAGATTTGAAATTATATTTCATACTCATGCCCGTGTCGAGAGGTATAAGACCTCTAACAGTACTTTGCCTACAAGATGGAGGAGAATAGCTCAACCAGTGAGCATGTGCTCAGATTGTTTGGGTAGTACAATTGCTTGAATCAAGTGGGAGTTAATCTATCAGATAAGATAGTAATTGACAAAGTTCTCTAGACACTATCACCAAGTTAGTAGAACTTCGTGATGAACTACAATATGCAAGGGATGACAAAAGTAATTCCCGAGCTCTTCACGATGCTGAAATCGGCGAAGGTAGAAATCAAGAAAGAGCATCAAGTGTTGATGGTTAACCAGACCACTTGTTTCAAGTCAAGGGCAAAGGGATAGAAGGGGAACTTCAAGAAGAATGACAAGCAAGTTGTCACTCCCGCGAAGAAACCCAAAGCTAAACTCAAGCCTGAAACTAAGTGCTTCTACTGCAAAGGAAATGGTCACTAAAAGGGGAACTGCCCTAGATATTTGGCGGATAAGAAGGATGGCAAAGTGAACAAAGGTATATTTGATATACAGATTACTGATGTGTATTTTACTAGTGTTCATAGCAACCCCTCGGTATTTGATATTGGTTCAGTTGCTAAATAGTAGTAACTCGAAATGGGAGTTGCATAATGAACAGAAACTAGTTAAAGGATGAAGTGACGATGTGTATTGGAAGTAGTTCCAAGATTGATATGATCATCATCGCACACTCCCTATACTTTCGGGATTAGTGTTGAACCTAAATAAAGTGTTATTTGGTGCTTGTTTTGAGCATGAATATGATTTGATCATGTTTATTACAATACGGTTATTCATGTAAGTTAGAGAATAATTGTTGTTCTCTTTACATGAATAAAACCTTCTATGGTCATACACCGAATGAAAATGGTTTGTTGGATCTCGATTGTGTGATACACATATTCATAATATTGAAGCCAAAAGATGCAAGGTTAATAATGATGGTGCAACTTACTTGTGGCACTGCCGTTTAGGTCATATTGGTGTAAAGCGCATGAAGAAACTCCATAGTGATGGACTTTTGGAATCACTTGATTATGAATCACTTGGTGCTTGCGAACCATGCCTCATGGGCAAGATGACTAAAACTCCGTTCTCCGGAACCGTGGAGCGAGCAACAGAGTTGTTGGAAATCATACATACTGATGTATGCGGACCAATGAGTGTTGAAGCTCGCGGCAGGTATCGTTATTTTCTGACCTTCACTGATGATTTGAGCAGATATGGGTATATCTACTTAATGAAGCACAAGTCTAAAACATTTGAAAAGTTCAAAGAATTTCAGAGTGAAGTGGAGAATCATCGTAACAAGAAAATAAGAGTTTCTACGATATGATCGTAGAGGTAAAATATTTGAGTTAGCGAGTTTGGCCTTCAATAAAAACAATGTGAAATAGTTTCACTACTCACGCCACCTGGAACACCACAGTGTAATGGTGTGTCCGAACGTCATAACCGTACTTTATTAGATATGGTGCGATCGATGATGTCTCTTACCGATCTATCACTATCGCTTTTGGGGTTATGCATTAGAGACAGCTACATTCACGTTAAATAGGGCACCATCTAAATCCGTGGAGATGACACCGTATGAACTGTGGTTTGACGAGAAACCTAAGATGTCATTTCTTTAAGTTTGGGACTGCGATGCTTATGTGAAAAAGTTTCAACATGATAAGCTCGAACCCAAATCGGAGAAGTAAATCTTCATAGGATACCCAAAAAGAAACTGTTGGGTACACCTTCTATCACAGATCCTAAGGCAAGGTCTTTGTTGCTAAGAGTGGATCCTTTCTAGAGAAGGAGTTTCTCTCGAAAGAAGTGAGTGGGAGGAAAGTAGAACTTGATGAGGTAATTGTACCTTCTCCCGAATTGGAAGGTAGTACATCACAGAAACTCGTTCCAGTGATTCCTACACCAATTAGTGAGGAAGCTAATGATGATGATCATGAAACTTCAGATCAAGTTTCTGCTAAACTTCGTAGATCAACCAGAGTTCGTTCCGCACCAGAGTGGTACGGCAACCTAGTTCTGGAAGTCATGTTACTAGACCATGATGAACCTACGAACTATGAGGAAGCGATGATGAGCCCAGATTCCGCAAAATGGCTTGAGACCATGAAATCTGAGATGTGATCCATGTATTAGAACAAAGTATGGACTCTGGTTGACTTGCCCGATGATCGGCAAGCCATCGAAAATAAATGGATCTTCAAGAGGAAGACCGACGCAAATGGTAATGTTACTGTTTACAAAGCTCGACTTGTTGCGAAAGGGTTTTGACAAGTTCAAGGAGTTGACTGCGATGAGACTTTCTCACCCGTAGCGATGCTTAAGTCTGTCCGAATCATGTTAGTAATTGCCGCATTTTATGAAATCTGGCAAATGGATAACAAAACTGCATTCTTTAATGGATTTATTAAAGAAGACTTGTATATGATGCAACCAGAAGGTTTTGTCAATCCTAAAGGTGCTAACAAAATGTGCAAGCTCCAGCGATCCATCTATGGACAGGTGCAAGCATCTCGGAGTTGGAATATACGCTTTGATAAGTTGATCAAAGCATATAGATTTATACAGACTTGCGGTGAAGCCTGTATTTACAAGAAGTAAGTGGGAGCACTACAACCTTTCTGATAAGTACATGTGAATGACATATTGTCGATCGGAAATGATGTAGAATTTTCTGGAAAGCATAAAGGAGTGTTTGAAAGGAGTTTTTCAAAAGAAAGACCTTGGTGAAGCTGCTTATATATTGGGCATCAAGATCTATAGAGATAGATCAAGACGCTTGATAAGACTTTCGATGAGTACATACCTTGATAAGATTTTGAAGTAGTTCAAAATGGATCAGTCAAAGAAGGAGTTCTTGCCTGACTTGTAAGGTGTGAAGTTGAGTAAGACTCAAAGCCAGACCACGGCAGAAAAATATAAAGAGAATGAAAGTCATTCCCTATGCCTTAGCCATAAGTTCTATAAAGTATGCCATGCTGTGCACAAAACACATTGTGTACCTTGCCATGAGTTTGACAGGGAGGTACAATAGTGATCCAGGAGTAGATCACTGTACAGCGGTCAAAATTATTCTTAGTAATTGGATGACTAAGGAAATATTTCTCGAATATGGAGGTGATAAAGAGTTCGTCGTAAAGGGTTACGCCGATGCAAGCTTTGACACTAAATCCAGATGACTCTAAGTATCAATCTGGATGCGTATTGAAAGTGGGAGCAATTAGCTAGAGTAGCTCCATGCAGAGCATTGTAGACATAGAAATTTGCGAAATACATACGGATCTGAATGTGACAGACCCGTTGACTAAACTTCTCTCACAAGCAAAACATGATCACACCTTATTACTCTTGGGTATTAATCACATAGCAATGTGAACTAGATTATTGACTCTAGTAAACCCTTTGGGTGTTGGTCACATGGTGATGTGAACTACGGGTGTTATTCACATAACGATGTGAACTATCGGTATTAAATCACATGGCGATGTTAGCTAGATTATTGACTCTAGTGCAAGTGGGAGACTGAAGGAAATATGCCCTAGAGGCAATAATAAAGTTGTTATTTATATTTCCTTATATCATGATAAATGTTTATTATTCATGCTAGAATTGTATTAACCGGAAACTTAGTACATGTGTGAATACATAGACAAAACAGAGTGTCCCTAGTATGCCTCTACTAGACTAGCTCATTGATCAAAGATGGTTATGTTTCCTAACCATAGACATGAGTTGTCATTTGATCAATGGGATCACATCATTAGGAGAATGATGTGATGGACAAGACCCATCCGTTAGCATAGCACTATGATCGTTTAGTTTTACTGCTATTGCTTTCTTCATGACTTATACATGTTCCTATGAATATGAGATTATGCAACTCCCGAATACCGTAGGAACACCTTGTGTGCTATCAAACGTCACAACGTAACTGGGTGATCATAAAGATGCTCTACAAGTGTCTCCGAAAGTATTCGTGGTGTTGGCATAGATCAAGATTAGAATTTGTCACTCCGAGTGTCGGAGAGGTATCTCTGGGCCCTCTCGGTAACACACATCACAATAAGCCTTGCAAGCAAAAAGACTAATGAGTTAGTCACAAGATGATGTGTTACGGAACGAGTAAAGAGACTTGCCGGTAACGAGATTGAACTAGGTATGGAGATACCGACGATCGAATCTCGGGCAAGTAACATACCGATGACAAAAGGAACAACGTATGTTGTTATGCGGTTTTGACCGATAAAAGATCTTCGTAGAATATGTAGGAGCCAATATGAACATCCAGGTTCCGCTATTGGTTATTGACCGGAGATGAGTTCGGTCATGTCTACATAGTTCTCGAACCCGTAGGGTCCGCACGCTTAACGTTTGATGACGATCGGTATTATGAGTTTATGAGTTTTGATGTACCGAAGGTAGTTCGGAGTCCCGGATGAGATCACGGACATGACGAGGAGTCTCGGAATGTCCGAGACATAAAGATTGATATATTGGACGACTATATTCGGACACCGGAAGTGTTCCGGAAAAGTTTCGGATTTAACTGGATTGCCGAAGGGGGTTACCGGAACCCCCTACGAGGGGGGATGGTCCATAGTGGGCCTTAAGGAAAAGAGAGAGGCAGCCCATAGAGGCTGGCCGGCGCCCCACCTAGGGATCCTAGTTGGACTAGGATTGAGGTGGCGCCACCTCTCCCTCTTTTCCTTTCCCTCTCTTCCTTCTTGATGGACTCCTACTAGGAATAGGATTGCAATCCTATTCCTAGTAGGATTGCCCTAGCCGCACCATAGGACGCCGGCCGGCCCTCCTCCCTTGCTCCTTTATATACGGGTGCAGGGGGGCACCCAAAGACACACAAGTTGAATTGTTCCAGCCGTGTGCGGTGCCCCCCTCCACAGAAACACACCTCGGTCATACCGTTGCAGTGATTAGGCGAAGCCCTGCGCCGGTGAATACATCATACCCGTCACCACGCCGTCGTGCTGACGAAACTCTCCCGTGAAGCTCAACTGGATCAAGAGCTCGTGGGACGTCATCAAGCTGAACGTGTGCTGAACGCAGAGGTGCCATACGTTCGGTGCTTGATCGGTTGAATCGCGAAGAAGTTCGACTACATCAACCGCGTCACTTGACGCTTCCGCTTCCGGTCTACGAGGGTACGTAGACACACTCTTCCCTCTCGTTGCTATGCATCTGGTAGATAGATCTTGCGTGATCGTAGGAAAATTTTAAAATACTACGTTCCCCAACATGAACATGGCAGGAAAAACTATAGTAAGAAAGGATATTTTAGTGTCAACAACCAAAAAGGTTACTGTTAATATTTCAATTCGCAGGTGGAAGTGCCATAGCAGGAAACCTTCTAAAGAAAAACAACATAGAAACATTGACCTGAGGAAGAATTCAAATAGTTCCCTAAAAAACAATTCAGACAGGAAAGGAAGGACAACCCAAATATATGCATGATAACAACTACTCAGTACATGAGAAACATGCATAAAAAGATAGTGAGTCACAAACGGCAAAATAAAATTATGTGTAACATTATTAACTGATATGACTACTGCACAAAGCATAAATAGTAGGTGAAAATAGGTTTCGGGCAGTCATCGGTCATATAAATTGCATTTCTGATCCCTTTTCCATTGTAACTTGACCCGATTTCTCATTATAGTAACATGTCCATGTATCACAAATAGACATAATTTCCAATTGGATAGATTTGGTTTACAGATAATGCAGAAAAACACCCGCTCCGCCATACTTCTCCACAAGTTTGATGCTATTAGAACCACATGAGCACAACACACACGACAGAAAATTAAAATGGCAGAACAAAAGGAATTGTTTGGAAAAAAATTCTACCAGATAGAAGTCTCGAGAATCATTTATAAGGTAGTGTGAAACAACCTTTGGTACGTACTGCTAGATATTTCTTTATAACATCTTGCTATTATTTTAGGACGATATCAATATGTCCTCCCTCTCACCTGGAATAGGAACTACATGATCATAATTTAGTCCAAATAGTCTGATTAAC
>LR738714.1:718271385-718290581 GCA_902687465.1 Secale cereale | reverse complement strand
CCGATTACAAGGCATAAAAAACATGACCATGATATGTGCAGCTAAAATCTAGAACAAAATTGCTTTTATAACAGAGACTAAAATCTAGAACAATAATGCTTCCAATGGTAAGAAGCTGAGAAAGCAAAATGCGAAGACAAAAGTACAAGTTATGTTGCAACAAAGGAAAGCATGACAGACCGGAAAGTAACCACATTCTAATACCTGTCATCCAACTTACACATGAACACTATGTATACTATTGAAGTGGTAACTAAAAAGGAGAGACATCCTGCATGGATAGAGTAGAAAGCTATCAGCGATCTGAAAGTATCTCAAAAGAAGTGATTGGTAAGAACCTCAACACACGCTCACCAAGCCGCATATGCATTCCCTCAATCCTCATCCATCCATTGACATTCCTATGCCTCACTCGAAATCAATCTAATTTGTGGCAGAACATAAAGAATATCATGTGGAGAGAGATATCCTAACTTGCATTCCAAATAACCATATCAGTGATACATTTTACTTTTTTTTTAATTACTAACAAGCTAGAAAATCATTTATAAAAACCCGCTCGACAGTATCAATTGAATCTTATAGGAAAGAATTACTATTATTTTTAGAACAGAAAGGAGGCATGATATCTTTCTGGTACCGCGTGAAGGGAATTTTTCACCAGTTCAAAGATCAAATATTTAGATGTGATGCGACATATGTTCATATATTAAATTGCAAGTAGTTAGTTAGCTAGCAGACAGCAAAGTGAGCCCAGTTCCCCAATCAAGGTTATAGGAAAAAACCATGACAACACAAGCATAAACCAGTGAACATATAGCCTGACAATAAAGAGGTGGTGTTGTTAACACATTATTTAATCCACGAAACAAACAAAGGTAATCAGATGGACTTACGGAAATGTAAAATTTGGATCTCCATAAATGTTTCAGGAGTTGATCCAAAATCCCTCACACAAATGGAACAGGCACCCTCACGAGGAAATTGAGTGATCTCTATGAAGAACAATTTTTATTGATGATGCCTATGATGGCAGGCTCTAGTTCAAGATCATGCAGAGCCACATGCTGCCCTGAAATTAAGTAAGTTATTTTAACTCAGAACATGTCCCTAACAATTAGCACTCGAATTACGTATAAATTATTTGGTACAGAACTTACACATCAAAGAAATTTTCTTTTTATCATTTTTTTTACTTTAAGTCATATAACGCTCTATAGTTAGCTCAGGTAGCATGAAGTTTGAAGAAAAAACATATCAGTTAAGCAACCAAAATAAACTATCTGTCAACACAAGTAAAATATGCAAATCAGGCAAAAGAAAAGGACTCTATTAGGCTCTGATTGACAGATTAACATTGAACTCTAGTATATGTTACTGCATCACTTGTTAGAAAAGCTACATAATGATCCATCATTTTGTTCTGAACCACAAGCAAAATTTAGGATATAATGACAAGAATTGAGACAAAGTTTATAAATATAGCTCCAGAGAGAAGGACGAGTCTCCAAAAGCTTTTCCTTATCCTTATAAAAGCTTTGTATGGGATGAGGAAGAGCTTTTGGAGACCACCACTACCCAAAACCCAAGAAGAAAACCCAGATACTTAGATCAATCATCACCACCATATTTGTTTTCTACAGGTACGGCCAAGAAAATTATAGAGAAGACAAATGAGCATAGATGGCCTTTTACCTTGCTATATGTGAGACCAATCTGGTTGGTCAGTATGGAAGGAAGGAAGTGGGAGGAGGAGGACCATGGAGACGAGCAGCGCAGCGTCGCCCCCTTCCCCTTCCCCTAGCGACCCCTGACGAGGACCTTGACAAAACTGAACTTGGCTGTACATCCTCCAAAATGACTTCTCCTTCAGGTTTCAAAGATTCTAGGAACTGGTTTGTTTTCTGTGATTTGCCTAATTTCGTAACAAAACCTTTACCAGGTGTAGTAGTAGCGGCTGACGGACGACCTGTAGAAATGTTGCTATGAATTAGACTAAAAATTATAGTGATATAACTTCCTAAACTCTCTCTAACAATAGTACAAGGCAGATAACATAGTTGCCCAGCATGAACATGAGGGGAAAATCTGCCTTGAAAGACCTGAATAAAACTTCCCTACTTGGCATATCCGAGAAACTCAGAGACTTATCCATCAGCACATAACCAACAATGAAATGCACAAACAGGAGAAATCAAGAGGCGCGTGGTTGAACTATTCAAGTGAATATAGGACGAAAAGTCTTACATCAACATTTTCGGAAATCTGATCCAATTGTTTGCCTACTATGTTGCAGGCATCATTCAAGCCATGTTTGGTCACAAACATTATATGAACAATATTACAACCCTGTAAATTAGCAAGTTAGCTTCAGGAGAAGTGTCAATGATGAACTTCAAACATCAGAGTAGGAACAGGATGACCCCAGGTTGCAACACAGGAGTAGAACAGTGTAATAAACTTTATATTGGATACATGTCTGCGACACCATGCTAACAAACCAGCAGCAAGCACCCCATCGCTCTGAACCACACGCCTATCAAATCCCCAAAATCATGACCCATGGGTGTTGTCTCTGGCTGGAAATCGTTGTGGATGTTACTTTGAGTTTGCTCCTTCACATTAGTGTTAAAGTATGTCAAGATTTAACCAACGTCAAGTAAAATTGTCAATGAAGATAAAAAGCTGCTGCCAGGAAATTAAACCCCCAATACTTGGACCATTCACCAAAACCATCAAGATCAACGGTAAGAGAATATGAACACAATGATACAAACAATTTAAAGGTAAAATTGTGTATATTCACAATTTTTAAGGTCGGTACCAGCAATTGCTTTTGTCTGTTCCCTGACAACTTCCATGATTGATCCAGCTTCTCAGTGCTCGAGAGTCTCACCAACACATGCAATGACCTTCCAAGCCCCGAGCTAGTGCATATGCAACTTTCTCTCCAACAAACTGCCAATCAAGAAAGGGGAGATGATGGTTAGCGCTGACAACTCTTTACATCAGTCAGGTCATTGCAATTATTTTTAGAATACAAAACCAATTGCAATGAATTATCCACCAAATATATTGCAGGAAATCTCCATCAGAATAAGAGTGATTTTTTCATAAATCAGTGATACGTATTGTAGGTTTATCTTCCAGTAGCAGTATTTCATAGTCTGGTTTTTTATGAGAAAAAACAGTGAACCATTGTTGGTTGTGTCATGCCCCCCTCAGGTTGATGGTAACAGGGAACCGGTCATGGTGTTCGAAGACGTGAAGGCCATCTTCGCGCAACTAAACACTCGGGTTATATCCATTGTGCGAGAAAAATTTGAGTCCGAGGAGAAAAAACAAACAAGTACAGTGTACATGGTGGCCACTGCAGGAGAGGAGCATATATACCAGCCAGTAGCCACCCTGCACCATGCGCATTAGTTACACACACACACATACACCGCAGCTATTTTTGAATGCGTCAGGTTACCAAAATAGAAGGAAATTAGATTCATATAGTAATGTTTCCATACAGCGTAAATAGAAGAGGAAAGAAACAGAGGCCCCGTGTACTGAACTTAGGTAAATTATTTTGAAAAACCCAAGTGCATGCACAACCCATCTGATCCCCTTTGGACGAGAACCAAGAATCAAATATTTTCAAAGTGCAAGAGTACAACACGCATGATGCGGAGAGCTAACCATTTATGTACTCCCTCCGTCCGAAAATACTCGTCGGAGAAATGAATGTATCTAGACATATTTTAGTTCTACATACATCTATTTTTATCCATTTTCGCGACAAGTAAATTTGGACGGAGGGAGTAATTGATACTGAAGCGAAAACTTAATCAATGACCAAATTAAAATAATATAATCTATGGACTAATTCTAAAGGCAATGAGGTAAGTCACAGACTAAATGGGGTCGTCTGCCGATGGCTGCTCACCCCCAGCCGCGTACTCCATCCTACCCTCGATGGAGGAGGGCGTACAGCCGTGTCCCCGATTCCCTATCCACCAGCCCGTGAGATTTGGATGGGGAAGCAGCGAGGCGAGGAAGAGAACAGTGGCATCACCAACCTTTTCTTCTTGGACTTCCCTATCCGCTTCCTTCCTTCCTCCTCCTCTGCCGCCGTCGTCCTGGCCGGAGACGACGGCTCACCTCGCCGGCTTTCACAGTGGTACCATAGACAGAGAAAAAGGCGGCGGTGCTGAGCGTCGGATCTGCTCGTGGATGCTGCTTCTGCCACGGTCGCGGCCTCTCACGCTCGTTGTTCTCCTCCCGTTGGCTCCCCAGATCTGGCGACGCTGAGAGAAACGAGCAGAGGCGGCGGCTGCGTTGGCGTGGGGAACGAGAGGAGGTCGCGTGCGTGGGTGGAGAACGCGAGAGGCGAGGAGCGTCGTTTTTTTTTCTCCCTTTTCTGCCCAATACTCGAGCGTCCTAGTCCCACCAATTGCAATGCGGGTTTTTTTTCATCTGGTGATGACGTGTATAGCCCGAGAGATCGCACCTTACGCGACCGTTAATGGGTTTAATAATCCCGTCTCCACCTTTTAGCTTGGCACCAACGCCCAATATCACCGACGCAGTAGTCCATCTATAGTTCTGCACGCAAGGGCCGGGGAAGAGGCAGGCACAACATCTAAAAGCTCACGCACGGGTATCATGTATGTTGTTTCGCTTATCCTTCACTACCACTAGCACAATTCTTTTTATTTACTTATAATCTTTTTTTTTCTTTCCTTCGGGATCATAGTCTGGAATGGATTTGACCTAATTTTGTTCACATGACTGACGCATCAGTACTTGTTGGATCGTGGTGAAGTGTATGTTAATTCTCTTCATGGCTTATGTTTTCTAACTTATTTTTAGGAAATTATTGGCGTGTATGATCACTGGATCCCCTTTTTTCTGGTGCACATGTGGTAACTTTGCTGCTATCTCCCATCCTATGTGTATTTGACTTGGTAAATTTAAGGATTTGTATAACTGCTTGAAGACGAGGGTTGCTCGGTATGGAAAATGATTATTCTTTTACTCCATTAGTACTAATGTGTGGGCTTTCTCCATTCTTGCGGTAACTTTGTACTTTGGATATGTGGTGTCATCTACATTATGAGCAATTGGGCACTTTGGTTCTGTTTTGAAAAATAAAATTGTACTAGCATGTGCTATTTAAAGATTAGGGTTTGCAGAGCTATCTACGTATTGGCAAACTTTTCTATAACTTGACAATTCAATGTTGATATGGTGAATTATACTCCCTCCATTCCTTTATATAAGGTGTATTTATTTTTTGATAAAATTCCACAATGTAAGGTGTATTTCTTCTAATTCCTCCTAATTCCCTTTATAGCCCTCCAGAAAAAGGAAAGTATATCTTTCCTGATTGCATGTATCTCTCGTTATAGAAAAAGAAGGAAATAATCTCTCTCTCGATTGCACGCATCTCTTACTTTCTTGCACTCACGGATTTAGTGCCACTAACCAACAAATTTTCCAAGGGTAATTTTGTCCTAACACCTCTATGTTGATGCGCCTTGGTCACTGATGTCTACACACGCTTCTATTCTTGTAGACAGTGTTGGGCCTCCAAGAGCAGAGGTTTGTAGGACAGCAGCAAATTTCCCTTAAGTGAGTAACCCAAGGTTTATCGAACTCAGGGAAGTGGAGGTTGAACGTACCCCTTTCAAGCAACCCTGCAATCAAGATACAAGAAGTCTCTTGTGTCCCCAACACACCTAATACACTTGTCAGATGTATAGGTGCACTAGTTCGGCGAAGAGATGTTAAATGTCAAGTGATATGGATGGCAAAACAAAGTAATATAAATCTATAATAAAAAGTGCAGCAAGCAAACAAGTGGTAAACGTGAGCACAAATGGTATTGCAATGGTGGAAACAAGGCCTAGGGATCATACTTTCACTAGCGGCAACTCCCAACAACATTAACATAATCGAATCACATGATATTTCCCATAAAACATGCAATGGAGACGCACCCGGAGGTCATTCCTTTGTGGTCAAGAGAGGGCGAAAATTATGTAGGGCTACAAAAGCACACCTCAAAGTTCGTAGTTCTCAATCTATGGATTTCCCAATGTCACCGCGGCCATCCAAAGAGATTACCATAATCACCACAACATATCTAAAGGATAGTTAAAGACAAGCACTAAGAGACTCTCAATCTTCAATCAACACACAAAAGAGGAAATCACTCATGAAAATATTCTTCTAATCCATGTCCAATAGACCGCTGTCACCTTGATCTCGGGGATTATACTAGATAAAGACAAGTGAGTACATCAATCCAATACATAGAGGAAGGGGAAGTATCATGGGATCACCCTAGATTAACATAGCTTATGATCACAACGAAGATCACATCATGGGAGAGAGAGATAACCACATAGCTACACGTACAAGCCCTCAGCCCCGGAGGAAACTACTCACGCATGGACATGGTGAGGAGGAGGTTGATGATGGTGTTGATGGAGAGGTGCAGCCCCGCGAGGAGGAGACGGCCGGCGGCAGCCACGGAGGCGGCGGCGGCGGCCCTTGGGGGCGGCGGCGGCGGCGCTAGGGGGCGGCGGCGGCCCTCGGGGCGACGGCGGCCCTAGGGGGCAGCGGCTCTTTGGCCCCCCTTCTTCCTTGTGGATGGTGCTGCAATGGTGCTGGTCCTCCCCTCCAAGACGGCGGCTTGGGAGGAGGAAAATTCGTGGCCCTTGGTGACCTAGGTTTCCTCTCTTTATATACTCTCGGATTCCCGTCATCAGATTTTGGGCCTCAGTAAAACGGGCTTTACTCAGCTGTCCGGACTCCGATTTGAACGAATTTTATATCCAGATGCATCGCCTCGAAATTCCCCACAACTTTCGCAACTAGACTTTTTCCGTTTGACGTCGTCTTCGGGCCGGAACGTGACCATCTTTAAAAAACGTTCTCAGACAGATTTCAGGAAAGTCAGAGTCCTACTCCAATACGACTCCTTTTGCGTTTTTGTCAATTTCCAAGTAATTCCTACACAATAAAGTGTAAAACAAGAACATTGTGCACTTTTGCAACCATTAGTAGGTTAGTCCAAATATGATCAAAAGTGTATGGAAGTGCATAAATAGCATAGCAATATCACACAAAAAGGCATGGAGCAAGCAGAAATTATAGATACGTTTTGGACGTATCAACATCCCCAAGCTTAATTTCTGCTCGTCCTCGAGTAGGTAAATGATAACAAGCATAATTTCTGTGGTGACATGCTATTAACCATATAAGAACTTTTCACAGTCATATGACAAATGCTTACTGAGATAATGAATCTATAGTAATTAAGTTGCCTCATGAGAAAATCACAAAGAACTGAAAGTTTTACAATATGATATTGAAACACTCAATAGATTTGTAGTGAGCATGGTGTGCAAATATGACAAAGTGGTACCTCGCTTGCCCCCTTTAGTGAAGCAAAACATAAATGCAGGGGCACCTCCAAGGTTTAAGTGACGACTAGATACAATGATTTCAGAATAAACGATATCATAATCATGCAAAAGACAATGGTACTTTGGGACAATGCACATTACACTCAGAATGACAATCATGCTCTCAATAGTTGGTGCTTTAAAGAAGGTGGAGACTCTAGAACCGTGGCTTTTGATGGCAAGGTTGAAAACCCGTGGTCGGAAACAAAAACTAAACATGTACCAGAGCTCTTGGTTTTAAAAACAGAGGTAATAATTATTTTTTAGAATATGCATATTTCGTCAACGAATGCTAGTAGATAACTCAATTACTTCTCGAGCTGGACAAGTTTCGAGGAACGGCTCCCGCATGAGGACGATCACATCCTCTTAATCTCCTTTGTTTATCACTGCCAAAGTTTTCTGATTTCTCATGAACAAAGCGTGAAGGAGGGTTTGTTTGTTGCATTATTTTTTAATGAGCCGGGCGCACTCTTTGCCAGTTCCTTCTCGTATTATGGGTTTGCACATTAGACATGCAATCCCGGGGTGAAGCTTGTCCAACCTAAAAAGATCATGAATTAACTACTACTTCCTCATGAGCTAAAACAGAGGCACAAAAAAGAAATGCTTTTTTTTGAATAATTTTGAGATGGTACATGAAAGTCTTCGTTAGGAATGGCACGTAAATACCATGTATAGGAAGGTATGGTGGACTCATATGGCATAACTAGTTTAAAGGATTTTGGATGCACAAGCAGTCAGTCCGCTTAGTACAGGCGAAGGTTAGCAAAAGATTGGGAGCGACCAACTAAGAGAGCAATGACGGTCATAATCATGCAGAGCGACAAAGCAACATTGAATCGGGCATGGAAGTTATATCGCTACTCAGAAATTAAAGATCATCAAGGCTTGATAGACTTTCTTTACAGTCTTAAATATGCGTGAGCATATACCAAGTCAATCAAAATAAATTCTTGGAGGAAGATATCACTAAATCATACCACATCATAGGCAAACAAATCATGTTGGTACTCCAATAACACATTAAGAATCCCCCAGCTATTTGAGACTAACCATAAGAAAACATGAACTACTAGGCACCATTATGCACATAGCGTTTTTATCATAGACATATCAACCAGTGCAATAGAAGCCAACTCTCTTAACAAGATAAGCATGATAACTAAAGAGAGTTCCAGCGACCAACTAAACAAAAGCTCTTTAAAAAGAAAAGCATGGAAACTAAGAGCTAAGCATGACAGTAGCTATTGAAAGACCAAGAACATACACAGCAAAGATAGACATGAAAATTCTATGTTGTGTTCCAGGTTGAAGTGGAGCGTGTTTCTCTCCCACACAAAGAAAGCTGAGTTCCAACTCGTTATGAAAAGCAAGCAAAGCTAAAGAAAACTGAAAAGAAAACTAAAAGCAAGACGCTCCAAGCATAGCACATAACACATTAAGTGATAAAAATATAGTGGAACGAAAGACGAACTGATAATGTTGATGGAGAAGGGGATGCACGGGGGCATCCCCAAGCTTAGACGCTTGAGTCTTCTTGAATATTTCTTGGGGGTGCATGGGGGCATCCCCAAGCTTGAGCGTTTGACACTCCTGAATCTTTTTATCATCTTCCCTCGCACACTTGAAAACTCCCTTCATACATAACTCATCATAATCTGATTAGCGAGGTTAGTACCCATAATAAAATAATTTTTCCTTGCTGGAAATAAGGATATTCTTGAAGGTCTACTGTTTCTCAAGATTGCCAAAAGGTTTTTGCAAAGAAAAAGCAAGCTCAAGGTTTGCAAAACAGGACAGAATCTGTGAAAAACAGACCAGCAGGTAGTAAATAATTTTTTCGGGGCACTTCTGCAACTCAAATCAAAAAACTCAGAACAAACGCCCGAAAGCCAATGGTATAGAGCACGCTGTCGAAAAAATTCAGACCAAAAAGATGATCTGGTGATTTTATACGAATTTTTCTGTCCAAGGACAGAATCTGTTTCCTGGACAGCACGTCACAACTTTTGAACTATCTTGCAATCAGAGGCTAAACTTGGCACAAAGCTGAAAAGTAAAGATACAATGATGTTGCTACAGTAGTAACAAACATCAAGACCACTAAAAACTGAAAGGACAAGCTGAAAGCAAAGATAACAAGGGTTGTCTCCCTAGAGCTCTTTCTTTATAGCCATAAAGATAGGCTTAAGACTTTAATGATTCTCTCGTAGGAATAAGAGTTGCAGAGCAAAAGAGAGCATCAAGAAGCAAATATCAAACACATTTAAGCCTAACATGCTTCCTATGCATAGGAATATTGCAATAGAATAATTCATTGAAGCACAAAGCAATAAGCATAGGAAGACAAAACAAGTGCAGCTTCAAAACCTTCAACATAAAGAGAGGGAACTTGATATTATTGAAATATCTATAAGCATATGTTCCCTTCTCATAATAATTTTCAGTGGGATCACGAATAAACTCAACAATATAAGCATCACATAAAGCATTGTTACCATGATCCACATGCAAAAACGTACTCTTACTCTCCACATAAGCATAATCTTTCTCATTGGTAATAGTGGGAGTAGGACTATCATAAACAACTTGAACACTATAGATTAATTGTGTATTAGGAAGATGGTGTTCAACAAGGGAGTAATTCCCTCCATGATTATGACAAGTTTCATAAGGATAATTTCTCCTTATGTCATAGGTACCTTTATAATCACTATAGATTGGAGTCATAACATCATCATAGTAGAGAAGAGCATTATCATTGCTAGCAACTATATTTGTAAACATGTTGTCTTTATTCTTACTAGCAAAAGAATTATCAATTATCACATCACTAGTGGGTAAAGGATTTGCAATCCTATCATCCCCAAGCTTAGAGCTTTCCATATCATCACTTTCAGAGTTGGCACCAAAAAGATTTTCAAGATCATAAGTAGCATTATCATCATTTTCCCAATCACAATAAGTAACATGCATATCATAATCAAATCATCTTCAATAGTACCTATGGACGTATCATCAAGATGATAATTAAGGCAATAAACTTCACCTTCTTCTTTAAATTTACAACCGTTAGGAAAAAAGTTGATGGGAGGAATTTGCTCAGGCCAGGTTGATACCCATTCTTCTTCTTTCTTGCTCCTCTTCCTCCTCCTCTTATTTTTCTTCTTCTTAACCTTAGGAGGGAGTGGTTGGAAATGAAGCTTCTCCACATATCCTGGTTTATCATTAGAAACAATAGGGGAAACTTGGGAGAAACTCTCCTTTTTATTAGCAGAAATATAAGAGACATTTTTATACTTTGGTAAAGTTCCCTCCTTTCTAATCTTACTTATGTAATCATTTTCATGGCAATTAACAACACAATAGAGATGGCAATTTTGCAAAGTGTTTTTTATTCCTATGGCATTGACATCCAGCCAAGAAGTCTTTTCTGATAACTCTTCACACATCAAAAATAACATAAGCTCATCATAAAGATCAGAGGTGATCATGTTATCACACAACTGGTTAACAGTTATGTTTTGAAAGTGCATGCATTGAAAATTAAAGTGACCCTCTATACAGCAAAGTTCACAAGTAAAAGGATAAAGGTCACACAATTCTCTAGCAATTTCATTTAAATCTCTGACCCAAGTGATTGTTCTTTCATGCTTATGTTGCTTACAATACTTCTCTTCTTCAATCATAGGCCTCTCACAAGGTCTATCCACTCCACAAAAATTAACATGCTTATATAAAACTTCATTTTTAGGAATTGGATCATGCATGTTGCAATCATCATGAACAATTTCATTTTCTTTGCAAATCTCTTTAAAAGGTTCATGATGCTTGATCCAATCCTCCTTAGGCATATTAAGATGTGAAGCAAAAGATTTGAGGAAATCAACAAGGAGTTGAGAATCAAGCCCAAACTTAGCACTAAACTTATTAAAACTTGTAGTTTCAACAAAGGACTTAATGCAATCATACTCATAAATTATACCTGACTCTTTGCCTTTGTCGATCTCCCAATCTTCAGTGTTGCGTTGAATTCTTTCAATTAGTTCCCATTTAGCATCAATCTTTTCGTTTGTGAAAGAACCCATAGAGGAAGCATCGAGCAAATCTTTATCCTGTCGAGAAAGCCTCGCATAGAAATTAGTAATAATCATATCTTTGGGGAGCCCATGGTTAGGACATTTTAGCATTAACGTTTTCAGTCTCCCCCAAGCTTGAGCTATGCTCTCTCCGTCATGAGGATAGAAATTATAAACATAATTCCTATTCTCATGGACTTCATGAAGAGGATAAAACTTGGAGTAAAAGAGAGACTGGATCTCTTCCCAATCCAGCAGGTGAGAGTCATCTAGTAGCCTATACCATTCCAATGCTTTTCCTTTCAGTGACAAGGCAAATAATTTCCTCATGACTCCATCTCTTGTCAAACCTAAAATCTTAAACAACTCACAAAGTTCGGTAAGTTTCAACAAATGAATACTAGGATTGACTGTCCCATCATAACAAGCATTCCTAATTATTTCAATTATCCCAAGTGGTATTTTGAACGGGATACATTCAGTAGGTGGAGGAGACTTCTCTACCACAGGTGTGGTAAAGCGGCCTTCCCCAAGCAGCGAACTAAGATTGCGGTTTTCCATAAACATAACTAGTGAAATAAAAACAAGAAACAAAAAGATTTAATTGCAAGATCTAGAGAGGGTACCTTCACTTACCTCACTTCCCCGGCAATGGCGCCAGAAATAGCTTGATGTCTACACACGCTTCTATTCTTGTAGACAGTGTTGGGCCTCCAAGAGCAGAGGTTTGTAGGACAGCAGCAAATTTCCCTTAAGTGAGTAACCCAAGGTTTATCGAACTCAGGGAAGTGGAGGTTGAACGTACCCCTTTCAAGCAACCCTGCAATCAAGATACAAGAAGTCTCTTGTGTCCCCAACACACCTAATACACTTGTCAGATGTATAGGTGCACTAGTTCGGCGAAGAGATGTTAAATGTCAAGTGATATGGATGGCAAAACAAAGTAATATAAATCTGTAATAAAAAGTGCAGCAAGCAAACAAGTGGTAAACGTGAGAACAAATGGTATTGCAATGGTGGAAACAAGGCCTAGGGATCATACTTTCACTAGCGGCAACTCCCAACAACATTAACATAATCGAATCACATGATATTTCCCATAAAACATGCAATGGAGACGCACCCGGAGGTCATTCCTTTGTGGTCAAGAGAGGGCGAGAATTATGTAGGGCTACAAAAGCACACCTCAAAGTTCGTAGTTCTCAATCTATGGATTTCCCAATGTCACCCCGGCCATCCAAAGAGATTACCACAATCACCACAACATATCTAAAGGATAGTCAAAGACAAACACCAAGAGACTCTCAATCTTCAATCAACACACAAAAGAGGAAATCACTCATGAAAATATTCTTCTAATCCATGTCCAATAGACCGCTGTCACCTTGATCTCGGGGATTATACTAGATAAAGACAAGTGAGTACATCAATCCAATACATAGAGGAAGGGGAAGTATCATGGGATCACCCTAGATTAACATAGCTTATGATCACAACGAAGATCACATCATGGAAGAGAGAGATAACCACATAGCTACACGTACAAGCCCTCAGCCCCGGAGGAAACTACTCATGCATGGACATGGTGAGGAGGAGGTTGATGATGGTGTTGATGGAGAGGTGCAGCCCCTCGAGGAGGAGACGGCCGGCGGCAGCCACGGAGGCGGCGGCGCTAGGGGGCGGCGGCGGCCCTCGGGGCGCCGGCGGCCCTAGGGGGCAGCGGCTCCTTGGCCCCCCTTCTTCCTTGTGGATGGTGCTGCAATGGTGCTGGTCCTCCCCTCCAAGACGGCGGCTTGGGAGGAGTAAAATTCGTTTCCCTTGGTGACCTAGGTTTCCTCTTTTTATATAGACTCTCGGATTCCCGTCATCAGATTTTGGGCCTCAGTAAAACGGGCTTTACTCGGCCGTCCGGACTCCGATTTGGACGAATTTTATATTCAGAAGCATCGCCTCGAAATTCCCCACAATTTCGCAACTAGACTTTTTCCGTTTGACGTCGTCTTCAGGCCGGAACGTGACCATCTTCAAAAAACGTTCTCAGACAGATTTCAGGAAAGTCAGAGTCCTACTCCAATACGACTCCTTTTGTGTTTTTGTCAATTTCCAAGTAATTCCTACACAATAAAGTGTAAAACAAGAACATTGTGCACTTTTGCAACCATTAGTAGGTTAGTCCAAATATGATCAAAAGTGTATGGAAGTGCATAAATATCATAGCAATATCACACAAAAAAGGCATGGAGCAAGCAGAAATTATAGATACGTTTTGGACGTATCAGTCACCTGCCAAAAATAATACACCTTACATAAATGAACGGAGTGAGTATATCTTATTCTCTATACGCGTAGTATTCTTGCGAAATATCTAAACTTCTCTTGTGCAAAGGAATTAATACAAACTTCTAAGTTCGTCTAAAATGGTTAATTATCAATAGAAATCTTGGACAAATGTTTCATGATAAGCGACTATGAAAACAATTGTTATATGATTTGATCTATTATCTATTCGATGTACTTATATTTCGTAAAACCTTTAGCGCATGAATGTAGATGGAAGCATATCGCTTAAATTGCAAAACTGTGTGAGAAAAAGCGGTATACTCCATCCGTCTCAAAATAAGTGTTGTGGTTTACGTTCAAATTTTGAACTAAAACCATGATACTTCTTTTTTGTACAGAGGGAGTACTAAACAAATGTATAGAAGTTGCTTTATATTCCTAACAACTAAGAGCCAAAACATACGGGCGCAGCAATGCGCGCCATCAATGATCTAGTACACTGTAAGGCGAAAGCTCCTCCAGACCAGCTTCCCCCGCCCCCCACCGGCTTCTCACCCTCCCGCAAAACCTGCCCTTCTACTTCCATTAGTAATTACAGCGAAAATGTCATCCATATATATAGGAGCTGCCCCTTCAGAAAATTCCCTCGGGTCCCACCCCTACCCCATTTCCCCCTTGTGCTCGAGAGAGAGCAAAGGCCAGGTTTGGTCACGTTGCCGTCACTCATCTTTGGCCTCTCCGCCCGCCGGAGCTCGCCACCCCGCCTCCCCGACCCTCCCACTACTAGAAAAAGGGCTATAGATGGGATTGACCTGCTGGTACGCCATTAGAGTTGAATACATGGCGCACCTAGCTCAGGGTGCGCCATTAGTATCAATTTTTTTCCTTTTCCAAACATACTAATGGCGCATTCAGACACAGTGCGCCACTACTGTTGTTTTTTTTATTATATTTTTTATTCTTTTTTTTTGCAAAACTACTAATGGCGCACTGTTCCACAATGCGCCATTACTAGTTTAAACTAGTAATGCCGCACTTTGGCACAGTGCGCCATTAGTATGTTTTTTTTGCAAAACTACTAATGGCGCACCACCAGCAGGTGCGCCAATAGTAACCTGGGTTACTAATGGCGCATTTGGAGGTGGTGCGCCATTAGTAAGTGGGCACCAACAAAATATTTGGGACAGCCACTCCTACCCACTCACTTTCTCCCCACTTCATTCTCTCCACCTCCTCCTCCAAAGCTTGTCTCGGGTGCCTCCTCTTTGTCACGTCATTTCCACCATAGATTCATTCAAATTAAGTGGTTAAATTACCTTTTTTTGATAGGTAAGTAAGGGGGAAAGCTATATATCTGTTGTTCTCCCTACAACAATGTGCACATGCACTTTTTATGGCCTAGCTAGATCTATGTATGTTCGTGGTGTTGCATATGTTTGTGGTGTTGCATATGTGTTTGTGTTTGCAGGTATACCGGTATTTGAAATGCGATAGTTGCCAATATTTTGCCGGAATGTTGATTCATTTCCGTTTCGGCGAGAATTTTGGCATTAAGCATTCTTTTTGCTCCTATTTTTAGGGAAAGTCATGCCAAATTTTTTCTTGGTTCTAAAATATCGTTTTGCTCTACCCCGCAGGCGATCATGGTCCGCACGATGACCGAAGGCATCGTGAATAGGTTTTTGAGCTCCGCGAAGGCCGAGATGCTTCAAAAGAACGAGACGGATATAAGATGTCCGTGTCGAAGATGCAAGCTGAAGAGCCTTATTGCGGACCCGGATTCCGGGCAGGTGCGGGACCACTTGCTCTTGCGTGGTTTCATGGATGGCTATTGGTGGCAAGGTGATGAAGATGACTACGAAGTCGTCCATGGGGGCCGGGCAAGAAATGAGGAAGGGCAGCAAGACAACCACCGCGGCTCGGGCGGGCGAGAAGACGAAGAATCTCCAGGAGACGATCACGACGGTGATGATGTACACGTGCATAGTCATCATGTAGAAGATGCAGGACATGATGATGAGGAAGATGCCGGAGCAGACGACGGGCATGATCATGAAGATGATGATGCCGGTGGAGCAGACGACGTTGGACCATCGATGGGCTGGGTGCAGGACCCTCATATTCAAGAGCTGTTTCTCAAGTAGACGGATAACGCAAGAGTTGCCGCCCAAGAGAAAGCCAAGATGGATCAACTGGAGATAGACGCGGTTACTCCATTGTATGAAGGATGCAGGCCCGAGGATACCCGCCTGAAAGTAACGCTCATGGCTCTTGAGATGAAGGTAAAACACAAAATGACCGACGCATGCTTCGACGAGAACATGTCATTCTGGCACGAACGTCTTCCCATGGGGAACAAGTGCCCGACCAGTTTCGAGGAGGCGAAGAAAATCGTGTGTCCTCTGGATTTACCGCACGTGAAATACCATGTGTGCATGAACAATTGCATCATTTATCGGGACGAGCACGCGGAGTCTACCATATGTCCAGTGTGCGGCGTCACTCGATACAAGAAGAGGAAGAAAGCTCCTCGAAAAGTGGTGTGGTACTTTCCGATCACTCCTCGTCTGCAGCGGTATTTCGCGGACCCTAAGGTAGCAAAGCTCCTGCGTTGGCACGCGGATAGGGAGGAGAAGAAGCGAGAAGATGATGCAAATGATCCGGAGATAGATAAAAAGACAAGATGCTGAGTCACCCTAAGAATGCGAGCCAGTAGCAATCGTTGAACTTCGAAGACCTAGAATTTGGGAACGATCCAAGGAACATCGTACTGGGCGCGAGCACCGATGGAGTCAATCCGTTTGGCAGCCAGAGAAGCACACATAGCACCTGGCATGTGTTTGTGTGGATGTACAACTTTCCCCCCTCGTTGTGCATGAAGAGGAAGTACATTCACATGAGTATGCTAATTGAAGGACCGAAACGACCAGGGAACGACATCAATCTGTAGCTGGGGTTGCTGAAAGAGGAGCTAGACACACTGTGGAAAACGCCAGCCAATACGTGGGACGCCGCAGAGAAAGAATATTTCCCTATGAGAGCCGCACTGCTCACGACGGTGCACGACTATCTCGGTTACGGATATGTCGCGGGGCAGGTGGTCCACGGATTTTCTGGATGCGTCAGGTGCATGGATGACACAATGTATCGCCAGCTAGATAGAGATCCCGGGTCTTCGAAAACCGTGTTCATGGGACATCGAAGGTGGCTTCGCGATGATGACCTATGGAGAAAATGCAAGGATCTGTTCGATGGTGAAACCGAACCCCGAGGACGCCCGCGTACGAGGAGCGGCAAGGAAATAGACGAGCTGTTGAAAAATTGGAAAGATTGCCCACTGTCGGGAAAGAAGCAAAAGGCGCCAGAACCGGGAAAGAAGCGAAAGGCGCCAGAGACGTTGCTGAAGGTATGGAAAATAAGGTCTGTTTTCTGGGACTTGTCGTACTGGAAGATCCACCGTGTGCTTCACAGCCTTGATGTCATGCATATCATGAAGAACGTGTGCGAGAGTCTGCTTGGTACCCTGCTCAACATGCCAGAGAGGACCAAAGATGGGCCGAAAGCAAGGGCAGACTTGAAATCAATGGGCATCAGGCAGGAGCTTCATGCTAATGATGATGATGAGGCGAAGCAGGACACGGAAAGTCGTCGCAAAGGAAAAAAGGCCAAGAAGACCGGAAATGACTACCCTCCCGCGTGCTTCACTCTAAGTCAGGAGGAGATCGAGCAGTTTTTCACCTGCCTCGTAGGAGTAAAACTTCTTTACGGTTACGCGGGGAAGATAAGCAGATACCTAGAGCCAGCGAAGCAGAAGTTCAGTGGGATGAAGTCTCACGACTGTCACGTGCTGATGACGCAGATACTTCCAGTTGCAATCTGTGGGATCATGGACGCGCACGTCCGTGAAACGCTATTTGGCCTATGCAACTTTTTCGACGTCATCTCTCGGAAGTCGGTTGGCGTGAGGCAACTCAGAAGGCTACAGGAAGAGATCGTGGTGATACTATGCGAGCTTGAGATGTACTTCCCGCCCGCATTCTTCGACGTTATGGTGCATCTGCTGGTCCATATCGTGGACGATATCATCCAACTCGGGCCGACGTTCCTGCACAGCATGATGCCGTTCGAAAGGATGAATGGTGTCATCAAAGGAATGAAGGATACGTTCGCAATATGTCACGTCCAGAGGGAAGCATACCGAGGGGCTTTATGACCGAAGAGTGCATCTCCTACTGCACGAATTATCTAGGCATCGAGAACCCCGTTGGTCTGCCCGTCAACAGGCACCTCGGCAGGCTCGCTGGATGGGGTCACCGTGAGGGTCGCCGCGAAATGCATGTCGACTTCGAGGGTCGACTCGCCGACTTTGAAAGAGCAAACCTAGTCGCGCTACAACACATAGACGTGGTCGATCCTTGGGTGGTAGAGCACAAAACCTTTATTGAGAAGACGTACAATGACCGAGGCCAACAGAGGACGGACGGAGATATAATCAAACAGCACAACTCATGTTTCACGCGTTGGTTCAAGCAGAAGCTTCTGTCGTACCCTTTACATGAGGATTCTTCTGCGGAAGAACAACTCATATTCGCCTTGTCACAGGGCGCCAAGCACAACCTGATGACCTATGAGGCGTACGATATCAACGGCTACACATTCTACACCGAGGCCAAGGACATGAAGAGCGATGGTTATCAGAACTCCGGGGTAACGATGGAATCCTACACCGATAACGACAAGGACAGATACTACGGAAGGATCGAGGAGATCTGGGAGCTGAGCTACGCTGGAGAGAAGGTCCCGATGTTCCGTGTCAGATGGGCCAAGAGCGTCCTAAAAGAAGACCGGTATTTCACCACCATGGTTATACCCGAAGCCAAATCCAAGACCGCGGGCGCAAACGTCACCGCGAAAAATGAGCCATGGGTACTGGCTTCCCAAGTTGACCAATGCTTCTTCATTACCGACCCGTCAAAGCCCAGTCGTGTTGTCGTGAGGAGAGGCAAAAGGAAGATCATCGGAATGGATGGAGTAGCCAGTGAGCAAGACTTCGACAAGTACGGCGACCCGAAGATCGAACATGACGACGATGATGAAGTAGCAACATACACCACAAGAAGAAGCAGGACCACCCTACCTAAAGGACGTCCGTTCCACAAAAGAACTCAATTTGCGAAAAAGAAGGGCAAGAAGATTGTGAACAGATTGCTAGCTAGCTAAGATCGATTGTATTTAAATTGTAATCTTCATTTCTCGATTGTATTTCATGGGCACTTTTTGAACTATCATGAATATTTTTAAATTTCATGGGCACTTTTTGAATTCATGAGAACACTCGATCTCGAACCCCCTCCATCTCGATCATTATCCC
>LR738714.1:718249733-718270724 GCA_902687465.1 Secale cereale | reverse complement strand
GACACCACCGCCGCCGCCGCCTCTTCGACCCTGACCCCGACCCCTTCGACGCCTGCGACACCGCCGCCGCCGCCTCTTCGACGCCGACCCCGACCCCTTCGACGCCCGCGACACCGCCACCGCCGCAGATCCAAGAAAGAAAGAAAGAAAGAAAGAAGCTGCGGTCGAGTCGATTTCTTCTCCGGCCATCTCCACCTCATCTCTATCTCTATCAGGTTTGCTCTTCTTTACTTTACTCTATCTATACTTGATTTGATCCCCTCCCGCTGCAACCGCAACCACCAACACAAATTACTTACTACTGTACCCCATTTATTAGTAACAAAAGGTTTTTATTTTGATTTTGATTTTGATTTTGTATTGGGGAAGGAATGAAGGGAAGGTAGCAGCAGCTTGCTTAGTTTTGACTCTAGCCCTGTAGCCTCTAGAATTTAATTCAGATAAGTACACCATTCATCTCCACAAACATAGACAGGCCATTTCTTTTCTTAGATAGTTAGGCAGCATTTCTTTCTTTATTTTCTCCACAAGAATTGCTTCATCATTCATCTTTAACAGAGTACATGCATACATATATCCGCCTTATTCAGTATGTATGTATCGGTCATACACTCTAGTGCAATGAATACCATTACTACTTTCACCCCTATCCTACCCACTGATGCCTGGGAGGGACAACATTACAGAAAGACACCATTTTATCCAAAGAAAAAAAAATAATTTGCTCAACAAACATCCCTCATCTATATATGTTGTATCTTATATGACTTGTGTGGAATTAGTTTTCACTATGGACTTGCTGCTTCTTCTTCTTCTTCCAAACTTTGCTATAAACTCTTCCCCCCTTTAATCATGTTTGTTTACAACTATTTTACACAATCTAGCTTCTTTGTGTCTACTAGCAGTGATAGCCAGGTATCAAGATATAATTTAATGTAATCATGTACGTTACAAGTACTCCCCCAAACAAGTTTCAGCAGATTTCAGTCATGTATGATAATGTAGGCCGGTAGGTCTTTTGGTAATTAATTAAGTTCACTCTCTGTCATATTTTCCAACTCCAGCTACTAAAATGTTCAGATGCTGAATAGGAATGGAACTATGTGTGCTATGTATATTTTGGAACACTACAGGCATCGATATTAATGATAGTGAGATATTGCGAACATCCAATCCTAATAGGGTGTTAAGTTTAGCTGCAGATATATAATGTCATCGTTACATGAAATGTTGTGTACAGACCAGAAGCACTAAAGCTGCTCCATAGTTGCTACTGTTGATCTACTTATGTGTGCTTACCGCCGCTATTAGTATCTGAATTATTCACTGTTGCCTGGAGGATATGCTCTTTTAGCAAGTCCATTTTGTTACTGACTTGTAGCTCCTCTGGTTAGTAGGATCACTTGCCCTGTTGGAAGATCCACCGATTGATATTTCTTAAAGAAACGTGGCCTCATATTGTTGCTGGTAGCTTGCAGTAATGGAGAGCACTAGTAGTTATTGTAAATTTGAACAAACTGTTGTGCCAAAAATGACCATGATAGAGCCATTGGGCTGAGCTAGCAAAGTAGATAGGGTATATCTGTCAGCTAGTTGTATGTTTAAGATTAAAAACCACTAGGTATCTGTGCGCTTTTATTCTATTCTGCCAATTTGCAATGATATGCTCAAGCCTATGCAAACTGGAAATATATGCTTTTGCAAGCTATACATGTTCTTGTCTTATTGCTACTGCATTAATTTGTTTGTACTGTAACATCTTATAGCTTCACTGGTCCAATCAGCTACTGGAAATATCCATGTTTAGACATGGCAGATTTCCCCACTTTGCACTGCTGGGTTTTGTCTCCGACCATCGTGTCGTGATGATTTTGCAGGTACCCCGAGAGGCCCTTGAGTTTGCTGGAATGTCGATTAACTTCCGTTCCGGCAAATTCGGGTACTCCATATGTCCTATTTTCAGCAAAGGTCATGCTGAAATTTTCCGTGAATTTTAGCATGACTTTGCTAAAAATAGGACATATGGGGTACTTGTGACTAATGCATGGGCCGGGGTATCTTAGTAGTTAATTAAGTAGGATCAACTGCCCCTTTATTCTTGCTGCATTAAACCATAGACGGCAATAGAGCCAAGTGATTAGGCCCAACTTAGAATTCTCCTTCCTAGCTTAGCTTTTAGGATGCCTCGGTGTCGACAAACCATAAATTATAAAACCTTGGCTTTTAGGGTGCCTCGGTGTCGATAAAAACCTAAATGATGAAAGCTTAGGCTTTTAGGGTGCCTCGGCGTCGAAAAACCCTCAATGATAAAAGCTTAGCTTTTAGGATGCCTCGGTGTCGACAAACCCTAAATGATGAGACCATGATCTTGTTCCTTGACAATAACCAACTTTTTGACCAAACTTTTTTCCTATTTAGAGAGAAACACGGCCCACAACGATGAGGCCGGGGGTTCGGGCGGCAAGGCATTCTGGGAGCTGTCCCAGGAGATGGAGGAACAACCTCACTTGTATGAGGACACCACCTTCCCCACCGATCCTGAGACCACTAATGGTGCCGCCGAGGATGACCCCACTGATGGTGCCGTCGGGGATGACACCACTGATGGTACCGCCGAGGATGCCACCATTGATGATGGCGGCGCACGCACAGATGGCAGCCAACCGAAGAGGCAACGGAAGGACCGGCGCCCGACCGTGCTCCACACCGTCAAGGAGGAATTTACTAAAGTGGACTCCGACGGGAATCCAACGACGCCCGAACGAATAGTCAAGGGGTACTCGCTTCAGCTCGGGTGCACTCTCCGGAGCACCGTCTCGATCAACACCGAGAACCTGAGGCATCCTGACCGAGGGAATTTGCGCAACCTCCTCTTCACGAAGCTGCACGAACGATACAAGTTCCCCGCCGAATTTGAAAACACAAGCCTCAAAGGGAATAAAGTGAACAATACTGCCCTCACGAGGATGAGCACAGCCCTGTCTACTTGGAAAAGCACGGTGAAGAGAATGATCAACAAAGGTTTTAGTTATGAGAAGATCAAGGAGAAAAATCATTCGATCATCGAAGATGACTACAACAACTTCAAGATCAAGTGCTCGAGCACCGCAACCTCCGAATCAAGTCAGTGGGGGAAAGAAATGCGGGAGTTGAACTTAGGGGAACACACACTCGGTCCCGGCGGTTATAGAGTGGCGGAGCCTATATGGGACAAGGAGGAGGCGGACCGTGCCGAGCAAGGCCTACCGCCCCCTCTTCGATAAATACGATGACAAGCAGACCAGGAACTTTGTCAGGGCCCGGTACAAGAAGGACCCGAAAACAAAGGAGCTTACCACGGATCCGAAGACCAGGGCGCTTGAGCTTGTTCTAGTAAGGAATACACCCCTGCGTAATTAGCTCCATATGGTTGCATTCTAATTAATGAAGCCAAATTTCTAAATGGTTCACATTCCTTCCGCAGGCGACTGAAAGCAGTAGCGCGGGGTCGACTAAGAGCAACCCTTGGGACACCACTCTAAATAGGGCGTTGAATGTAATGAACAAAAAGGATAAGCTCAGTAAGCCGTCGTCAGCTGGTCGTGTGGCCGGCAAAGGCTTGTCCACAAAATGGTCGTCGTACTATAACGCTGGTGGGCGAAAGGAGAAAAAGACCAGCTCGGAAAGCCAGTCGCGCGAGGTTCAAGAACTCAAGGCACAAGTGGCGCGGATTCTGGAGATTGTCCAAGAGCAAGTGCAACAACAACTGGGAGCGACGGTCACCGCCATTGTGCCCACCTTGATTGAGGGGTTGCAGGCGTGGATTGCGGGCGGCCAACAGGGGCCGCCCCCGATTCCCAGCTTCACGGCCAGCAACTCACAGAACGCGATGGTGGGGCCATTGGTGTCTCCGGCGGAGGCGGCATTGGTGTCTCCGCCGCCGGCACGGGAGCTTAATGCACCCGGGTGTACGCCGGCCGGCACCTCTGCAGCAAGCGGCCCCTCCGTCAACTGCACGCCCGCCGTTGGCGGTGCCTCGACATTAGCCGAGCTCGACGCCATCATCACGGTAACTAATTAAGCCTCTCTCGGCTAAGGACTTCATCTCCTTGCCTTTGACTGGGCATCCCTGACGCCCTACATGTTTTCGCAGGGCGTCGCCGACGTTCCGTGCACTCTCCTGCACTTCGTGAACAACGAGTTGGTCGATGTCGCCAAGGGCAAAATCGTTCAACCGGGCAACCCCGTGTTCCACGGTACTAGGATGACACCCAACTTGTATAGGGTTCAACTGGTTCGGGTGCTGCCAGGTGATGGCTTCTCGCCCCTCGTTTGTTACCCCAAGTGGAAGGTTGAGATGTAGCGTAGCGGCAAATTTCCCTTGGCAAAGATACCAAGGACCGAATCCCGTGAGACTCCGAGGGTCGACAAGTAGGTGTCAACGGCGCCAGAAACTTAGCGGTTGACGGGACCTGCACACAAATACAGATAACTTTGCTCCCAACGAGTACAGAGAGGTTGTCAATCCTTCCGGCCTTGTTGTTTACAAAGGATCAAACACAAGAGATAATAATGATAGCTATGACTGCAACAAGGAAATAAAAACAGGAAGTAAATAGAAGGTGTGATCAGCGGTGGTAATATGACCGGGGTCCCATGATGTTCACTAGTGATGTCTCTCTCCCAAAAGACGATAAAATAGCAAAGCGAGGTAAACAAATTACAGCTGGGCAATTGACAGGATTATGTGCGCAAACCAATGCTAACTATGCTGCAAAGAAAGGTAGAGGCTCAAAAGCATGGGCGGTACGCCAAGGCAAGTAGACCGAAATCCATCTGCATCTACTACTAATCATCCACCTTGAGATATCTATCCAGAATATCTCGCTGGTATTAAGTTGCGAATCCCATCCAAAGTGTAAACTCAAAGCAACAGACAACTGCATTAAAAGAACTTTGCGTAAAGTAAACAATCCTTGCACCCGCAAGTACAAGCACCGTTGTTTTCTCCCTTGTGGCAACAGCACATCCCCTAGACTCATGTTTCTGTCACTCAAGCTAGTCATCAGGGGGCATGAACCCACAATCAAGCATAACGCTCCCTCTTGGAGTTACTACCTACTACTTGGCCAAAGCAATAAACAGCAACGGAGAACATGCAAGAATTACTCAAGAACAAAGATATAAAAGAGGTGAATCAAATATATTACTCAAACACAATCTGAACATAGTCTCATAATCCATCAGATCCCAGCAAACTCAGCAAAGCAACAGCAGAAAGATTACATATGTGCCTCGATCATGTAGGGCAGCTCACGAGGTCTAAACCATGAAGAGCAAAGAGGGGAGGAGAACATCACATAGCTACTGATCATGGACCCATGGTCCAAGGTGGACTACTCACGACTCATCCGGGAAGCGTCCATGGTGGTGGAGAAGCTCCCGGTGGTGGTTCTCCCCTCCGGCAGGGTGCCGGGAAGAGTTCTCCTGATGCTCCCGATCTTGGAAGCGCTGCGGCGGCGGAACAGAGGCGAGATCACGAAAAAGGGTTCTGTCCTCGAGGGTTTCGGGACGAGAGGGATATATAGGCGAAGGGGGGGAGCCAGAGGCGGAGCAGGGGCCCCAGGCGCCCCCCTGGCGCGGCCTGGGGTGGGGCCGTGCCAGGTGGCCACCTGGGCCTCCCCTGGCTCCTCTCTGGCCCATCTTTGGTTCTTCGCGAAGCTTCCTGTACGCTGATTTTTCCTATATTTTTCCTGGAATTTTTGGAGCACTTTTAATATGGGGGAAACCTGAAATAGAAAAACAGCAGAAAACAGGAACTGGCACTGTGGTGCACTGAGTTAATAGGTTAGTCCAAATATGATCAAAAGTGTATGGAAGTGCATCAATATCATAGCAATATCACACAAAAGAAGCATGGAGCAAGCAGAAATTATAGATATATTTTGGACGTATCACCAGGCTGCGACGAGTTGTTACCTCCAATTCGACCCGTCGGGGCCGACGAAGATGATGTGATGACCCTCAGCGCCTGCCTGAGCTGGCCCCTACTTTGGCCGAAGAGACAGATTCGTTTGGGGGCGGGGGACACCACCCCAAAGACAACACCGACAGTCGTGTCGGCGCCAAGTCGGCCCCATGGCAAGGCCGCTGCAACGGTGCCGGACATCCCTATGCCACTGGATCCAAACATGCATATGGCACAGGATCTGAACGACGACGACGACAATGACGACGATACATTTGCCAACGTCGATCAGTACTTTGCCGATCATGGGTACGGTGGCGACTTCATGGGGCCTCCTTCTCAAGAACCCAACCCTACAAAAGACGTGCGCGATCTAGCTGGTATCGCGGAGAAACCTAGTTGCAACAGGCGTCGTCTGCCGTTCAGTTCTCAGGAGACACCTCTAGCTGCCGACTTCACCGAGCCTCAGATAGGCGAGGTGCGAAATATTATCAGCCCCAACACACTCAAGAAGGCGGTCTGTGAGCAGAACTCGGTCCCATTACTGGAGAAGAAGAAGGCACGGAAAAGAAATACTAACAAGGGTGCGAGCCAGCCGGCACCGAGTACGATCCGTGCTCAGGACGGGCCACCTTCACCTGAGGATGTAATGAGAAGGGTGCATGTGGCGGGTAGGCCGATGCTACCGAGTAATATGCTCAATGTTGTAACCGGTGCTATGCGGAGTCTGCATGACAGTGTTCTTTCTTTGAAGAAGCGGCGTCTCAGAGAGAAGGATGTGGCATACCCGGTTTTCGCGGCCAAGGTGCCAGAGGGCAAGGGCTTTGTGGATAACTCCATCGGGGGTACGATCGTCCTGCGGTTTGATGACATCTACGCTATTTTGAACCTTCATCCGCTGCACTACACCTTCGTTCGGCTATTTTCGCTGAGTATGGAGATGCGGATCATTCGCGACAAGACCCTGGACATTGTGATAGTCGACCCCTTCTACATGCGTGCCTAGATATTGGGCAGCGCTGGGGACCGGCAAGTCGCGAGTTCTTACCTCGAAGGCGTCATTTTGGCAAACCGAGATAAGGATAACTTCCTCGTGCCTTACTTTCCTGAGTAAGTCCTCCCCTCAACCGCCTCGTAACATATGAATTCTTAGATTTCGATCGTTTTTCTTTTAACATTCCGTGTTTTGTGCAGTGAGACACATTGCACACTCATCCTCCTAAGCCCCAAATATTCCATGGCCACGTATTTCGACTCGGACTGTCAGTCAAAGGTAGACTACACAAAGTCAAGAATGTTCTTGATGATGTTCTCCCCGGCTACGCCAAATCTGGAGGCACCTTCACCAGGCCTATTCGTAAGTACGGCAAGCACGTGTTCTCCCACAATACGACGTTCTGCTGCGTCAAGCAGCCGCCTGGCGGTCAGAAGGGTGCCTACTACGACATCCATCTCATGCGGGCGATCGTACGGGACCATCATCAACTTCTGCTACCGAGTAAACTCAAAGATTGGGCCGCGAGCATGTCGGCAATCCAGGACGCGGACATCAGACAAGAATTCTTTCGCATCCAGTCGGAGTTTGCGGAAATCATCCATCAAGATGTCCTTCGTACCTCGGGGTAGTTCTACCTCAGAAATCAACCGTCCAACAGTGACATCGACACAATGCTACAAATGCAGGCTGACAACGCCCACGATTTCATGACTCCCACGATAGACGGCGGCTTCATCCACGCTCCGGTCCCTTGAGTCGAGTCGAAAGTAGTGATGCTATGTCTAGTTCTGAAACATCGATTGCCTCATGTTGTAATTAAACTTTAGTGAACTTGTAGTATGTCTCTTTGGTTTCGACAGTTGTTCAACTTAGATGTAATCGATGCTACTAATTCTTGCTTTTCTCTTCCGATCGTTCTGTTGCATACTTATATATTGCTTATGTATTGTCTGTGAATTGGTACTAATGTTTCGTTTGGCTAGTGCATAGCAATGCCGTCGTATGTCGTGTACAAGGGTAAGGTTTCCGGAGTCTACGACGACTGGGAGGAGTGTCGGAGACAGGTTCACCGATTCAGCGGTAACAGTTACAAAGGGTACACCACTAGGGCCGAGGCGGAATCTAGATACGCCCGCTATCTAGCGGGAGAGGGGAGGGAGCATTGGAGGAACCGGATGAAGACGAGTTTCATCGTGATGACCGCAGCTCTCTTCTATGTGATGATAGTTTAGATGATCGATATCGACTTGTAATGTGAAGACAAACTCGCTACTCGCGGTCTCGAGACTTGTAATATAATGTTCTATCTTTGTTCGGTCTTTTGAATTCGGAGACTAATATGATGAATTGTATTCGGAGACTAATATGATGAATTGTATTCAGAGACTAATCTTCTATTGTATTCGATGAATCTGTTGTTGTTGTGTGCTGGTGCTGTCTATATTTTGTCCAATAATACATTTTGTAACCTGTGCAAAAAACAGAAAAAATAAATAACCTAATATTCATACTAATGGCGCATCACATCACAGTGCGCCATTAGTATGCCAAAGGATACTAATGGCGCATCATCCAACAGTGCGCCATTAGTATGCCAAAGTTACTAATGGCGCATCAGGCAAGAGTGCGCCATTACTATGCCAAAGCACCTGGGTATATATGGCCTCCTGGGAGGCATACTAATGGCGCACCGTGGTATATACTAATGGCGCATCCGTGGTGCGCCATTAGTATACCAGATACTAATGGCGCACCACACGTGCGCCATTAGTAAAATATACTAATGGCGTGGCACTAATGGCGCACCACTAATGCACCATTAATGGCCAAAATAGGTGCGCAATTAGTAGGCCTTTTCCTAGTAGTGTCCCCCGTTCACGGAGCTCGCTCCCACCCCTCCTCCCCGCCCCTCGCGACCGAGCGCCGCCGCCATCTGGGACCACACACTGTTGGCCGGATCTGACGCCCCTCTAGCCGTCGACGACCACACACTCTCCCATGATGGCTCTCCGCTGCCCACGACCGCCCCAACGGGCCACGCCCTCGTCGCTCTTCCCCAACTCCTCGCTGTCGGTCACTGCCGAGTTCTTCTTAGATCTGTTCTTTGTTGGTCGTTGGATGCATCCTAGTAGCTCCTTCTGGATGTATGTGTGTTGATGTATGTAAGGTTGTATATACTTGATATAATGTATGTAGATGGGTATAAATAATAGATCTTGAGCAATATAATTTCCTGTGAATTTTATTGTCGCGTCATTGATCAATTTCCAGGGAAATTATTGGTTTCCTTGTAGCATCATTGACACATCCTGTGTATATGTGTGCAAGTTCTATGAGGAAGCTTCGGCAAATTCAATGCATGTGTATGTGCAGCATGAATTTTATTTTCAATGGTACACTTGTATTTTATTTCCAGTAGACATCCCATTACTTTCTTATTCAATGAGTATATTTTCATAGATTGCTAATTATTTATTTTATATGCACCCATGTATTGCTAATCTTCTCATTATTGCAAATTAACTATAATATCAAAACATTTTCGTGGCTAAATTAGACGCTAAACATGTTATTTGAGGTAATATAGATCATAATCAAATACATCATGTCAAATCAGTATTTAAATAATGTCTTTAGCATCCAGGGCCAAAATTTGATTCGCATCACTAATGGAAAAAAAAGCCCAGCTATGGCGTGCCAAAAAAAAGCCTTATTGGCGTATATGCCCGACGCCACCAATATGGCCCTAGTGAAAACATTTAGTGGTGGCGTTGACAAACACGCCAGTAGTATTTTGATTACTGACGGCATGTAGGAGAAATTATATATATATATATATATATATATATATATATATATATATATATATATATATATATATATATATATAGGAAAATAGTTGTGTACTCCTGGGAGTACGTACTCCCGCTCCTCATATACCATATAGATGAATCTTTTATACCTCTTTATTATTTTTAATATACTTTATTAGTAATTATTAGATACCACAAAATGATTTTCATGAAAAAATTCATGCGAGTCTACGTATTTTAAATGTTTACGTATATACTGATGTATTTGTACATGAAAATGGTATATTACAAAAAGTACGTCACAGATGATATTTTTTCAATAAAATTCGTATTGGTAATTGTAGGATATACATGCATGTGCATGCATGCGAATGGTGTGTGAGACATATTCGATGATGTATATATATAGATAAAACTGTGTCTACAATAGCTTGTCACAAAACTAGTTAATGCTCGCTAAGCTTTTTAACGGTGTATATATATAATTTGTTCTGCGAGAAATTGTATATATATATATATGCATACGTGTACAATATGTAGTATCGTAAAATTCCAGCAAATGAAAGAGAATTAAATGGAAAATACAAAATTAAAGTAAAAAGAAATCATAAACCCAAAACAACTTATACCTTTTATATAATTCCCAGGATGGGACTATCTCTCCTACGTGTCGAGGCACGACTTAAAGATATAAGCCCATTCTGGAATGATCGCAAATTTTGGTATCTTTGCACGACTCACGTAAAAGAGGGATTAAATTGCAAAAGGAGATAGTTGGCTTACACTCGCCACTTCACACAATACAATACATAAGCAATACATCATTCAGAACATCACAACCCGACTACGGGTGAAGATCCAAAAGAAGATACCAAAACAACATAAAGCCACAGGTCCGGATCGAATCCTAGTAGAAACCACTACTGATCGTCGAAACGTCACAAGCATACGGCCACTCTCTTCATCGAGCTCCCAGTGAAGTACTTGAACCAGCTCCTGCATCATTCTCGGCTGAACCTGCATCTGGTGTTGTAGTATCTGTGAGCCACGAGGACTCAGCAATCCCATAACCATGGGTATCAAGACTAGCAAAGCTTTATGGGTAGGAAGAGGTAAAGTGGTGAGGTTGCAGCAGCGGGTAAGCATAATATGGTGGCTAACTTACGAGTACCAGAATAAGATGAGAAGCTACGCAAACGGTCGCAAAAGAAGTGATCGCTAAAGATCCTGAACTACATACGAATCAAACATAACCCCACCGTGTTCTCTTCTCAAAGTGAAAAGAGACAGTCACGGTTACTCACGCGGTGGTGTGTTTTACTTCGGATCATCTGTCAAGTTTTCTACAACCGGACATTAACAAATTCCAATCTGCCACATAACCGCGGGCACGGCTTTCGAAAGATCATAACCCTGCAGGGGTGTCCCAACTTAGCCCATCACAAGCTCTCACGATTAGCTGAAGTGATAAATATAATATCATCACTCCTTATCTTAGGGAAAACCGATCAGGCTCGGCATCCCGGTAGCACAAGACATTTCGACAATGGTAAAACAAGTCCAGCAAGACCTCCCGGCGTGCCGACACCCTGATAGTAGCCGCGAGTATCTCGTCTCAGGCCACGTCCGGATGGGTGATGCTACAGGTTATACCAGATAACTTGGGTTTCCCCAAGGCGGCCCTGCAGGACCCCCGTTTGGGACCAACACCATCAGCACTGCCCCCCTGCTATGTAGAATTAAGAATCCTCGGGGACGCGCCCCCCTATGCAAATTTAATTATTTAATCAAGTTGTTATTATGAGGCAAATTAAAACCAATGTTGGGCCTTGCTGGAGGAGTTTTATTCAAAGTCGAACTGTCAAGGGGTCCCCATCCACCCATCGTGTAAGGAACGCAAAATCAAGGAACATAATGCCGGTTTATCGGCGCCTAAGGTGGCATGAGTGGAACAAAACCCCGAGCAAAAGGCCAAGCCTTCCACCCATGCCCAGTATATTGGTGTGTTAATAATAATTATAGATATTGTGATATATCCAACAACAAGTTCCCACCTAGAACGAACTTCATCTTCACCTGCAACTAACAACGCTATAAGAGGGGCTGAGCAAGCGGGTAACATAGCCAAACAGTGGTTTTGCTAGGAAGGTTTCAAAGTTAGAGGTTTCATGGCAACAAGGAGAGGCTGACATAAAAGATGGGTAGCGCGACATGTAACGATAGCATCGAGACAACTAAGCATGGCAATGGTAGTAAAGGTATCCAAGGGTATGATCATCTTGCCTGGGATTCCACAAGGGAGAAGAACGGGTCCATGAAGTAGACGGAGCAACAGTCGAGCGAATCCTCACAACTCCGGAACGAAACCGAAGCTAACAAGAGAAGCAACCGGAAAGAAGCAAACAACACGGTAAACACACAAACATAAACATGGCATACGATGCACATCCAAGTATGATGCATGTCCGGTTTAATTATGCATGTCATGGCAAGAGCACAAACAAAACTACAATTTAAGTGGAGCTCAATATGCAAGAGTTGCATATTGACAAAACACCACAAGTTAATTATTTAGTTGACTCTCGTAAAATTTACAAGACAAGATTAAATGTTTTTAACATGGCAAGAGGTGAAGCATAATAAAACTACACTATTTAGGCAATTTAAATGAGGCCGGAAATAACAACAACAATTCCGGAAAATCCCCATGAGCATGTTTAGTAATTTGAAGCAAACAACAATTCACACATTTAATGTTGTTAACATGATGCGGATGACATGATCAAGTTTATGCAATTTTATTAAAAGTTGACAAGAAGATGATATGAAGCGATTGTCCCCGTGGTGGAAGGAAAGGGTGCCACGGCAACGATCCGAAAATGATGCAACGGCAACATCTCGGTTCCGGTTTCTCGTTGAGAGTCCGGTGCAAAAGCAAAGGTGGCGTGAGCGAGTCGAACAAGATGAAAGAGGTGGGGTGATCCCGGCTTCCGGGTTCCCACGGGTCGGCGACGAGGCAACCGAGGAACATGACAGAAGATGAAACGGGCACGGAGCACACAAGGTCAAACATTTCATACAACCACAAGCATCAAACGGGTCATCGGCTCGGCGGTTATACCTTCGGAACAAACGTTCTCGGGGTGGTTCGAGAGCGTAGAGGAAGAAGTCGTTCACGTTCGGAGAGGAAGTAGCCGTTCTCGTTCGTCGGTAGGGGTACTTGTCGAGTCGGTCGTGGTACACGGGGCGACGGTAGTGGAAGTAGTCGTTCCGTAGAGGTACACGTTATGTAGCCGTTCAAGTTCCCGTAGATGTTCATCCATCATGTCGTGGTACTTGGCGATTCCGAAGACCGCGGTCGTTGGGGTACTTGGTCGTCGTACTTGTCGGGTCGCCGTGTAGTCGTACTTGGCATCGTTGTGGAACTTGACGTCCAAGGGATCCTCGATCATCTTCTGCAGTCGTACTCGCCTCGTAGACATCAGTTCAGTGCTTGGCGAAAAAAAAACAGCAACAGCCACAAAACAAGGCGGTGAGGGGTTGCCGCTGCCGGCGCTGGAGAAGACGACCGGAGAGGCAGGGGCCGCGGGATCCGGTGCTTGGCGCTGGAGGCTGGCGCATGGAGGCTCGAGGGGAAGGGCCTGAGGAGAGGCGAAGGAGGAGAGGCCGTCGGGGCTCGCCTTGGCGCTTGGCGAAGCGGAGAGGCGCTCCTGGCCGCGGGGCTCTGGCGCGGTCCGGGCTCGTGGCCGCGGGCTGCTGGGGTGCGGCACTCGGGGCCTGGGGGCCGGGGCTGCTGCGCCTGGCGATGGAGGCAGCAGGGGAAGACGGAGGGAGACGCGCGCGCTGGAAACCGGGGTGCTCGGGGCCGCCGATGCTGGAGATGGAGGGCGCCCTGGAGGACGAAGGAGCCGCGGGCATCGGTGCTGGAGAGAGCCACGGCGACGGAGGTCCAGCGGCGAGGACGGGCGGCTCGCGGGGCAGCCATGGCGCTAGAGAGGAGGCCGGAGGACGCCACGGCGCGGGGCGCTCGCTGGAGTGCGGGAGCTCCTGGCGGTGGAGGGCCTCAGGCCGGTGGCTTGGGCTCACGCGGCTGGACGGGGCTGGCCGGAGGCTCGGCTGCTCGAGGCGCACAGGGCGGCGGCCTGCGAATGGGGGCGCGCGCGAGGCAGCTAGGCAGAGAGGTGAGGCGCGAGAGAGGGAGGGACGAGCGAGAGGGAGATGCGGGCGATGGGGTGCTCGAGGGAGGGAAGAGCGAAAGGGATCGGGATCGAGAGTGCGGGGCTCGCGCGAGGAGTCGGGTGGCGGCGGACAAGGGAAGAGAGGGAGAGAGCGAGCGCTGGGAGGGAGCGGTCGGCTCCGCTAGGGTTAGGAGGAGCGGGGGAGTTGGGCTGGCTGATGGGCCAGGGAGGCCTGGGCCGGCTGGAGGCTGAGCAAGCCTAGGGCCTGGCTGTGGGTTGGAGGCCCAAGAGGCTGCTGATAGTTACCAAGCGGTTTTCCAAATAAAACAGAAAAAAACACAAGAGGAAAAGAAAGAAAAGAGGAGTTAGGAAAGGCTTAGGACATAGGGTAAAATTCCCTGGACTCACAAAAATGTGAGGAATTTAATTAAAATGGCTGGAGGGTTTTTGGAAGGACCTCGAAAAACGGGAAAAGAAAAAAAATAGGGAAGGTTTAGATGGAGAAACTCGAAGTGAAAAAGGCATGGGGAAATTATGCAAGTGTGTTGGGTTAATTCCAACGAATGGAATATTTAATATAGCTCCCTAATAATATTGAGAGGCTTTTATATGTTATAAAGAGAAGACACCTTCCCTCGATTTAAATGGACCGAAGGTCCACACAATTTATTTGGTTGAGATGCAAAAGAAAAGACATGATGGCATGATGACATGATGCAATGCAAAATAAATAAATAACACAAGCACAAAAGAAACACACGGGAGACACCCGGAACATCTGAAATCTCTGGAATCTTCTGGAATCTTCTGGGACGTTGGTCTTCGGGCGTCACATTTTAGTACCGGTTGGTTGGTGTTACCAACCGGTACTAAAGGGCTCCCCGCCCCAGCGCTGGCTCGTGCCACGTGGTAGCCCTTTAGTGACGGTTCGTGCAGAACCGGTACTAAAGGGGGGGCCTTTAGTCGCCACCCTTTAGTGCCGGTTACAGAACCGGTACTAAAGGGCCTTCCGAACCGATGCTATAGCCCGTTTTTGCACTAGTGTATGTCTAGTACACCTCGGGGAACTTCTCCTTGGGCCTTGTGAACTCCTAGATAAGGTCGCCTACCATCAGCTCCCCCGACGCACTTTTCTCGTGCGCCAGCGTCACGGCCTCAGTGATCACCCCCACTGCATCCTACATATGCTCGCCGTCTTGCATCTCCAACGTCACCTTCTCCTATGTGGCAAGGATTTGCTGGCAGAGCTCCTGACCTTGCTTCCCCAATCCATCAGAATCACCCTTCTCCCAGTTACTATAAACCACTTTGAGAGCTTTCGTCTGCGCCCTCGTCATTTGCCCACTTGGTCGGCCAGGTGTCCGGTTATTTATTGGGAAGTTCATTGTTGTATCGTTCTTCTTCCTCGCTGTTGACTATGCCAAAACCAGCACTCTGTGGCGATTCCAGCACCTTGATTTGAGAGGTGATGCCTTGGTCGTGCTTACCGAGGTCAGATCCGAATCCCACCTGGTAGTTGATCCGCTTCATCATCTTCACCACCGTTGTGTTGTTTGGCACCAGGCGCTTAGCTCCTTAAATAAATTCTATTGAAACGATGATTGCAACGATGTTACCATAAATTCTATTGATGTCAATTGTGCTAATAATATGCAAAACCCTAAGCTTGGGGATGCTAGTTCTGCTATGTCCACTACTTGTTACAATGATCATGATTGGGGTGATTCTTCTTATGAAACTTTATTTAATCCCCATGATGAATATGAGATTGATAATAATGTTTGCAATAATATTGAAAGTGGGTTTGGAAGATTTTCAACTTTAGATCCCACATATTTGGAGAATGTTCGATCCTATGTTTTTTTTGATAAAAGTGGGTTTGGAGAGGTCATGAATTTAGTTAATGTTGATCCCACTATTTTGGAAGAGTGTCAACTTCGTATGCATGTGGATCGTGTTGAGAATATGTTATGTGATAGCTATATTTTTGAATTTTCTTACGATCCTACATGCAACTATTATGAGAGAGGAAAATATGGTTGTAGAAATCCTCATGTTACTAAATTACCTCTCTTCATGTTGAGATTGATCTTGTTTCTTTCTTCTTCCTTGCATATGCTAGATCTTGCTTGTCTTGCTAATTTGTTTTCCTATAAAATGCCTATGCATAGGAAGTATGTTAGACTTAGATGTGATTTTCACATGTTTTATGATGCTCTTTTTGTGCTTCAATCCTTGTATTTTATGTGGGCATCATTGAAATCTCAAGCCGGTCTTAATGGCTATAAAGAAAGCGCTTGTTGGGAGGCAACCCAACTTTATTTTTTTTTTGTTTTTTTTGCTGTTAGGGAATAAATGTTGCATCTAGCCTCTGATTAGATGTGGTTTCATGTTTTGTTTAGTATTTGTGCCAAGTAGAACCTTTGGGAAGACTTGTGGGAAGTTTATGTGATCTTGCTGTGAAAAACAGAATCGTTAGCGCTCGCTAAAGTGGTCGTCAGATTTTACTGAAGCGTCCTATTTAGTTGATTGTTTTTTCAGATGATTAGTAGACAAATTCCTCAAATTTACCAATTTAGTTTGAACTTTTTGGAGTTCCAGAAGTAGGCGAAACCTGCAGATTACTACAGACTGTTATGTTTTTGACAGATTCTGTTTTTCGTGTGTTGTTTGCTTATTTCAATGCTTCTATGAGTAGTATTGGAGGATATGAACCATAGAGAAGTTGGAATACAGTAGGTTTAACACCAATATAAACAAAGAATGAATTCATTGCTGCACCTTTGAGTAGTGGTTTGCTTTCTTATACTAACGGAGCTCACAAGAATTTTTGTCTAAGTTTTGTGTTGTGAAGTTTTCAAGTTTTCAGTATTGCTTTGATGTACTATGGAACAAGGAGTAGAAAAGGCCTAAGCTTGGGGATTCCCATGGAACCCTAAGTAAAATTCAAGTATAATCAAAAGCCTAAGATTGGGGATGCCCCGGGAAGGCATCCCCTCTTTCGTCTTCATCCATCGGTAACTATACTTGGAGCTATATTTTTATTCGCAACATGTTATGTGTTTTGCTTGGAGCGTCTTGTATAATTTGAGTCTTTGCTTGTTAGTTTGCCACAATCATCCTTGCTGGACACACCTATTTGATAGAGTTAAATATGACCAAGAAATTGTTAGAACACTCTGTGTGCTTCACTTATATCTTTTAAGTTGAATAGTTTTTGCTCTAGTGCTTCACTTATACCTTTTAGAGCACGGTGGTGGTTATATTTTGTATAAATTGTTGAACTCTCATGCTTCACTTATATCTATTTGAGAGTCTATTAAAACAGCATGGTAATGTGTTTAGGCTAAAGAAACTAGTTTTCACATGATAGACAATTAATGTCAATGTAGTAAAAAAAATCACACCAAGTGCATTGAATATAATGAGATGTTGGATGCTTGATAATTGTTTTGAGATATGAGGATAGTGATATTAGAGTCATGCTAGTGGAGTTATTATGAAATTGAGAAATACTTGTGTTAAGGTTAGTGATTCCCGTAGCATGCGCGTATGGTGAACCTCTATGTGACGAAGTTAGAGCATGATGTATTTGTAAAGTGTCAACCTTTGTGTGGAGGTCGGGGGCGCGCGATGGTTAATTCCTACCAACCTCCCCCGTAGGAGCATGCGTTGATTGCTTTGTTTTGATGACTCGTAGATTTTTGCAATAAGTATATGAGTTCTTATGACTAATGTTGAGTCCATGGATTATACGCACTCTCACCCTTCCACCATTGCTAGCCTCTCTTGTACCGCGCAACTTTCGCCAGTGCCGTAAACCCACTATATATCCTTCCTCAAAACAGCCACCATATTATTCCTCAAAACAGCCACCATACCACCTATCATGGCATTTCCATAGCCATTCCGAGATATATTGCCATGCAACTTTCCACCGTTCTGTTCATATGACACGCATCATATTGTCATATTGCCATGCATGATCATGTAGTTGACATCGTATTTGTGGCAAGGCCACCATGCATAACTTTTCATACATGTCACTCTTATTTCATTGCACATCCCGGTACACCGCCGGAGGCATTCATATAGAGTCATACTTTGTTGTTGTAGTATCGAGTTGTAATGAAAGTGTGATGATCATCATTATTAGAGCATTGTCCCATGGGAGGAATGGCTAAATCTATAAAGCCCCTCCGCAAAAAAGAAAAGAAAAAAAGGCCCAAAAAAGAAAAAAAGAAAAGAAAAGAAAAGAAAAGGGGACAATTGCTACTATCTTTTTTCCACACTTGTGCTTTAAAGTAGCACCATGTTCTTCATTGTAGAGAGTCTCATGTTTAGTCACTTTCATATACTAGTGGGAATTTTCGTTATAGAACTTGGCTTGTATATTCCAACGATGGGCTTCCTCAAATGCCCTAGGTCTTCGTGAGCAAGCAAGTTGAATGCACACCCAATAGTTTCTTTTGTTGAGCTTTCATTCATATTTAGCTCTAGTGCATCCGTTGCATGGCAATCCCTACTCACTCACATTGATATCTATTGATGGGCATCTCCATAGCCCGTTGATACACCTAGTTGATGTGAGACTATCTTCCTCTCTTTTTGTCTTCTCCACAACCACCTCTATTCCACCGATAGTGCTATGTCCATGGCTCACGCTCATGTTTTGCGTGAAAGTTGAAAGGTTTGAAAGAATAGAGTATGAAAACAAGTGCTTGGCTGAAATCGGGGTTGTGCATAATATGAATATTTTGTGTGATGAAGAGGGAGCATGGCCAGACTATATGATTTTGTAGGGATAACTTTCTTTAGCTATAGTATTTTGAGAAGACATGATTGCTTTGTTAGTATGCTTGAAGTATTATTGTTTCTTATGTCAATATAGACTTTTATCTTGAATCTTTCAGATCTGAACATTCATGCCACAATTAAGAGAATTACATTGAAAAACTATATTGGTTAGCATTCCACATCAAAAATTCTTTCTTTATCATTTACCTACTCGAGGACGAGCAGGAATTAAGCTTGGGGATGCTTGATACGTCTCCAACGTATCTATAATTTTTGATTGTTCCATGCTATTATTTATGAAGTCTTGGATGTTTAATGGGCTTTATCATACACTTTTATATCATTTTTGGGACTAACCTACTAACCCAAAGGCCCAGTCCAGATTGCTGTTTTTTGCATGTTTCAGGGTTTTGCAGAAAAAGAATAACAAACGGAGTCCAAACGGAATGAAACCTTCGCGAGAGATATTTTTGGAGAAAATCACGCACGAGGGACTTGAGAACCACGTTAGGGGATCAAGGGGCTGCCCACGAGGGCGGGGGGCGTGCCCCCTTCCCAGGGCTCGCCCCCTGCCTCATGGGGCCCTTGAGCACCCCCCCCCGGTGTCCTACTTCTTCCTATATAAGTCTACATACCCCGAAACCTTTGACAACAGAGAGAAAACCCTAATTCCACCGCTGTAACCTTCTGTTCCCGTGAGATCCCATCTTGGAGCCTGTTCCAGAGCTCCACCGGAGGGGGATCCATCACGGAGTTCTCCATCATCATCATCATCGCCCTCACCATGAGTTGTGAGTAGTTTACCATAGACCTTCAGATCCATAGCTAGTATCTAGATGGCTTCTTCTCTCTCTCTGGATCTCAATACAAAGTTCTCCTCGGTCTTCGAGGAGATCTATTCGATGTAATCTCTTTTTGAGGTGTGTTTGTCGAGATCCGATGAATTGTGAGTTTATGATCATGATTATCTATGAAAGATATTTGGTTCTTCTCTGAACTTTTTATGTGTGCTCATAATATCCTTGCATGTCTCTTCGAATTATTGGTTTGGTTTGGCCTACTAGATCTATAGTTCTTGCAATGGGAGAAGTGCTTGGCTTTGGGTTCAATCTTGCGATGTCATTTCCCAGTGACAGTAGGGGCAGCAAGGCACGTATTGTATTGTTGCCATCAAGGATAAAAAGATGGGGTTTATATCATATTGCTTGAGTTTATCCCTCTACATCATGTCATCTTGCTTAAGGCGTTACTCTGTTCTTATGAACTCAATACACTAGATGCATGCTGGATAGCGGTCCATGTGTGGAGTAATAGTAGTAGATGCAGAATCGTTTCGGTCTACTTATCTCGGACGTGATGCCTATATACAATGATCATGCCTAGATAGTCTCATAATTATTCACTTTTCTATCAATTGCTCGACAGTAATTTGTTTACCCGCCGTAGAATATCGCTATCATGAGAGAAGCCACTAGAGAACACTATGGCCCCCGGTTCTATTATCAGCATATCAATCTACATCTACTTTACGTTTATCGCTTTTATTTGCTGTTCTTATAAACCAAAAATACCAAGAATATGAACTATCATCTCTATCAGATCTCACTTTTGTAAGTGACCGTAATGGGATTGACAACCCCTTATCGCGTTGGCTGCGAAGTTCTTATTTTTTTTGTGCAGGTGCGAGGGACTCGCGCGTGGTCTCCTACTGGATTGATAGCTTGGTTCTCAAAAACTGAGGGAAATACTTACGCTACTGTGTTGCATCTCCCTTTCCTCTTCAAGGGAATACAACGCAAGCTCGAGAAGTAGCAGCCAGCCTCCTCCTCCTCCTCTACGCCGATAGTGGCGACCAATCGTCCATAGACATCGTCACGTGCGACCACCAGACAGCCGACATGCTCCAGTCCGTGGCGCGACTTGATGGTGCCATCGACTTCCTTCTAGTGGCCTGCTGTGACGGCCTCCTCGTCTTAAGCACATGTAAAAAACGGGGCTTATCACTAGTAGATAAAGGGGGATCAGACCCGGTTCATCTGGGCCTTTAGCCCCGGTTCTGGAACCGGGACAAGAGGGTCGGTACTAATGCTCTGACCCTTTAGTCCCGGTTCAATCCAGAACCGAGGCAAAAGGGTGTCCACGTGGCCTGTGCACCGAGTCCAGGCAGGAGGGGCTTTAGTCCCGGTTGGTGGTACCAACCGGGACCAAAAGGCATCCACGTGTCAGCATTTCTGTGGCTGTGGTTTTTGTTTTTTTTTT
>LR738714.1:718112534-718244964 GCA_902687465.1 Secale cereale | reverse complement strand
TACTGTGGGTCTACCTGTACCCCGCCTCCTGACAGATTGACCCATTTACACTTAAACAAAGGGACCTTAAAATCATGTCCGTAGTCAAGTTCCCATATGTCCACTATGTAACCATAATATGTGTCCTTTCCCCTCTCGGTTGTTGCATCAAAGCGGACACCGCTGTTTTGGTTGGTGCTCTTTTGATCTTGGACAATCGTGTAAAATGTATTTCCATTTATCTCGTATCCTTTGTAAATCAATACAGTCGAAGATGGTCCCCTGGACAACAAGTACAACTCATCACAAACAGTGTTGTCACCTCTGAGACGTGTTTCCAACCAACTGCTGAAAGTCCTGATGTGTTCACGTGTAATCCAGTCGTCGCACTGCTCCGGGTGTTTGGAGCGCAGACTGTTCTTGTGTTCATCGACATACGGGGTCACCAATGTAGAGTTTTGTAGAACTGTGTAGTGTGCTTGAGACCAAGAATAACCGTCCCTGCATATAATTGAGTCCCTTCCAAGCGTGCCTTTTCCAGTCAGTCTGCCCTCGTACCGCGATTTAGGGAGACCTATCTTATTAAGGCCAGGAATGAAGTCAACACAAAACCCGATGACATCCTCTGTTTGATGGCCCATGGAGATGCTTCCTTCTGGTCTGGCGCGGTTACGGACATATTTCTTTAGGACTCCCATGAACCTCTCAAAGGGGAACATATTGTGTAGAAATACGGGCCCCAGAATGACAATCTCGTCGACTAGATGAACTAGGACGTGTGTCATGATATTGAAGAAGGATGGTGGGAACACAATCTCGAAACTGACAAGACATTGCGCCACATCACTCCTTAGCCTTGGTACGATTTCTGGATCGATCACCTTCTGAGAGATTGCATTGAGGAATGCACATAGTTTCACAATGGCTAATCGGACGTTTTCCGGTAGAAGCCCCCTCAATGCAACCGGAAGCAGTTGCGTCATAATCACATGGCAGTCATGAGACTTTAGGTTCTGGAACTTTTTCTCTGCCATATTTATTATTCCCTTTATATTCGACGAGAAGCCAGTCGGGACCTTCATACTGAGAAGGCATTCAAAGAAGATTTCTTTCTCTTCTTTCGTAAGAGCATAGCTGGCAGGACCTTCATACTGCTTCGGAGGGATGCCGTCTTTTTCGTGCAAACGTTGCAGGTCCTCCCGTGCCTCAGCTGTATCTTTTGTCTTTTCATACACGCCCAAGAAGCCTAGCAGGTTCACGCAAAGGTTCTTCGTCACGTGCATCACGTCGATTGAAGAGCGGACCTCTAGGTCTTTCCAGTAGGGTAGGTCCCAAAATATAGATTTCTTCTTCCACATGGGTGCGTGTCCCTCATCGTCATTCGGAACAGCTAGTGCGCCGGGGCCCTTTCCGAAGATTACGTGTAAATCATTGACCATAGCAAGTACGTGATCACCGGTACGCATGGCGGGCTTCTTCCGGTGATCTGCCTCGCCTTTGAAATGCTTGCCTTTCTTTCGACATTGATGGTTGGTCGGAAGAAATCGACGATGGCCCAGGTACACATTCTTCCTGCACTTGTCCAGGTATATACTTTCAGTGTCATCTAAACAGTGCGTGCATGCGTGGTATCCTTTGTTTGTCTGTCTTGAAAGGTTACTAAGAGCGGGCCAATCGTTGATGGTCACGAACAGCAACGCCTTTAGGTCAAATTCCTCCTGTTTGTGCTCATCCCACACACGTACACCGTTTCCATTCCACAGCTGTAAAAGTTCTTCAACTAATGGCCTTAGGTACACATCAATGTCGTTGCCGGGTTGCTTAGGGCCTTGGATGAGAACTGGCATCATAATGAACTTCCGCTTCATGCACATCCTGTTGGAAATATGCCCTAGAGGCAATAATAAAAGAGTTATTATTATATTTCCTTGTTCATGATAATCGTTTATTATCCATGCTATAACTGTATTGATTGGAAACTCAAATACACGTGTGGATGAATAGACAGACTTTGTGTCCCTAGTGAGCCTCTACAGGACTAGCTCGTTGATCAAAGATGACCGCGGTTTCCAGGTCATAGACATGAGTTGTCATTTGATAACGGGATCACATCATTAGGAGAATGATGTGATGGACGAGACCCAAACGTTAAACATAGCTTTTGATCGTGTCAGTTATCGCTATAGTTTTCTGCATGTCAAGTATAAGTTCCTATGACCATGAGATCATGTAACTCACTGACACCGTAGGAGTGCTTTGTGTATGCCAAACGTCACAACGTAACTGGGTGACTATAAAGGTACTCTACAGGTATCTCCGAGGGTGTCTGTTGAGTTGACATGGATCGAGACTGGGATTTGTCACTCCGTGTGACGGAGAGGTATCTCCGGGCCCACTCGGTAATACGTCATCTCAATGAGCTCAAAGTGACTAAGTAGTTGGTCACGGGATTATGTATTACGGTAACGAGTAAAGAGACTTTCCGGTAACGAGATTGAACTAGGTATAGAGATACCGACGATCGAATCTCGGGCAAGTAACATACCGACGAGACAAAGGGAACTGTATACGGGATTGCCTGAATCCTTGACATCGTGGTTCATCCGATGAGATCATCGAGGAACGTGTGGGAACCAATATGGGTATCCAGATCCCGCTATTGGTTATTGACCTGGGAGTGTCTCGGTCATGTCTGCACAGTTTCCGAACCCGCAGGGTCTACACACTTAAGGTTCAGTGACGCTAGGGTTGTTAGTGAGAACAGTGCATGGTTACCGAAGGTTGTTCGGAGTCCCGGATGAGATCCCGGACGTGACGAGGGTCTCCGGAATAGTCCGGGGACGAAGATTGATATATAGGATGACGGGAATCGGAGTCCGGAGGTGTTCCGGGGAGTATCGGGGAGACGGCGGATGACCGAAAGGGGTTTCGGGGGTCCCGGAAGGAGTTTCGGGCCTAATGGGCCACAAAGGGGGGACACAACACCCCTCATAGGGCAGTGCGCCCCCCCTGGGCCCTCTCCTCATGCGCAAGGGGGGCTGGCCCCTCCTAGGGCTGCCGCACCCCCTAGCTTGGGGGGCAAGGCACCTGGGGGGGGGGGGAGCCCTAACCCTGGCGCAGCCCTGGCCGCCGCCCCCCCATCTCCACTTGGCCGCCGCCCCTAGGGGTAAACCCTAGGGCGCCCCCTCCCCTCTACTCCCCCTATATAAAGAGATGCAGAGGGATGGCAGCCACACACGTTCGTGCCTCGGCGCTGCCCTCCCTCTCCCACAACAATCTTCGCTTTCCCGCGGTGCTTGGCGAAGCCCTGCTGGAATCCTCCATCACCATCTCCACCACGCCGTCGTGCTGCCGGTGTCTCCATCAACCTCTCCTTCCCCCTTGCTGGATCAAGAAGAAGGAGACGTCCCCGAGCTGTACGTGTGAAGAACGCGGAGGCACTGTTGCTTCGGTGCTAGGATCTTCGGCGATCTGAATCGCGGCGAGTACGACTCCATCAACCGCGTTCTTGAACGCTTCCGCTTAGCGATCTACAAGGGTATGTGGATCCAACTCTCCCCTCGTAGATGCATCTCCTAGATTGATCTTGGTGAGCGTAGGAAAAAATTTTGTTTCCCATGCAACGTTCCCCAACATGGCCCACTTAGGCCGGGCTACGAGGTAGCCGCCCGACCCCGTGCGATGGTGATGCATCTTCTTTGCAGCATTTATCCGGTTTGTCTCCGACATCTTCTGACTCTTTTCCGACTTCTTATGGGCCACAAATGCGGGCCAGTCATCTTTGATCTTCTCATATATGCCCACGAATTCTGGAGTCGTTTTATCTCTGACAAACGTATTCAGTTTTTTCTTCCATGCCCTTAATTGGTCTGCCATCTTCGAAAGTGCAGCAGACTTGATTAACTCCTCTTTAACTGGCTTCGCCGGATCAACCTCTCGCGGTAGGACGAAGTTTGACTTCAGCTCAGTCCAAAGATCTTCTTTCTGCATATCAGTGACATAAGTCACCTGAGTGTCGTTTGCAGCCGGCTTTAACCATTGATGGATGCTGATCGGGATCTTGTCCCTAACCAGAACCCCGCACTGATTAACAAATGCGTTCTTTGTGCGGATGGGTGCAATCGGCTCGCCGGAGCGCGAGATTTCTGAGATCTCAAACTTTTCATCCGGCCTCAACTTTTTCTTCGCTCCTCGTCTCTTTACCGAAGATTTGCTCGATCCGGAGGGCTAGAAAAGGAACAAAGACGAGAGTTAATGAATGAATCAATTAACTAGTCAGCACATGCTTAACTAACATATATACCTCCTGGCCGGACTCGGTTCGGTCACCGGAGCCAGCATCACGGTCTCCTTCTTGCACCGGCATTGGGTCACCGGAGCCGTCCTCATGGTCTACTTCTTCCATGTGCATTGGGTCACCGAATTCATCAATATCATAGCCTAGATCTTCCAGCCGCAGCTCTTGTTCGACCTGCTCATCGGTGTCGTTGAGAAACGACCTGACGGCATTTTGTCCGTCTGCGATTATGTCCATCAACATCGCTTCTTGTGCTAGGTCTCGGGTGTTGTCGTCCATTGTTTCTACAAATATTTACAACATGCCAATTATTATTCAAACATGACAGATGGATATATTAATGGCAAACGTAGAACTAGCTTCAACCCTCGACTGCTCGGCGATCCACAAACCCTAGACCCCCTCATGTCACATTTTGTCTAGCTAGTGTCAAAGGATTCAACAAAACCAATACTTCATCATTAGGCAAAAGTAACAGTAGAATGATGGTACGAAGCTCTCCAAAGTTGTTTTGGAACGGAGTCCCAGATAAGATAATCCATAACAAAAGACGGATTAACCTATCAGGAACTCCGTTCCAAAACATCTTTGCATAACTTCGTACCAACATGCCCCGGTTACTTCTGGCAAATGATGAAGTCATGGAATTTTTCAATACTTTGACACTAGCTAGGCAACCTCTCTCGACCCCTCGACCCCCGACTGCTCGGCGATCCACAAACATTTTTTGCTGTATTTAGAGTTGCTTTATTTATTTTACTTCCTTTATTTATTTTCTTTGTTGCTTTATTTATTTTATTTTGTTTATACTTAATTACAACAAAATACTTATTGTTGCTATTTATTTCTAAGTTGTTTTTTGCTGTATTTAGAGTTGCTTTATTTATTTTATTTTCTTTGTTTATTTCTAAGTTGTTTTTTGCTGTATTTAGAGTTGCTTTATTTATTTTACTTTCTTTATTTATTTTCTTTGTTGCTTTATTTATTTTATTTTGTTTATACTTACAACAAAATACTTATTGTTGCTATTTATTTTTCAAGTTTGTTTTGTTTTGTTTTGTTTTGTTAGTGCAAGTAGTATTGAAATTTGAATAGTACAAACGGACAATGGTATCATACTCGTTTGTTACAAAGTTGGCATGGTATCATCATAATAGTTGCTGAAATAACTCTTCACTTTTTCTTCGCTTGTGTCATTTGCTTATTGCGCCGTAACCATGGATAATCTTCATCGTTTATCAGGATGCTTGGGTCAGCCTTGACTTTGAAGGGAGGAATTTCATGAAACTTTTCATAATCTTCAGACATGTCTGTCTTGCCCTCCACTCCCAGGATGTCCCTTTTTCCTGAAAGAACTATGTGGCGCTTTGGCTCATCGTATGATGTATTCGCTTCCTTATCTTTTCTTTTTCTCGGTCTGGTAGACATGTCCTTCACATAGATAACCTGTGCCACATCATTGGCTAGGACAAACGGTTCGTCATTGTATCCAAGATTTTTCAGATCCACTGTTGTCATTCCGTACTGTGGGTCTACCTGTACCCCGCCTCCTGACAGATTGACCCATTTACACTTAAACAAAGGGACCTTAAATAGATAATTAAGTGACCAAATGGATAAAAGTTCATCATCACATTAAAACCAAAGTACATACATATATAGTTCTCATCTAACAACATATATAGCTCTCCATACACATCGAAACTATGTAAAACATTTCAACGCGAAAACAAATGCTATCATAATCGCAACCAAGGTAACAATTGATCCAACGGCATAATGATACCAAGCCTCGGTATTAATGGCATATTTTCTAATCTTTTTAATCTTCAACCGCATTGCATCCATCTTGATCTTGTGATCATCGACGACATCCGCAACATGCAACTCCAATATCATCTTCTCGTCCACAATTTTTTTTATTTTTTCCTTCAAGAATTTGTTTTCTTCTTCAACTAAATTTAACCTCTCGACAATAGGTTCCATCTTGATCTTGTGATCATCGATAACTTCCGCAACATGCAACTCCAATTCCATCTTCTCCTCCTCCATTTTTTCCAATTTTTTCTTTAACGAAATGTATTCCTCTTCAACTAAATTTAACCTCTCCACAAGAGGGTCGGTTGGAATTTCCGGTTCAACTACCTCCTAGACATAATAAAACATCTATGCATGTCAGGTTGGTCGGCATAACTATCATAAGCACTAAAACAAATAGTTATAAATTAAAGATAATATACCACATCCGAATCGTAGACTGGACGAGGGCCCACGTGGGCGGATATCAAAACCATCGCACTATATAATAACAAGCAATAATAAACGTAAGAAAATTAGACAAATATCTATCTAAAGCAATAATAAAAGTAAGAAAATCATGGACATAACAAGAGGCTCACCACGGTGGTGCCGGTGACGAGATCGGCGGGGGCGATCGACGGCGGCGAAGACGGGGACGGGACGTGACGGACCGCTAAACCTAGACAAATCTCGGAGAAAATAGAGCTTCGAGAGCAGAAAAGCTTAACTAGTGTGGCTCGGGCATTCCACCGAACATGTTGTGTGCATAGGAGGTGAGCTAGAGCACCACTAACCCCTCTCCCCCTCGACCAGAAAAAAAAACAGAGCAGTGAGCTCTGCTCTTGAGTGAGGGGGTTTATATAGGCACCTCATTGGTCCCGGTTGGTGCTATGAACCGGGGCTAAAGGGGAGCCTTTGGTCCCGGTTCATAAAACAAACCGGGACTAATAGTGGTGGGCCAGGAGCAAGAGCCATTGGTCCCGGTTTTTAGCTCCAACCGGGACCAATAGGTCCAGACGAACCGGGACCAATGGCCCACGTGGCCCGGCCGGCCCCCTGGGCTAACGAACCGGGTCCAGTACCCCCATTGGTCCCGGTTCTAGATTGAACCGGGGCTAATGGGCTGGACCAATGCCTTGTTTTCTACTAGTGTATCCATCTACAACCCGGCCACTCATCAATATGCTCCCCTTCACCAGCTTGATGGCTTTAGGTTCTTGGGGATGTACCCACACAGCCCTACCGGCGAGTACCGACTATTTGCTCTGCCCGCAAGTAGATAATCAAAGTGGCTCCTATGTCTTCACATTAGGCTCTGGCCAGCCGCCGAGGCACATAGACTGCCCCAGTGACAAGGAACTGATGAATCCCACGGATCTATCCTTATCCGAGGTAGCTTGCATTGGCAAGCAGACGACATGATAATGGTACTTGACACCACTACCGAGGTGTTTCAGCAGATGCGCTCTCCAATTGTTCCGCCAAATGGCCATGCTGACCTGTTTGAGATGGATGACATGCTTGGCGTGTTCAGTCTTAATGACGATGAGACCATTGTTGATATCTGGGTGATGCAGGACTATGAAGGTGAAGTTTGGGCCTCCAAACGCCGGGTTGAATTGCCTATTGCAGATCTCATGGTGCAACTGGAAAACTTTGGCGATTGTTGGAATGTGGAGGTTGCATATTGGGATGGTGATGTGCTTGTGCTGGCCAAATTTGACGATGAGTCGCTACTTTAGATTGACATGGATGGCAAGTTGGTTGCTAGTCTCCATCGCAGATTCCTCTGGCATACTGGACTTCAGCTCAAACAATCTATAGTTTCGCATACCTTCTTTTTGGCACTATATGGTTATGTTGTCAACGCTTCATCTTTCATCTGAATATCTTCTGAGGGCTGTTCAGTGTGAGGGTGCTTCATAACGGCCCAGCTCTCCGTATCCGCATGACCTGCATTATGTATAAATTGGATCCACTGAGCCCACTAGCTTTCTTTGCCGATGTATAAAAAGTTATGCCCAAGAAGCTCTGGCTGTTATATGGTTGTGTTATATTTCTTTGAATATCATTTTGGGCTGAAACTGGGTGTTTTTATGCTAAAATTGAGTCATTTGGATCATGGCTTGAAATGTTTGCCAATTGACCTGACTTTGCCCCCCCCCCAGGTTATATAGCGATCTACTTAGTACGTAACTGTCAGCAATCTAGATCCCCTCTGTTTATTTAACCGAATAATTGAGTTCTCTCTTTTTATTGAGGTCTCCAGTTTTAGAGATTACCCAATTATCCTAATACGAAATATTTTCAAAATGTACAGTTGATTCATGTTTCTATGTTCTGATTTAGCTGATTGTGAAATGAGGCAGATCTTGCTGACTACCAAATTACCTGATTTCAGAAGAGCTTGCAGCACTAGTTAAATTGAACCATTGCTTATAGTCAACTTTGAACTAAATGTTCTGTCGCAGATTTGCAGTTCATGATTCCATTGCATCTTGTTTGGTATTGAAAATACTGTTATAATTCAGCCTTTGTGTTGCATCATTTGGAATTATATTTATCATTCCACTTTAGCTACTAAACAATTTGAGGAATCAATGCTTCATGTGATGTCCGGTATGAACATAAGCTCAAGAAATGAAACTTGTAATGATGAGCCAAAGAAAGGTTTATCATGGTCAGGCTCAGCCCCAAACTGTGTTCCCCTTTGGACACTGTAACTGCCAGCCATGTTCTTTTTTCTGTGACCGATGCAACGCGTTTGAGTCGGGTCCACTGTGAGCTGGCTAGTTCCTTTCAATTTGTTGCAGTATTCCTGCATGGTAGCTGCTCATATCACTTCTGGGCAACTGATCACAATCAATTATCTATTGTGTGATTATCAAATAAAAAAAATTATCTATTGTGTGCATGCCCTGCTGGCTTCTGCGGTGTGCTAAATATACATACTGGTGATAAATTTTTGCTTGTGTGGTCACAGTTTACACTCTCAATTCAGTATACAGGTTTAATGCCTGGATTAATATATCCCTGCGACCAGTCCTTCTAGAGCAATTGTGCGAGCATCCTTAACTGTATACTTTGCTTTCCCGTGTGAGGTTTCAGTTCTTATCGTACCGATCTTACTGGCTAAATTAAGTTTCCACGCTCCAAATTAAATAACCTTCCATGATTTCGCCACAATCATTTCTTCAAGACCATATGGCATGGCTAAGCAGCGCTGCTTTATGCAAACTTGGATCTCTTTCAATTTCGCATCAGGTCTCCAGGTTGCCTAAGGAAACTTAATTGTAAATTACATATAGCTTGATGAAAAATTAAACAGAATTGTTCATTATCAATAGATAAAGATGATTAATTTGATTGCGATGATGTTATAGGAAGCAAAGGTTTTGACTCTTTGTTCAGTGATTTAAATGATTTGAGACAAAAATACTTTTTCAGTTGGAAATATAGATATATAATGGTCCAATAGTATTTTCCAACGCATACAGATTTTATATTTCAACTTTGGGCTATATAGTATTGGCCATTGAATCCTGAAAGTACAATTTCAGCGCATGTGACCGGGCAGGGGTATTTTGATTTATGTATTCATAAATTCCTTAATTTCTGTTTTTCTTGAAGACGAAAACGATATTGCTCCTTTTTCCCAGAATTGATTTTTTTCTAGCTAAGATTGGTTCTAATAAAACAGTGATCGGGATTCTTTCCAACCTGAATCATGAATGCCATGTTGTGTGCTTATCTAATTTAGGTGACTAACGTTGTACTGCACAAACTCTCTCAAGGTTAATCTGACTCTTCTATATTTATTGAACAGTTTTTTTTTAGAAAAGGAGGAGGACCCCCGGCCTCTGCATCTGGGCGATGCATGCAGCCACCATGTTCTTTCAATGCATGCAGCCACTGTTTAGTCAATTTCTATCGGTGAAATGTTCTTTTGTATGATTCATTTCATGAGTCCGTTGCGAAATAATTTGGTCTGTCGATTTAGATTGCACTACTCAACTTGTTAATGAAATGTTCTGTGCAAGTCATATAATGAATCCTTTCCAACAAAATTCCGTCTTTCTGTTGCACATTTCTTGGAGTTATGTCTATCAGTTCACTTTAGGTGCTAAACATTTTATGCAATTAATTAATGCTTCATGCGATGTTGGATGTTAACATAAGTTGAAGAAACAATACACGTGTGCCGTTCGTTGAAAGAAGATTGTCTTGACAGGAGTTTTGTGGCAATACAATTGTAAAAGCTGAAAAGCTCATTAGTTAGTGTGCATATTGGGATGGTGATGTGCTTGTGCTGGCCAAAGTTGACGATGACTCGCTACTTCAGATTGACATGGATGGCAAGTTGGTTGCTAGTCTCCATCGCAGATTCCTCTGGCATACTAGACTTCAGCTCAAACAATCTATAGTTTCGCATACATTCCTTTTGGCACTAGATGGTTATGTTGTCAACGCTTCATCTTTCATCTGAATATCTTCTAAGGGCTGTTCAGTGTGAGGGTGCTTCATAACGGCCCAGCTCTCCGTATCCGCATGACCTGCATTATGTATAAATTGGATCCACTGAGCCCACTAGCTTTCTTTGCCGATGTATAAAAAGTTATGCCCAAGAAGCTCTGGCTGTTATATGGTTGTGTTATATTTCTTTGAATATCATTTTGGGCTGAAACTGGGTGTTTTTTATGCTAAAATTGAGTCATTTGAATCATGGCTTGAAATGTTTGCCAATTGACCTGACTTTGCCCCCCCCCCCCAGGTTATATAGCGGTCTACTTAGTACGTAACTGTCAGCAATCTAGATCCCCTCTGTTTATTTAACCGAATAATTGAGTTCTCTCTTTTTATTGAGGTCTCCAGTTTTAGAGATTACCCAATTATCCTAATACGAAATATTTTCAAAATGTACAGTTGATTCATGTTTCTATGTTCTGATTTAGCTGATTGTGAAATGAGGCAGATCTTGCTGACTATCAAATTACCTGATTTCAGAAGAGCTTGCAGCACTAGTTAAATTGAACCATTGCTTATAGTCAACTCTGAACTAAATGTTCTGTCGCAGATTTGCAGTTCATGATTCCATTGCATCTTGTTTGTTATTGAAAATACTGTTATAATTCAGCCTTTGTGTTGCATCATTTGGAATTATATTTATCATTCCACTTTAGCTACTAAACAATTTGAGGAATCAATGCTTCATGTGATGTCCGGTATGAACATAAGCTCAAGAAATGAAACTTGTAATGATGAGCCAAAGAAAGGTTTATCGTGGTCAGGCTCGGCCCCAAACTGTGTTCCCCTTTGGACACTGTAACTGCCAGCCATGTTCTTTTTTCTGTGACCGATGCAACGCGTTTGAGTCGGGTCCACTGTGAGCTGGCTAGTTCCTTTCAATTTGTTGCAGTATTCCTGCATGGTAGCTGCTCATATCACTTCTGGGCAACTGATCACAATCAATTATCTATTGTGTGATTATCAAATAAAAAAATTATCTATTGTGTGCATGCCCTTCTGGCTTCTGCGGTGTGCCAAAAATACATACTGGTGATAAATTTTTGCGTGTGTGGTCACAATTTACACTGTCAATTCAGTATACAGGTTTAATGCCTGGATTAATATATCCCTGCGACCAGTCCTTCTAGAGCAATTGTGCGAGCATCCTTAACTGTATACTTTGCTTTCCCGTGTGAAGTTTCAGTTCTTATCGTACCGATCTTACTGGCTAAATTAAGTTTCCACGCTCCAAATTAAATAACCTTCCATGATTTTGCCACAATCATTTCTTCAAGACCATATGGCATGGCTAAGCAGCGCTGCTTCATGCAAACTTGGATCTCTTTCAATTTCGCATCAGGTCTCCAGGTTGCCTAAGGAAACTTAATTGTAAATTACATATAGCTTGATGAAAAATTAAACAGAATTGTTCATTATCAATAGATAAAGATGATTAATTTGATTGCGATGATGTTATAGGAAGCAAAGGTTTTGACTCTTTGTTCAGTGATTTAAATGATTTGAGACAAAAATACTTTTTCAGTTGGAAATGTAGATATATAATTGTCCAATAGTATTTTCCAACGCATACAGATTTTATATTTCAACTTTGGGCTATATAGTATTGGCCATTGAATCCTGAAAGTACAATTTCAGCGCATGTGACCGGGCAGGGGTATTTTGATTTATGTATTCATAAATTCCTTAATTTCTGTTTTTCTTGAAGACGAAAACGATATTGCTCCTTTTTCCCAGAATTGATTTTTTTTCTAGCTAAGATTGGTTCTAATAAAACAGTGATCGGGATTCTTTCCAACCTGAATCATGAATGCCATGTTGTGTGCTTATCTAATTTAGGTGACTAACGTTGTACTGCACAAACTCTCTCAAGGTTAATCTGACTCTTCTATATTTATTGAACAGTTTTTTTTTAGAAAAGGAGGAGGACCCCCGGCCTCTGCATCTGGGCGATGCATGCAGCCACCATGTTCTTTCAATGCATGCAGCCACTGTTTAGTCAATTTCTATCGGTGAAATGTTCTTTTGTATGATTCATTTCATGAGTCCGTTGCGAAATAATTTGGTCCGTCGATTTAGATTGCACTACTCAACTTGTTAATGAAATGTTCTGTGCAAGTCATATAATGAATCCTTTCCAACAAAATTCCGTCTTTCTGTTGCACATTTCTTGGAGTTATGTCTATCAGTTCACTTTAGGTGCTAAACATTTTATGCAATTAATTAATGCTTCATGTGATGTTGGATGTTAACATAAGTTGAAGAAACAATACACGTGTGCCGTTCGTTGAAAGAAGATTGTCTTGACAGGAGTTTTGTGGCAATACAATTGTAAAAGCTGAAAAGCTCATTAGTTAGTGTGCATATTGTCATCGGTTGTTCCTGAGTGTATACGAAGATTTTTCAAATGAACTTTTTCTCCATCAGTACTTTTTTTTGTGGAGGATTCTTTTACACAATATTTCATAAGAAATATTCTATTGACTCAACCTCTTGAAATATTATTTTGGTTTTTTGAGTAATCAAAAAACTTTGGCATATATCCCATTGGATTCATAACATGACTAAACAATTTCGCGGGTTTTCTTACCCCTCTTTTCAATCCTGCGAATCAAACAGTTTATAAAATATTGTTAGCAATTATTATTTTGAAAACACAATATCAGGTAGAGGTGGGGATGATATTGGAGGTGATTGTTTTATGTCTTGAAAATAATCTACAATCTTTTATTGCCCGACAATAGTGGTTCTCATCGAGTCGAGTAATTTTCATTAGTACTTTTGACAGAGAAAGGTCCACCATCTTTTCTACCCTAGCAACAACGGTTTTTATTGCCTGGTAGTTTGTGGAAATACTTTTGGTGGGCTAGACATACTTGCATAGTTTATTTGGCTACTAATTAGTTATATGCAACTGATGGGTCTGAGGTTTAACAACTTTACAAGGGGTTGGTTTGAGCTATAGTTGTGGAATTTCAGGGTAATACGACCATTCCGGTGTGACTAGCAAATCAAATGATTAAGATGCGTCATGCACATGGCCGACATACGAAGGTACTAGAAAGGACCCACGGGTATAGGAGAGGCTGAGGGCGGAGCAGTGGTCGTAGGGGCGAAGGAGCGGCGACCACAAACACTAGAGGTGGATGATCTTCCAGTGAAGGAGTTAGTGGCGGCAGGAGGAGCTAGGAGTCACAATGATGCCAGTGGCAGTTGGAGTGGCCACAGCCGATGGCAACGCTAGGCTTAGCACTGCGCCCCACGTGAGGTATGAGAGAGAGAATCATAGGGCAACGAGTAATGTTTGTCGTCCGGACCGCTCGAATGAGGTAAATGGGCGTGACATACCATCTTGCTGATGGGGGCATGTTTAGGCTGACGTACCATTCTATGGTAGTTGGTGAGATACCATCATTCACCAACTTCTCGTCAATAATAAAGAAGATACTACTTCCATCTATCATAGTGAGCCATTTGAGAACTCGGGCTCCATGGAGCTTGTTTTTTTTTTTCAAAATAATCAGAAGACATATTTCAAAGCTTAATATTTTTTTGAATAAAATTCTACATGTTCATAAGTATGTATTCTATAAGTGTATAAAGTTTCACCATGAAATACATACACATGTGCATTTTTGTGTAGCTCTCAGTTTAGTGTATATCGTCATCAATCTTCGTTTCATATACATGTATGAATCAACAGTTTTTCCTAACCTAGCCGCCGCCAAGCGAAGGCGACTAGGGAGGCGATCCTCTACCTCCGATCTACACCAGCCAGGGTTGGTTCCCTCTCCCTCCAACTGCTGCTTCGGCGTCAGGAGGGAGCGGGGACCCCGTTCCTCCTCTCTGTAGTTAGGGCGTGGTTTTGTAGGTCGTGGTGCGCCGTAGGCTAACAGGTCTCATTTCCTACTCCGACGCCGTAGTCGTGCGGGGTGTCATTTCTGGAGTTCGATGGCGTGTCCGGTGATACGTTGCCCCAATCTAATTCTTTCAACGACAATGGTTTTGCATTAGGCAAGCTACTTTGGAGGTCTGTAAAAAGCATAGCAGTGATGGAGCCGTGTCGAGCTCGGGTGAAGAGGTCCAAACATTTATTAGTTTTTTTTAGGATTCCAAACATTTATTAGTTGCAAACGAAAGTGGGCCATCTCCCAAAGAACATGAGGTGGGCTAAGCCCAGTGAGATGCACCCCGTACTGTGATATATCATCCGCACGACCATGCGAGAGAGAGGGGAAGACCTATCCACCACTCTCCGCCGCCGCCGCCGCCGTCACTACCACCCTACCACTCGAGACAGATCCACAGGGGGGAGCTCCTGGCTGCCCGGCGACCATGGCGGAGGCCGCCCCGCCTCCTCTCCACCGCGGCCTCCCCGACGAGATCGCCATCTGGGAGATCCTCGTCCGCCTGCCCCCCAAACCCCTGCTCCGCTGCCGTGCCGTCTGCCGCATCTGGCGCTGCGCCACCTCCACTCGCGACTTTCTCCTCGCGCACCACGCCCGACAGCCCTCCCTCCCCCTCCTCTACAGCTACAACTACAAGGGCAGCGGCGGCTTCGAGTCCCTAGACATCATCCCCTTCGACCACTGGGTAGGGGTCGCCGCCGCCGACCATCTCCAGTCCGTCGCGCGAATTGGTGACCCTTCTGCCCGCCCATACATCTCCTGCGATGGCTTCCTCGTCCTCTTAATCGGCCAAGAATACTTATGCATCGTCAATCCGGCGACCCGTCAATTCAATCGCCTCCCAAGTCTTATTAGCATCAGCACCCACCAACCCGCCGGGATGTACCCGCACGGCCCAACCGGCGACTACAGGATACTGCTGGCTGCTTATGATCCAGATGACTCCTACCAGGTCTACACATTAGGCTCCAGCGAGCCGCCCAGGCACCTAGACATAGAGGGCCCCTATTTGGAGGGCTTGTCACCCACTACACCTCTCCTGTTCCGTGGTGGCCTGCATTGGTGCACAGGCAGCATGATACATGTATTCGACACCACCACTGAGTCCTTCCGGCAGATGCTCGCTCCAGATGTTCCTCACAGTGCTAAACGGTATGTGACGGATATACTTTATGGTGCTGTCCTGTTTGAGATGGATGGAATGCTCAGCATGCCCATTCTTAATGATCAATTTACCAGCATTGGTATCTGGGCTATGCAAGACTATGAAAATGAGGTCTGGATCTTAAAATACCGGGTAGAATTGCCACTTGCGGACCTCACCGTGCAGTTTGGAAAGTTTAAGCCACTTATTCATGGAGTCGCTTTTTGGGATGGTAACCTGATCATCCTGGTCCAGTTTGGTAAGTGGCTACTTCAGCTTGACATGGATGGCAAGTTGGTTGCCAATTTGCGCAATTGCAGAGGCCCCTTTTCTACTCGACATCAACTCAAGCAAACTCTTGTTCAGCATGCATTCTTTCCGACACTAGAGGGTTATGTTGTCAATGCTTCACCTTTCATCTGACCAGAAGATTATGCTGTGAAGACTTGGCCTTTCATCGGAGGCCGCTGTTCACTGTGTAGTGCACTGCTGCTTCTTATCAGCTTTAGCTCTCCTTGTCCCTATGAGCTCTAGTATGTATTAATCAGATCCACTATGAGTCCAGTACCTTCTTTGTAGATGTATTAAAATTATGATGAAGAAGCTTGGATTACTCCATGGTTGCGTTATATTTCATTGAATATCCTTTTGGGCAGAAGTGGCGGCAGTGAGTGTTGGTGCTAAATCACAAGTCATTCCTGACTTGTGTCTCTGTTTTCTTGAACTCATGAGTGGAGTTCCTTTTCCCCTTTATATGGTCGCCTCAGTAGTATGCGATAGTTAGCAATCTAGCTGCCTCTTGTCGCTGTTTATTGAACAGAATAATTGACTTGTCTTTTTATGTGCTATACTTTTCTAGAGATTACCTGTTGTCTTTTCAAAACTAATTATTTAGCAAATGTACATTTGATTCCTATATTGTGTTTTTTTAGCAGAAGGTGAAGATTATCCTCTTGTTGGCTGCTAACCATTTCAAGGAATTAATACTATCATAGTACTATTCCTTTGACAATTAGGATCACCTATGTAGATCTGATAACAAAGATAAGAAATGGACTAAGTAGGGCTGATGTTTGTGCCTTTCTAACTAGTGTATTTTTAACTGCAGTTTCTACTTATTAGTTATTAGTTTGAGCATTAGGGATTATTTGCTGTTGACTGCATTCAAGAAACTATGGCACTCGATTTCAATCCCCACACAATACTGTTTGAGAACTTGCCTAAAAGCTGTATCGTTGTTAGGCTAGTACAAGCAGTCGGCTGCCATGCCATCATAAGGAAAATGTAGCTCATCTCACTGTCACGTATGCTCTCAGCTCAAACAATGTCTTGAGCTGTGGAGGGCATCTATTGCTAGTTTGTAAGAATGGTTCACTGTCAGGTATGTTGAAGGTAAAAAGAAGTTCACTCATGTGTTTTCTTTTGCAGCACAGTGCAGGTAGTTTGCTAGAAAGAAAGAAGATGACTTGAGTCTGTGTGTGCCAGTGAGCTCATCTATTGTTGTGGTTGTCGACATTTTGTTTACGGAGATGTGTGTGCAGCCCAACTGCATAACTGGTTGCCAGATTCATCCAGTGGAGTCGTTGGTCTTGTTATTTCACCCCCCTTTGGTGAAACAGAGCATGATGCCACCGATTTCTTGGTACTTACTGTGAGCAAGTTTGCTGACGCCTAAAATAATTACGGCTAACAGCAGGCCTGTTTATGCTCAAAAAAAGAAGAGGCGATAAAACACGTGAAATTCTTGGGTTTGCGTGCTGTGCAATAAGAGACGTTTGTGCCTGCTACTGTCTGCTGTGCCCTGGAGTTGCCTGAAGATGCATTCAGAAATTCAGGCCCTGACTGGCGCCTCGTGTTGGCGCCCTGTATGGTGGAGATGAGAAGCAAAGTCCTGCTGATGCTGTGGGTAAGCATTGGTATCTGGGCTATGCAAGACTAATCAACAGCCTTAGTTCAGGTCAACAGTTTGAGTTTAGTATGGGGCATGCCATTTTCTATAACGATTGTCGTCTCTGTCGATAACTTTGGGAAGGCATGGGCTCGCGGCCCCGTACCAGTTTTTACTTGACAACGGCCCATTCTGGAGATTGGATACACTACGGGACTCGCGGGTTATGTCTACAGCCAGGGGCCGTCGGCATAGATCCTTTGCCGTCGGTATAGATCTATGCCTACGGCTGCCGCCGGCATAGGCCCGTCGGCGTAGATCATGTCAGCGTAGTCTTGTCAGACCGTCGGCGTAGTTTAGCCGTCGGCATAGGAGCTTATGCCGACCGCCGCTAGTCGACCGTCGGCATAGTTTAGCCGTTGGCAGTGTATTTCGCCTGACGGCAACGGACGGCGCGGTCAAAAGCGGTGACGATACACGGGACGGCACGTGGCAGAGATATGCCGACGGCTTGGCGCCATCGGCATATCTCTGCCACCTGTCGTCCCGTGGTCCCTCTTGGTGGCACGGCTATGCTTCCTTCACGTTTTTCTTTGTAGTTGAAGCTTTTTAGCCTCAAATTATTTATTAAATAGAAAATATTATTATTAATAATTGTTGGGATGACCGAGATGGTCTAAGGCGGCATGTTAAGTATGTGCTCCGAAAGGGCGTGGGTTCGAATCCCACTCTCAACAAACATCATCTTTTTTTGTCTCTATATATAATAAAATAGTGTTCCCTTTTCTTTTAGGGGTAAAAAAAGAAGAGAAAAATAGAGCAAGTGGGTACTTAGGATTGTAAAAAAATTATCTTGACCCTAGGTGAAATTTGATCCGATTGTTCATTGGATTATCCCCGGTCTACTGAATATTTTTTTGTTTAGTTCAATCTTAAACCCAAATTTTGAACTTTAGTTACAATTGAAAAAAAATGCAATGTGGCACGACTGACTAGGACAAAATTGAATTCAAATGTATAAATAAAGGTTAAATGAGAAGGAGGGTTTTAAACTAAACAATGTTTAGATTTCAAGGGGGTAAAGTAAACAAAATCAAAGTTTGAGTTTCTAATGTGAATCATGGGACAAGTTTAGGACTTCTGTCATGTTTAAAGTAACGTCTAGTGGTACTTGCCTAACGATCCTAGGAGTTGTGTCCACCTAATTAGCCCTTCTGTTTCTAAATATAAGATTTTTTAGAGATTTTAATATGGACTATATACGTAACAAAATGAGTGAATCTACACTCTAAAATATAACTATATACACTCGTATGTAGTCATATTGAACTATCTAAAAGGGCTTATATTTAGAAACGGGCCAACTTAGAGCAACTCTAGTAGACCCCGCAAAAGCCGCGAACCTGTAAAATTCCAGCGAGTATGCGGGCTCGGCCCAATTTCCGGCCAGAACAGAGCCCTCATACTCGCCCGGCCCGTAAAAAAAATTTGCCGCGTCCCGCAAACCGCATGCCCCGACCACTATATCTGCGGGTTCGCGGCACGTTTGCAGGTCGAAACCCTATCTCGCCGTCGCCGAGCTACGCAATTCCCCACCCCACCTCTCCATATTTCTCGCCGCCGGCAACCCCCCTTCCGCCTCCAGCCGCCATGTGGGGCCGCATGTGGAGCTCCGGACGCGGCTCCGGCGACGGCAGCGACCCCGAGCGCGAGCGGCATGTCCGGTCGGATGATACGAGGAAGCGTGGGGCGAGGAAGTGGACCAGCCGCGGCCTCTCGCCGCCGCCGAGCATCCGCGTCCGCGATACGGACGAGTACGACCGTCGACACAGCCGTACCCCGTCCTCTGCCGCGTCCTTCTCCTCCGCGGCGAGATCTTCCTACGCCGGGAGCTCCTCCTCTTCCGGCACGGGCCTTCTCCCCATGAAGAGGGAGTGGTCCGAGGAGCCAGAGGACTTCGTCCCCGTCAAGGAGGAGCCCGAGGAGCTCGGCCGCCACGCGGTCGTCGGGCTGGAGGACTTCGTCGCCGATGTCGACGCGGTTGCGGCCGCCATTGCCGAGCGGAGCGTGCGCGAGGAGGCGGAGCGTCGACGCCACCATGAGGAGCTCAAAGAGCTCTAGTTCCGGCAGGCAGTCGCGGCCAACCTAGCTGCCAAGGAGAAGGACGACGAGTGGCGGCGCATCCACGAGGAGCAGAGGGAGAAGTACATCGACATCGGTAGCTCCGGCGAGGAGGATTGAGCTCCTCCACGGCGTCGTCCATGGCCGCGAGCTCGCCGCCGTGAGATCCCTACCCCTCTAATACTAGGATTGATGTAGTATGTAGTATGAACTAGTGTTTGTAGTGTTTGATCATGTAAAATATATGTAGTACGTGATAAAGTACCCGCGTCCACTATGTGCAATTTCTCCCGCGAAACTGTTTTTTCAAATTACGCAGTTTCATCTACAGTTTCGGTTCGGCCGCGCTCGTTCTCGACCCGCAAACAAGATCTTCGGGAAACTGCAAACGCGTTTTGCGGGTCGAGATTTTGCGGGGTCTGCTAGAGTTGCTATTAAGCTAGGAAAAGAATTACCAATCATCCAATTAACATGACATGGTCCAAAGTGACTTACCTTTTTTTTTACACAAAAATATGGAACACCTTTTTTTTAGGGGGTAAAGCAACTTTATTCATCATAGTCCACAGAGAGTGGGATACAGTAAGGGTTATGGGGTTGGCCTAGCCAAGTATGCCGCCCGTCCCTCTACTGATAGCAAATCTAGCTAAGCTATGTGCTTCCTTATTGGCAGCACGACCTTCGAAAGTAAATTTACAAATAAAAGCACTTGACCGGGTGATAATCTCTCTAACTATTGAACCATTCTTTCCCATGCTAGCATTGTTGATGTCCAGTATTGCCTGTTTGGAGTCCGATGCAATGATCACATTATGTAGGTTCAGGTCTCCCGCTAGGGCAAGAGCCTCTCTACATGCAATAGTCTCCAAGATTAATGGGTCATCCAGCCCGGCTATTACCAGCGCGGAGCTTCCCAGATAGACACTATTGTGATCCCGACACACAGCCGCAGCCGAGCCTCCCCTGCCCGCTCAGACTCCTGCATCGACATGAATTTTTGCATAACCCGTCCTAGGACTTAGGAGCACATTCTTATTTAGGTCCAGTCGGCCTAAATAGATGCACGTTTAAGCCCAGTTCCAACTTCCAAGGCATTATTTCTTTGTGCTGTGAGAGAGGAGAGAGGAGAGACCTACCTCCCTTGTGTCAACGCCGCCGTCTCCAACGAGGAGAGGCCTTGGCGGATCCTCTCCAACGCAGCCTCCCCGAGGAGATGTTTATCTGGGAGATCCTCATCCGCCTCCCTCCCAAGGTTTTGGTTACCGAATGAGGCAATTTTACCGAGGGGCGCGGATAAACATGGTTACCACGGTTACCGGGAAATACCGAGAATATTTCGAACGAATTTTATAGTTGAATTTTGAATTCAAATAAATGAATGAACGAACATTCGAACCAGAGACCTGTCAAAACAGGAACTAGGTTTCTACGAACACGTCAGAATCAACTCTCATGGCATTAATTAGATCCTACGCACTTTACTACAAATGGAGCGTTTAAATTCAATTTTTTTAAATGGTATTTTTTGCTTGGTATGAGGATTTATCGAGGGGCACGAAAATATGCGGTAACCATGGGAAATTTTGAAATTTCGATCAGTAACCAAAACCTTGCTCCCTCCCAAAGCTCTCCTCCGCAGCGCCACCTCCACCCGCAACTTCCTCCTTGCTCACCACGGACACCAGCTCACCCTTCCCCTCCTCTACGGCTGCACCAACGTCGGCATCCAAGGCGAGCTCCTAGACATCATCCCCTTCAACCACCGCCCAGGGCTAGCCGCCGCCGACCAGCTTCAGTCCCTCGCGCGACTTGCCCTTGGCCTCTCCTATCCTTGTGTGGAGGCCTCCTGTTGTGTGGATAGACTTCTTGGTCTGCAATCCAACAAATTTATGGCTACGCGCTGCTGGGGATGTACCCGCACAGCCCAACCGGCGACTACAGATTATTGCTCTACTGGGACCAGGAATTGATTTATCCACATCTCGCACCTGGCACACAAGATGGCTCCTTCCTATGTCTTCACAATAGGCTCCGGCGAGCCCCCCAGGTACACAGGCTACCCTGATTCAGGCATGTTGATGTTTAGCACCTCCATTTTGTTCCATGCTAGCCTGCATTGGCACCTAGTGAAGGATGCGAGCACAAGCAACATGATAATGTTATTTGACACCACCTCTGAGTCCTTCCGCCAGATGCGCGCTCCGGTTCTTCCTGGCCGCTCTTTCCTGTTTGAGATGGATGGAATGCTCGGCGTGTCCAGCTTTAATCATGCAGCCACAACCATTGATGTCTGGATGTCACAAGACTATGATAGCGAGGCCTGGGCCTTGAAATACCGTGTGGAATTGCCGGTTACAGATTTCACCGCGCGGTTTGGAAAGTTTACCGAAAACTGGAATGTGGTGGTCACTTCTTGGAATGGTGATGTGCTCATGCTGGTCAAATTTGGTGAGTGGGTGGCAAGTTGGTTGCCAGTTTTCATCGCAAATTAGTCCGTTCTACTCAATTCCACCTCAAACAAACTCTTGTTCCACATACCTTCTTTCCGACACTAGCGGGTTATGCTGTGAACACTTTGCCTTTCATATCACCAGATGATTATGTTGAGAACAACTAGCCTTTCACCTGAGGGCTGTTGAGTATGTTGGTGCTTGTTAATGACCTAGCTCTGTGTGTCCACATGGGCTGTATAGTATGTATTTATTGGATCTGCTATGAGCCCGCTAGCTTCTTTGTTGATGTGTAAGAACTTATGATCAAGAAGTACCTGCCTCTTGTCTCTGTTTATTTAACTGATGAATGGACTTGAGTCTTGTTTATTAGAGACTACCTGGAGGTCTTCTTAGTAGGCAAATTTAGGAGTAAATATACATATGCTTCATGAATCCCGATTCTATGTTTTCCTTTACTACTCTTAGAGATTAGCTGGTGGTGTTCTTAGTAAAGTTGCACCTGAGTTCTATGATATTCTCTGTTATGGATTTTTTTACAAGGGCTTGAAGCACTGGATGAAATGTTCTATTTGTGTTCATTCTTGTTCAGGATTCATTTCATCTGGTTAGGTAAATTCCACCTTTGTGTCGCATCATTTGTAATTATCTTTTGAGTGAATTCCAGTTTTTACCTCCTATTTTGACATTTTTGACACTAATTACCCCATTTAGCGGGATTTCATCCGTTTTACCCCATTTAGCAAAAGTGTTGCCATAATTTACCCTATTTTAAATTTTGCTTGCGTCCTGACCGATGGGTCGCAATTTGTCAGCTCTAGCTGGCATGCCACATCAACAGGTTTTTCTTGTCTATTTTTCTCCCTACTAAACTCATTTCCGGTTTGAAAATTTTTGATGGGATGACTGTACTTGATCAGCATGGCATACTACCATTGAATAAATTATTGGAGAAATTGTTACGGATATAATCTAAAATCATGTATATTTTTCTTCAGTTTTCATACACGGCCTTAAGTATGGATGGTTCTGTAGATTAGATTAAAGTGGTGTAAATATACTACTTTACTAACTTTGATGGTTGTTCTCGTACTGTAGATTAGCAAATATGTTGACCGAAGAGTATTAATACGTGTACAAGTGATAGCATGTGTTGTTACTTGCTAGCTGTAAAGGAATTTTGGATCTTTGTATCTTATGATGCATGCTGAAACATGCTTGTTTATCGTATTACAGTATAGTATTATGATTGCGGTCACTAATTCATTTTTATTTTTCTTGCACAAAGCGGATGGCAACGGAGATGTAGAGTGTTAGGCATATTGTACATGTCCGTGGTCACAAGAATCCAGAGCTAGAGATGATTGAGAGGAATTTCATTAGTTATTTTGATATAAAGGAGAAGATGAAGGAATTGGTTTCTAACCCTTAGGACAATGTTTATTACCAGAAGAAGGGGGCCAACCGCCAAAGGGAACTCCATGGTTAAGTTAACAGATGGTGCAGGCATGGTGAACATGCTAGAGGAATTTGATACTTATAAGGAAATCAATTTGCATGTTTAATTGGGGGGAGAGCAACGCAAACGAGAAGCCACATGATGCGAGCGTGGCACGCTGCCAACTTGGGTGTTGGACGTGACGCAAGCGACCTCCATCAGCTGAGCCGGTCGGAAGAAGCCGCTCGGCCCGGTTCATCAGTGAGAAAAATAGCCAGGAAAACCCACTGACGTGCCATGCTAGCTGGACCTGACAATTGTGACCCACCGGTCAGAATGCTCACAAAATTTTAAGCGGGGTAAATTATGACAACATTTTTGCTAAATTGGGTAAAACGGATGAAATCTCGCTAAAGGGGGTAATTAGTGTCAAAATTGTCAAAATAAGGGGTAAAAGCCGGAATTCCCTCTTATCTTTTATCATTTCACTTTAGCTGCTAGCCATTTTAAAGAATCAAGAAATGATTCATGTGATGTTCAATCTAGACATAAGCTCGTGTACTGATAAGTAGAAGAAAGGTTTATCATGGCCGGGCCTTGAGCTTGTGTTTGATCAATCTGACACCGGCCAAAATTAAGTCTCATCATCTTAGACCGCATGTGCATTAGAAGAGCAGGCATTCACCACCGTGGGTACTAGTGTTCTTTGCTTTTTCCACGGCATGTGCTGCTAACTCCAATCAACATGGCCAAATCACTCCCACTAGTATGTAGAAGTTGAAGTTATTCCTCAGAGGCATGTGCTAGTCTAACTACAAGGGTTGTACAGGGTTTATGCTGAATGGACATAGTGGTCTGTATTTCTAACAATTTGTTATAGTCGATGACTAAAACTGCACATATGCTGCACCCTTGTGATCATTTTCAGTGACTAAGCCTGATATTATGGTTCAGTCTGAACTCTGAACTCTAACTTACACATCTATACTACACAATCAAGTGACCAGTGCAACACTACAGAAGCTCTAAACTTCCAAGAGCAAGAGTAGTATATTTTCAGAAATGTATAGTTCAGATTGTGCAGTCAGCAATCAAAACAGATTTTCTTGCAGCTATATGTATTTTCTACTGACTCATTTCCCCTCTTCTCTCAGTTTAAAATATGGAACATGGCACAATGATTTATCCCCTGTTTCTAACTTGCACTGGAACAAGCATCCATGAATACCCAGTGACAATTACAACTTAGACTTAAATTGTGTTTCTCTCACCCATACATCAGACAAGCACATGTGTGAGAAGGGATTATTATTGCAAATGCTGAGGGGTAGTGCTGCCACCAACACTTGCGTTCATACTAGTACGGCACTTAGTGCAGCGCTGGACGACAGTTCAAGCTACTTGTCATCAGGTTCTAGAGGCCTTGTCTTGAGGTTCTTGCTAGTCTCATCAGCACAAGCTCTTAAGTACCTGCTTCTTTAACACACAACGGATACTTCAATTGGCTGTTAGTGGTAGAAAAAGGGATATTTTCTTGTCGTGCTGAGCAGATACCGAACTCTTGAGTACAGGCGCCGATGCCTTCTCACGCTAGAGTGTACTCATTCCCGGTGCCTCGCAATCCTAAGTACGCATACAGACATCCTTTTCTTTTTGACACAAGCAGCGACTGGGATTAGTGGTGGAATCATTGAGATACATAGGTATGTGCTCCGAGCATACATATAGTCGGCGATGTTCTGCTGGGCATAAAGTAGGGGAAGGTAAAGAAGGTCAGCATGGCACATTGTGCTTGCTTGGGTCGTTATAAATGGATCATGAGGTTCTGCGCAATTATTTATTCAAGCAAGAATCAAGATGCCCAAAATCTGGGTGAACTTCAAGTATTTGAAATCTCGCGTCCTTGAGGGACATACCTTTCGTATCTTTTGGATGAAGATAACAACATCAATAGTACTTAATAATCAATGGGGCCAATGTAGAACGTACATATCTCCATGATGTGAGGAATGTTGATAGAAGATTTAGACGACATAATACAAATGATTTTTTCTATGTGGGTCCTTTGATTTGTAGTATCAAATCCTATGATAATTTTTGTTAACGATTTTTACAGCATATTTCATTAAATATTTGTCTACACAACCTCTCGGAAAAGTTTTTTTAAAACCGCTTCCCGTTATTTTAATATCATTTTGGTGTAATCAAACAAACTTTGACAAAAAAAATCAATCCAACTTGATTCATGTGAATATGACAATGCATTTTTGTGGGTTTTCCTGTTCCTGCATTTTTTGAATCCAGCAAATCAAGCTGGTTAAAAGATCGCTGGCAAGGTTTAATTTGCAAACATAATGCAGTTAAAGCCGACCGGCATTGAAGAGTACAAGGTACAAACTTCAGGGATTTAATGGTGGAGGTTCATTTGTGTCGAGCTCTACAACCTTAGGTTTATTCCAGACTTCAGCCAAAAATGGTTAACAGGTGTAGTATGGCCGAATGACAACCAATATAGTGAAAGGACTATAGCTTGAATCTAAATTCAGTCACTGATTCGAACTCTAGCACAATAGAAAATTTAATTCCGGAAATCAAATTCGGCTCTTTGGGAGCATATCATGCTCCTGCCCATCAATTTTTTAAAAATGTGAAAAAAAATAGATGTGTTCATTGTCACATCAAAACGCTACCTGCAATCTTTTAGGAGGAAAACTTAAGTATTTTGATCTATGCAAGAAAAAAAAAACAGGTCGAACGACAAATGTTACCTCTAAATGTTACACTTACTTTTATTTTATTTTTCATTGACAAAGCACCGTCATCCCATTTCGCATGAAAATTGACAAGCACACTTGTTACGCTAACAAGGAGACATAGAAAAACAATTCAGAATTATTTTAATTTATTATTTATTTATTTTTGAATTTACTTTTTATTAGGGAGCATATGCACCCGAGAGCCAGAAATGGCCCTCCCATTTAATTCTCACTACTCAAGACAAATATCAATTCCAGGTTTCGTTTGTATAGACGAAATATTTTAGAACTACAGTATAATGTAACTAAAATAAGACTGGAAACTACCCCGCTGGAAAGAGGAAGAAGGGTCAGTTCTTTTGGTAGCTTTTTTGGGCTTCTAGAATAAGCTGCCCCCTACCCAGCTTATTTTAGAAGCCCGACCAAATTTATTTTTTTAGAAGCCTACTAGTCAAGTCTTAATTAGTAAGCTTCTAAAAATTTCTAAAAAAATAAGCTTCTAAAAAAATAAATTTGGTTAGGCTTCTAGAATAAGCTAGGTTGGGGCAGCTTATTTCAGCTTATTCTATAAGCCAGCAAAAGAACTGGCCCGAAATAAGGCTGGAAACTGCTCTAAAATCGCCAGCACAGCACGCATGGTTCTTGCCGTTGAGGGATTTGCCCGTTGAAAGTATTTTGAGTTGCAAACAAACCTGGGCCAAGTCCAGCCCGTTCAAGAAGGAGAGATGGGCTAAGCCCAGGCCCACCCAAATGCATCCGCTAGAAATAAAACCTATCTCTCCTCTCTGTTCTGCCGCCGCCGTCACTGCCATCCGCTAGAAATACAGGTTCTTACTACTCCCATCCGGCCGCATGAGCTCCTAACTTCCGGCTTATTCAACAAATAACAATTAATTCAATTATAGCAAAAAGCTGCAGGCAGCAGGTTATGTTTTTCTTGTGCTAAGCAGATACCAAATTTACTGAACAGATGTCCATACGCTTGGAGTTGATGCCTTGCGTTGTTGATGTGTACTCATTCCCAGTACCCCACAATCCTACATACACACATAGATAGCTTTTTCTTTTCTGAGGTAGCTACATAGTTATCTTTGATGTGAGATTAGTGGCGGAATCATTGAGAAACGTGTATGTGTGCTCCGAGCATATATAGCCCTTGATGTTCGGTTGGCCATGTAGTCAAGGATGGCAGAGGGACAACATGGTGGCACATGCTTGGTTGCTTGCTTGGTTGTTATAAATGGGACATGTGGGTCTTTGCAATAGTTTATTGGGACCAATAATCTAGACGACCTTCGATCATTTGAAAGGTCGTCGTCCTCAAGACATCAACCTTTCTTATCCTTTTGATCAAGATAAGAATATCAACAATAAGATTGTTGGGGCCGACGTAGGATGGACAAGTCTTCACTTTAAGGGCAATATTTGATTTGAAGGATTTTGACACAAATTGGGAGGAGAGCATCTCGATGATTTTTTTCCTATGTGGGTTCTTTGGTTTGTAGGATTCTCGTTTAATTTTTTGCCATACCATTTAATAAGAAGTTATTTATTTAATCGAACTCTTTGATAAATTTTTTGAATCTCCTTTGAGGTAATTGAACAAAATTTGGCACAAATTCAATCCCATTGGATTCATGTGAATATGATAATGTAATTTTGAGGCTTCTACTCCGAGTTGTGGGCCGACCTAGTGTGTCAGTCGGGCACTTCGATGCCACCATCATGTATGCCCAGACGACTAAAGGTTGTCGGGCTGAAATCAAGGAAGCGGTCGATCACTGGATTGGACCAGCGCCCCCGGTCCTGGTGGGTTGGGCCTGTCTTTCTATCAAGCAGCCTCGAAGTCGGTGGCAGGTGATATTGAGCACCCCTTCGATGAAATGCACGCTGTCACCGCAATATGGCGCACATCATCCTTCTTCCCAGACGCAACAATGTCCCCACCTTTTGGAGCCTTTTGATCGGCCTCGCTTCAGAAACTTGAGGTCAAGATCTTGTGTAGGGGTAGATCGGCCGCATTATTTACAAATATCAATATGGGTTCATGGACATCCCTGAGAACTTCGGCTATGCCCGTGGAAGATGTCACGCTGGAGGCGGCTGTGACAACCTTTGGCTGCATCGTTGAGGGCTTCCTCCCGTCATACCTCGGGCTGCCGCTATCCCGCGACAAGCTCATTGCCCCTACTTTCTTTTCTGGGTCATTATCCTACTTAAGTGCTTAAAAAATGGTTAATATATGGAGTTTGGCCGAATTGAAAGATTTAGGAATACTTGCCACACTTGGGCTTTTCCATTGCAGGTCAATATATAGACACAATTACAATCCTAATCATAAATGGGAGATCACAATAATATCGATACTCCTCGATTTATGGAATTAGGAGATATGTCACGATACGTGACATAGTAGTCTAACACTCCCCCGCAGTCACAACGGGAGGAGAGCGGACGTTGAGACTGGACCGAAGATCTAGAAACAACGGCGACGGGAGTCCCTTCGTCAAGATGTCGGCGTACTGGTGTGACAAGGGAACATGAAGCACACGGACCTGACCCATGGCAACACGATCGCGAACGAAGTGGAGATCAATCTCGATGTGTTTGGTACGCTGATGTTGTACTGAGTTCGTGGACATGTAGACGGCGCTGACGTTGTCGCAGAAGACGATCGTCGCAGGAGGAGATGGTCGATGAAGCTCCTGGAGAAGTTGCCAAGCCAACTCGCCTCAGCCACGGCGTTGGCCACGGCGCGGTACTCGGCTTCAGCGCTCGAGCGCGAGACCGTGTGTTGCCGCTTGGAGGACCAAGAGATAAACGCAGAAGCCTGACGTGGAGCGCCGAGTTTCGGGGCAGCCGGCCCAGTCGGCATCGGTGTAGGCAATCATGGAGTCCAGTGAAGTCGAGTAGAGCTGAAGGCCATGAGAAAGCATGCCCTTGACGTAGCACAAGATGCGCTTGATGGCCGCGAGGTGCTGCTCACGCAGGTCGTGCATATGAAGGCAAACCTACTGAACGGCATACGCGATGTCGGGGCGTGTAAAGGTGAGGTATTGGAGAGCTCCGGCAAGACTCCGGTACTCCGTGGGATCGGCCACGAAAGGACCGGCAGTAGCAGCGAGCTTCGGCGATGTGTCAACGGGTGTCGAGGCCGACTTGCAAGCAGTCATGCCTGCCCTGTCCAGAATCACCGCGGCGTACTTAGCTTGTGAAAGATGCATGCCGGAGGAGTCGCGGGTGACCGCGATGCCGAGGAAGTAGTGGAGGCTGCCCATGTCCGTCATGGTGAACTCTGCTCGGAGAGAGGCCGTGATCCTGTCCAGCAAGGGGGTCGATGAGGCGGTGAGGACGATGTCGTCCACATAGAGTAGGAGGAAGGCCGTGCCTTCCGCACACCGGAGGACGAACAACGAGGTGTCCGAGCGGGAGCATACAAAGCCGGTCGAAGTGATGAAAGCAGCGAAGCGCTGGTACCACGCACGAGGAGCCTGCTTGAGACCGTAGAGTGAACGGTTCAGCCGACAGACGTGCTCGGGGCGAGTGGAATCAATGAAGCCGGTGGGTTGACGACAGTAGACAACCTCAGCAAGAGTGCCATGCAGAAAGGCGTTCTTGACGTCGAGCTGACGAGTCTCCCAATTAAGAGAGAGCGCGATGGAGAGGATGACACGTACGGTTGATACGTCCAAAACGTATCTATAATTTCTGTTTGCTCCATGCTTCTTTTGTGTGATATTGCTATGATATTGATGCACTTCCATGCACTTTTGATCATATTTGGACTAACCTATTAACTCAGTGCACCATAGTGCCAGTTCCTGTTTTCTGTTGTTTTTCTATTTCAGGTTTCCCCCATATTAAAAGTGCTCCAAAAATTCCAGGAAAAATATAGGAAAAATCAGCGTACAGGAAGCTTCGCGAAGAACCAAAGATGGCCCAGAGGGGAGCCAGGGGAGGCCCAGGCGGCCACCTGGCGCGGCACCACCCCTGGCCGCGCCAGGGGGGCGCCTGGGGCCCCTGCTCCGCCTCTGGCTGCCCCCCTTCGCATATATACCCCTCTCGTCCCGAAACCCTCGAGGACAGAACCCTTGTTCGCGATCTCGCCTCTGTTCCGCCGCCTCAGCGCTTCCAAGATCGGGAGCATCAGGAGAACTCTTCCCGGCACCCTGCCGGAGGGGAGAACCACCACCGGGAGCTTCTCCACCACCATGGACGCTTCCCGGATGAGTCGTGAGTAGTCCACCTTGGACCATGGGTCCATGATCAGTAGCTATGTGATGTTCTCCTCCCCTCTTTGCTCTTCATGGTTTAGACCTCGTGAGCTGCCCTACATGATCGAGGCACATATGTAATCTTTCTGCTATTGCTTTGCTGAGTTTGCTGGGATCTGATGGATTATGAGACTATGTTCAGATTGTGTTTGAGTAATATATTTGATTCACCTCTTTTATATCTTTGTTCTTGAGTAATTCTTGCATGTTCTCCGTTTCTGTTTATTGCTTTGGCCAAGTAGTAGGTAGTAACTCCAAGAGGGAGTGTTATGCTTGATTGTGGGTTCATGCCTCCTGATGACTAGCTTGAGTGACAGAAACATGAGTCTAGGGGATGTGCTGTTGCCACAAGGGAGAAAACAACGGTGCTTGTACTTGCGGGTGCAAGGATTGTTTACTTTACGCAAAGTTCTTTTAATGCAGTTGTCTGTTGCTTTGAGTTTACACTTTGGGTGGGATTCGCAACTTAATACCAGCGAGATGTGCTGGATAGATATCTCAAGGTGGATGATTAGTAGTAGATGCAGATGGATTTCGGTCTACTTGCCTTGGCGTACCGCCCATGCTTTTGAGCCTCTACCTTTCTTTGCAGCATAGTTAGCATTGGTTTGCGCACATAATCCTGTCAATTGCCCAGCTGTAATTTGTTTACCTCGCTTTGCTGTTTTATCGTCTTTTGGGAGAGAGACATCACTAGTGAACATCATGGGACCCCGGTCCATATTACCACCGCTGATCACACCTTCTATTTACTTCCTGTTTTTATTTCCTAGTTGCAGTCATAGCTATCATTATTATCTCTTGTGTTTGATCCTTTGTAAATAACAAGGCCGGAGGGATTGACAACCTCTCTGTACTCGTTGGGAGCAAAGTTATCTGTATCTGTGTGCAGGTCCCGTCAACCGCTAAGTTTCTGACGCCGTTGACACCTACTTGTCGACCCTCGGAGTCTCACGGGATTCGATCCTTGGTATCTTTGCCAAGGGAAATTTGCCGCTACGCTACATCTCAACCTTCCACTTGGGGTAACCAACGAGGGGCGAGAAGCCATCAAGCAAGTTTCTGGCGCCGTTGTCGGGGACTCCACTCTTCAAGATAGGGGAGTTGCACGCTATCTTTTATCTTTGCTTTTTAGTCTTGTTAGTTTACCTTTCAGTTTTTGCTTTAGTGTCCCTTACCAAAAATCACAAAAATAGTTATCTTGCTTGCTGCTGCTATGGGTTCCACCGAGAACACCAAGTTGTGTGACTTCACTAGTCATAACAACAATGACGTTATCTGCACGCCTATTGCTACACCTGCCACTTCAGCACCTTCTTATGAGATTAAACCTGCTTTGCTGAACCTAGTTATGAAAGATCAATTCTCCGGTGCTGGAGATGGTGCTGCTTTGCACTTAAATAATTTTGTTGAGCTCTGTGATATGCAAAAGTACAAAGAAGATAGTTGGGATCCTATGATTAAAATTAAGTTGAATAACTTCTCTTGCTATGCTTTATGTGATGTTGGAGCTAGTACCTTCGTTGTGCCCAAAAGAATGTATGATATGTTTGAATTGAAACCTTTTGATCCTTGTTCTTTTGGTGTTCGTCTTGTTGATTCTTCCGTAAAGAAACCTTTGGGGAAGATCGACGATGTTCTTATCATTGTCAATGACAATTATGTTCCCGTTGATTTTACTATTATGGATATTGAATGTGAACCTTCATGTCCAATTATTTTGGGACGTCCTTTTCTTCGCACCGTTGGTGCTATCATTGACATGAAAGAGGGGAATATAAAATTCCAATTCCCTCTCAAGAAAGGGATGGAACACTTCCCTAGAAAGAAGATTAAGTTGCCTTTTGAGTCCGTTACACGGGCTAGCTATTCTCTTACTCTTGATAAAACTTGATCTTCTCTTTTTGCATCATGCCTAGCTTAAAGGCATAAAAGAAAGCGCTTTTGGAAGGCAGCCCACAACGAATTAGGTTTTATTTTGCTTTTGTTGTGTCTTGATGTTTGTTACTACAGTAGCATCATCATTGTATCTTTTCTTTTCAGCTTTATGCCAAGGTTAGCCTCCGATTGCAAGAAAGTTCAAAAGTTGTGACGTGCTGTCCAGAAAACAGATTCTGTCCTTGGACAGAAAAATTCGAATAAAATCACCAGATCATCTTTTCGATCTGTTTTTTTGACAGCGTGCTCTATACAATTGGCTTTCGAGCATCTGTTCTGAGTTTTTTGATTTGAGTTGCAGAAGTGCCCCGAAAAAATTATTTACTACCTGCTGGTCTGTTTTTCACAGATTCTGTCCTGTTTTGCCTTTTCTTCGTTTTGCAAACCTTGAGCTTGCTTTTTCTTTGCAAAAACCTTTTGGCAATCTTGAGAAACAGTAGCTCTTCAAGATTATTTTTATTTCCAGTAGGGAAAAATTATTTTATTGTGGGTACTAACCTCGCTAATCAGATTATGATGAGTTATGTATGAAGGGAGTTTTCAAGTGTGCGAGGGAAGATGATAAAAGAAGATTCAGGAGGGTCAAACGCTCAAGCTTGGGGATGCCCCCGTGCACCCCTAGGAAATATTTAAGAAGACTCAAGCGTCTAAGCTTGGGGATGCCCCCATGCATCCCCTTCTCCATCAACAATTATCAGTTCGTCTTTCGTTCCACTATATATCATTTCATGCGTTATGTGCTATGCTTGGAGCGTCTCGCTCTTAGTTCCCTTTTTTAGTTTTCTTTAGCTTTGCTTGCTGTTCATAACAAGTTAGAACCCAGCTTTCTTTGTGTGGGAGAGAAACACGGTCCACTTCAACCTAGAACACAACTTAGGATTTTCATGCTTATCTTTGCTGTGTGTGTTCTTTGTCTTTCCATAGCTGATGTCATGTTTAGCTCTTAGTTTTCATGCTTTTCTTTTTAAAGAGCTTTTGTTTAGTTGGTTGCTGAACTCTCTTGAGTTTTCATGTTTATCTTGTTAAGATAGTTTGTCTGTTGCACTGAGTTGTGTGTCTTAACTTAAAGTAGGTAATTGAGGTTGCTATTTAATTTTAGTAGTAACTTGCAATAGTTTTGAGATATTGCCATGAGTAATGTCTGAACTTTTGGTGTCAAGAGCTTTAGCCTATTAGTGATAGATGTCGTATTTTGGGCAATCCGTGTTTATTTTCGAAAACCTACAAAATAGTTGAGAACTTTAGCTACTAGATGGATCACTAATCTTTGGAGGGATCGAATATTAGAGTACACTCACGTACCATGAGTCGAGGATGCGCAAGGATAACCAAGCCCCCATACACTCCTCCTCGGGGTACTTGTCTCTTTGTGAACCTCCTAATTAGATTGAGAGTTACCGATAATAAGTGCATGAGTTCTTCAGACTAATGTGAGTATTCGAAAGTTGACACTTCCACCTAGCCATATTTTTCTAGCCTCTTTGGTACCGTGCATTGCCCTTTCTCACCTCGAGAGTTGGCGCATACTTCGCCGGTGCATCCAAATCCTTGGCATGATACACTCTGTCATCATAAGCCTCATTATATCCTTCCTTCAAACAGCCACCATACCTACCTATCAAGGCATTTCCATAGCCTTTCCGAGATACATTGCCATGCAACATCCATCTTCTCATGACTTGATCTTCATGTCATACATGCTTTTTGCTTGATCGATGAGCCGCATGCTAGTTGGGCCTTGCCCTAATCATTGCTACATGACGCGCTAGTATCATTGCATATCCTGCTACACTGGCAGAGGCATATATTTGCATACATCATGATAGTTTCATCTTCTTTATGTTGAGTACTTTTGTAAAGTGTGAAAGATCTTCTATACTTCTTGTAATATATAGAGTGTTGCCCCTAAAGTGAGGAAAAGGTCCCAAAGAGGACAAAATCAAAAGATCCCAAAGGGGACAAATGAGAGTTAAATAGGAAGAGCCATCGAGGCCACAAAAAAATAAAAAAAGAGAAAAAAGAGAAAAAGAAATAAAAAGAGAGAAGGGGGCACACTACTATTTCTTTTGAGAGATCCACACTCGTACTCCATCGTATACCTTGTACTCCATAGAGATTATCATTCATGCATATAGCTATGTGGGGACCTTCACACTATAGAACTTGGCTTGTATATTCCAATGATGAGCCTCCTCAAAAGAGCTCTAGGTCTTCTTGAGCGAGCAAGTTGGATGCACCCCCACTAGTTCCATTGGAGAGCTTACCTTAGCTCATATGTGCATCCGTTGCATGGCAATCCCTACTCCTCACATCATATCTATCATTTGGCTTTCTCTCGTCTATGATTGTCCTCATTGATGTGAGCCTTTCACACCTTTTTTGTCTTCCCCCTTCATCATTTTTCTCTCTTTGCCATCCTAAGTGTCAACTTTCTTGCTTACGCTCATCCATTGCATGAGTGCTCAAAATATCAAAGGGGAGTGGATCATTTTGACTTGTACCTGGCTAGTGGTCTGGGGATGAGTCAAGATAAGATTCCAAAGAAGACCAAGTGTGAAACTTTAGTAGATTAAGTTCTCAACAATACAAAAACTATGTTTTACTCTCTCGTATATCCCTATCCCCTTTCTTGCACGCAAACACCATTTGGAGACATTTGAGTCACGGACAGCGAGAGCTCTTGCACCTTTATGTTCTTATGTTGCTTGTTACAATGCTAATATAGACTCTTGCTTGTTATGACTTGAATTGAATTACATGCCTCGATTGCTTTACTTAAAAGTTCTTATATGGTTGATAGCATGTCACCACAGAAATCATGCTTGTTATCATTTACCTACTCGAGGACGAGCAGGAATTAAGCTTGGGGATGTTGATACGTCCAAAACGTATCTATAATTTCTGTTTGCTCCATGCTTCTTTTGTGTGATATTGCTATGATATTGATGCACTTCCATGCACTTTTAATCATATTTGGACTAACCTATTAACTCAGTGCACCACAGTGCCAGTTCCTGTTTTCTGCTGTTTTTCTATTTCAGGTTTCCCCCATATTAAAAGTGCTCCAAAAATTCCAGGAAAAATATAGGAAAAATCAGCGTACAGGAAGCTTCGCGAAGAACCAAAGATGGGCCAGAGGGGAGCCAGGGGAGGCCCAGGCGGCCACCTGGCGCGGCCCCACCCCTGGCCGCGCCAAGGGGGCGCCTGGGGCCCCTGCTCTGCCTCTGGCTGCCCCCCTTCGCATATATATCCCTCTCGTCCCGAAACCCTCGAGGACAGAACCCTTTTTCGCGATCTCGCCTCTGTTCCGCCGCCGCAGCGCTTCCAAGATCGGGAGCATCAGGAGAACTCTTCCCGGCACCCTGCCGGAGGGGAGAACCACCACCGGGAGCTTCTCCACCACCATGGACGCTTCCCGGATGAGTCGTGAGTAGTCCACCTTGGACCATGGGTCCATGATCAGTAGCTATGTGATGTTCTCCTCCCCTCTTTGCTCATCATGGTTTAGACCTCGTGAGCTGCCCTACATGATCGAGGCACATATGTAATCTTTCTGCTGTTGCTTTGCTGAGTTTGCTGGGATCTGATGGATTATGAGACTATGTTCAGATTGTGTTTGAGTAATATATGTGATTCACCTCTTTTATATCTTTGTTCTTGAGTAATTCTTGCATGTTCTCCGTTGCTGTTTATTGCTTTGGCCAAGTAGTAGGTAGTAACTCCAAGAGGGAGCGTTATGCTTGATTGTGGGTTCATGCCCCCTGATGACTAGCTTGAGTGACAGAAACATGAGTCTAGGGGGATGTGATGTTGCCACAAGGGAGAAAACAATGGTGCTTGTACTTGCGGGTGCAAGGATTGTTTACTTTACGCAAAGTTCTTTTAATGCAGTTGTCTGTTGCTTTGAGTTTACACTTTGGGTGGGATTCGCAACTTAATACCAGCTAGATGTTCTGGATAGATATCTCAAGGTGGATGATTAGTAGTAGATGCAGATGGATTTCGGTCTACTTGCCTTGGCGTACCGCCCATGCTTTTGAGCCTCTACCTTTCTTTGCAGCATAGTTAGCATTGGTTTGCGCACATAATTCTGTCAATTGCCCAGCTGTAATTTGTTTACCTTGCTTTTCTGTTTTATCGTCTTTTGGGGGAGAGACATCACTAGTGAACATCATGGGACCCCGGTCCATATTACCACCGCTGATAACACCTTCTATTTACTTCCTGTTTTTATTTCCTAGTTGCAGTCATAGCTATCATTATTATCTCTTGTGTTTGATCCTTTGTAAACTACAAGGCTGGAGGGATTGACAACCTCTCTGTACTCGTTGGGAGCAAAGTTATTGATGGCTTCTCGCCCCTCGTTGGTTACCCCAAGTGGAAGGTTTGAGATGCAGTGTAGCGGAAGTTTTCCCTTGGCAATACCAAGGATCGATTTCCCTGAGACTCCCAGTTTCAACAAGAAGGTGTCAACTGCTAACGGCGCCAGATATTAGCAATCAACGTGGACCTGCACACAGATACAAATAACTTTGCTCCCAACGAGTACAGAGAGGTTGTCAATCCCTCCGGCCTTGTAGTTTACAAAGGATCAAACGCAAGTGATAATAGTGATAGGTATAATTGCAATAGTAAGTAAAAACAGAAAGTAATTGCGGATGTGATCAATGATGGTAATATGGACCGGAGTCCCATGATGTTCACTAGTGATGTCTCTCTCCCAAAAGACGATAAAACTACTATGTGAGGTAAACGAATTACAGCTGGGCAATTGACAGGACCATGTGCGCAAACCAATGCTGACTAAGTTGCAAGAAAGGTAGAGGTTCAAAGCATGGGCGGTACGCCAAGGCAAGTAGACCGAAATCCATCTGCATCTATTACTAATCATCCACCTTAAGATATCTATCCAGAACATCTCGCTGGTATTAAGTTGCGAGTCCCACCCATAGTGTAAACTCAAAGCAACAGGCAACTGCATTAAAAGAACTTTGCCTAAAGTAAACAATCCTTGCACCCGCGGGCACAAGCACCGTTGTTTTCCCCCTTGTGGCAACAGCACATCCCCTAGACTCATGTATCTGTCACTCAAGCTAGTCATCGAGGGGCATGAACCCACAATCAAGCATAACGTTCCCTCTTGGAGTCACTACCTACTACTTGGCCAAAGCAATAAATAACAACGGAGAACATGCAAGAATTACTTACGAACATAAATATAAAAGAGGTGAATCAAATATATTACTCAAACACAATCTGAACATAATCTCATAATCCAGCGGATCCCAGCAAACTCATCATAGCAACAACATAAGGATTACATATGTGCCTCGATCATGTAGGGCAGCTCACGAGGACTAATTAGTGAAGCACAAGAACGGGAGGAGAACATCACATAGCTACTGGTCATGGACCCATGGTCCAAGGGAGACTACTCACAACTCATCCGGGAGGCGTCCATGGTGGTGGAGAAGCTCCCGGTGGTGATCCTCCCCTCCGGCAGGGTGCCGGGAAGAGTTCTCCGGGTGCTCCCGATCTTGGAAGCGCGGCAGCGGCAGAACATAGATGAGATCGCGAAAAAGGGTTCCCGTCTCGAGGGTTTCGGGACACGATATAAATATATGCCAAAGGGGGGCATCAGACGAGGCTCGGGGGGCCCAGGCGCCCCCCCGGCGCGGCCAGGGGGGCCGCTCCACCAGGGCGCCTGGAGCCCTGGTGGCCCCCCTCCGGCTGTGCTTCGGGTGCCTGGTAGCTTCTGGAACGCTGATTTTTTGTATAATTTTTCGGGGATTTTTCTGGCAGTTCTCGTAATGGGAAAACCTGAAATACAAAAACAGCCGAAAACAGAAACTGGCACTGGAGTGCACTGAGTTAATAGGTTAGTCCAAATTTGATCAAAAGTGTATGGAAGTGTATAAATATCATAGCAATATCACCCAAAAGAGGCATGGAGCAAGCAGAAATTATAGATACGTTTTGGACGTATCAACATCCCCAAGCTTAATTCTTGCTCGTCCTCGAGTAGGTAAATGATAACAAGAATAATTTCTGTGGTGACATGCTATTAACCATATAGGACTTTTTCATAGTCACATGGCAAAAGCTTATTGCGACAATGAATTTATAGTAATTAAGTTGCCTCATGAGAAAATCACAAAGAACTGAAAGTTTTACAATATGATACTGAAACATCAAATAGATTTGTAATGAGCATGGTGTGCAAATATGATAAAGTGATATCTCGCTTGCCCCCTTTAGTGAAGCAAAACATAAATGCAGGGGCACCTCCAAGGTTTAAGTGATGACTAGATACAATGATTTCAAAATAAACGATATCACAATCATGCAAAAGACAATGCTACTTTGGGACAATGCACATTACACTCAGAATGACAATCATGCTCTCAGTAGTTGGTGCTTTTTAAAAGAAGGTGGAGACTCTCGAACCGTGGCTTTTGTTGGCAAGGTTGAAAACCCGTAGTCAGAAACAAAGACAAAACATGTACCAGAGCTCTTGGTTTTAAAAACAGAGGTAATAATATTTTTTTGATTATGCATGTTCCGTCAACGAATGCTAGCAGACAACTCAATCACTTCTTGAGATGGACAAGTTTCGAGGAACGGCTCCCGAATGAGGACGATCACATCCTCTTAATCTCCTTTGTTTATCACTGCCAAAGTTTTCTGATTTCTCATGAACAAAGCGTGAAGGAGGGTTTGTTTGTTATATTATTTTTGAGCCGGGCGCACTCAATGCCAGTTCCTTCTCGTATTATTGGTTTGCACATTATACATGCAATCCCGGGGTGAAGCTTGTCCAACTTAAAAAGATCATGAATTAACTATTACTTCCTCATGAACTTAAAACAGAGGCACAAAATAGGAATGCTTTTCTTTGAATAATTTCGAGATGGTAGATGCAAGTCTCCGTTAGGAATGGCAGATAAATACCATGTAGGAAGGTATGGTGGACTCATATGGCATAACTGGTTTAAAAGAATTTGGATGCACAAGCAGTCAGTCCGCTTAGTACAGGCGAAGGTTAGCAAAAGACTGGGAGCGACCAACTAAGAGAGCAATGACGGTCATAATCATGCAGAGCGACAAAGCAACATTGAGTCAGGCATGGAAGTTATATCGCTACTCAGAAACAAAAGATCATCAAGGCTTGACAGACTTTCTTTACAGTCTTAAATATGCGTGAGGATACGCCAAGTCAATCAAAGTAAATTCTCGAAGGAAGATATTACTAAACCATACCACATCATAGGAAAACAAATCATGTTGTTATTCCAATAAAACATTGGGAACCCCCCAGCTATTTGAGACTAACCATAAGAAAACATGAACTACTAAGCGCCATTATGCACGTAGCATCTTTATCATAGACATATCAACCAATGCAACGGAAGCAAACTCTCTTAATAAGATAAGCATGATAACTAAAGAGAGTTCAAGCAACCAACTAAACAAAGGCTCTTTAAAAAGATAAGCATGAAAACTAAGTGCTAAGCATGATAGTAGCTATTGAAAAACAAAGAACACACACAGCAAAGATAAACATGAAAATTCTATGTTATGTTCTAGGTAGAAGTGGAGCGTGTTTCTCTCCCACATAAAGAAAGCTGAGTTCCGACTCGTTATGAAAAGCTAAAGAAAACTAAAAAGGAAACTAAAAGCAAGACGCTCCAAGCATAGCACATAACACATGAAGTGATTAAAATAAAGTGGAACGAAAGACGGACTGATAATGTTGATGGAGAAGGGGATGCACGGGGGCATCCCCAAGCTTAGACGCTTGAGTCTCCTTGAATATTTCTTGGGGGTGCATGGGGGCATCCCCAAGCTTGAGCGTTTGACACTCCTGAATCTTTTTATCATCTTCCCTCGCACACTTGAAAACTCCCTTCATACATAACTCATCATAATCTGATTAGCGAGGTTAGTACCCTTAATAAAATAATTGTTCCTTGCTGGAAATAAGGATATTCTTGAAGGTCTACTGTTTCTCAAGATTGCCAAAAGGTTTTTGCAAAGAAAAAGCAAGCTCTAGGTTTGCAAAATGAAGGAAAGGCAAAACAGGACAGAATCTGTGAAAAACAGAACAACAGGTAGTAAATGATTTTTTCAGGGCACTTCTGCAACTCTAATAAAAAAACTCAGAACATACGCACGAAAGACAATTATATAGAGCACGCTGTCGAAAAAATTCAGACCAAAAAGATGATCTGGTGATTTTATACGAATTTTTCTATCCAAGGACAGAATCTGTTTCCTGGACAGCACGTCACAACTTTTGAACTTTCTTGCAATCAGAGGCTACACTTGACACAAAATTGAAAAGCAAAGATACAATGATGATTCTACTGTAGTAACAACATCAAGACACAACAAAAGCAAAATAAAATTTATTCATGTGGGCTGCCTCCCAAAAGCGCTTTCTTTTATGCCTTTAAGCTAGGCATAATGCATAGAGATCAAGTTTTATCAAGAGTAAAAGAATAGCTAGCCCGTATAACGGACTCAAAAGGTAACTTAATATTCTTTCGAGGGAAGTGTTCCATCCCTTTCTTGAGAGGAAACTGGAATTTTATATTCCCCTCTTTCATGTCAATGATAGCACCAACGGTGCGTAGAAAAGGACGTCCCAAAATAATTGGACATGAAGGTTCACATTCAATATCCATAATAGTAAAATCAACGGGAACATAATTGTCATTGACAATGATAAGAACATCGTCGATCCTCCCCAAAGGTTTCTTTATGGAAGAATCAACGAGACGAACACCAAAAGAACAAGAATCAAAAGGTTTCAATTTAAGCATATCATATATTCTTTTGGGCATAACAGAGGTACTAGCACCAACATCACATAAAGCATAGCAAGAGAAGTTATTCAACTTAATTTTTATCATAGGATCCCAACCATCTTCTAGCTTTCTAGGTATGGAGGCTTCTACTCTAAGTTTCTCCTCCCTAGCTTTGATAAGAGCATTAGTGATATGCTCTGTGAAGGCAAGGTTAAGCGTGCTAGTGCGGGGATCTCTAGACATCTTGTGAAGGAAATCAATAACTTCGGTAAGAGTGCAATTATCAAAATCAAGGTCACTACTATCAAGTAAGGTGGTAGTAGTGTCCTTTAGGTTCACTTGTTTGGTAGTTTCTATAGTCATAGCATCACCATTAATAGGTCCCTCGTGACCAGGAGTGCATTGGGTGCTAAGAGTTTGGATATCCTCAACAACTTGGATAGTAGCAACGGTGTGGTGGGTAGGAAGGCACTTAATTCTATATTCTTCCTCCATTTCTCTAGCCCATCTCTCTTTAAGTTTAGCCATCATCCTAATGTTTTCATTAATTTGCACTTGAATAGCATTCATAGGAGTGACCTTCCTCTCCTCAAGAGGAGAAGTTCTAATTTTAAGCAATTCTACTTCATTGGCTAAATTGTCTACCTTCGAAGAGAGATCACCTAGTTTGTTTAGTTTTTCTTCTACACTATTATTAAAAGCTTTTTGGGTAGTGATGAAATCTTTAAGCATAATCTCTAGTTCAGTAGTGGAGTTCTTGGTGCTAGGATAAGCATTGTTGTTCCCATAAGAATTAGAGGGGAACGGTCTAGGATTGCTACCAAAATTACTCCTATAAGCATTGTTATTAAAATTGTTTCTAAAGATAAAGTTCACATCTACTTTTTCTTGAGCAATCAAAGAATTTAAAGGAACATCACGAGGATCAACAGAGGATTGCTTCGAAAGTAGAGACATGATCAAGTCAACTTTTTCATTTAGGGAGGAAATCTCCTCGACAGAGTTTACCTTCCTACCTGTTGGAGCGCGTTCGGTGTGCCATTGAGAATAGTTGGTCATCATCTCATCGAGAAGCTTTGTGGCAGCACCAAGTGTAGTTGACATAAAGGTTCCTCCCGCGGCCGAATCTAACAAGTTCCGCGTGGTAAAGTTCAAGTCTGAATAAAAAGTTTGGATAACCATCCAAGTAGTCAAACCATGAGTAGGGCAGTTCTTGATAAGAGATTTCATACGTTCCCAAGCTTGGGCAACATGTTCATTATCCAATTGTTTAAAATTCATTATGTAACTTCTTAGTTGGATAATTTTAGCAGGTGGATAGTATTTTCTAATAAAAGCATCTTTGCACTTGTCCCATGAATCTATGCTATTTCCAGGCAAAGACTGCAACCAAATTTTAGCTCCTCCTCTCAAGGAGAAAGGAAAAAGCTTAAGCTTAACAATATCACGGTCTACTTCTCGGTACTTTTGCATATCACAAAGTTCAACAAAATTGTTCAAGTGTAAAGCAGCATCATCTCCAGCACCGGAGAATTGATCTTTCATAACTAAGTTCAGTAAAGCAGGTTTAATTTCATAAGAAGGTGCTGAAGTGGCAGGTGGAGTGATAGGTGTGCAGATAAAGTCAATGTTGTTGTGACTAGTGAAGTCACACAACTTGGTGTTCTCGGTGGAACCCATAGCAGCAAGCAAGAAAGATAACTATTTTTGTGATTTTCGATAAAAGATACTAAAGCAAAAACTAAAAGGTAAACTAACAAGACTAAAAAGCAAAGGTAAAAGATAGCGTTCAACTCCCCTATCCTGAAGAGTGGAGTCCCCAGCAATGGCGCCAGAAAACTTTGCTTGATGGCTTCTCGCCCCTCGTTGGTTACCCCAAGTGGAAGGTTTGAGATGCAGTGTAGCGGAAGTTTTCCCTTGGCAATACCAAGGATCGATTTCCCTGAGACTCCCAGTTTCAACAAGAAGGTGTCAACTGCTAACGGCGCCAGATATTAGCAATCAACATGGACCTGCACACAGATACAAATAACTTTGCTCCCAACGAGTACAGAGAGGTTGTCAATCCCTCCGGCCTTGTAGTTTACAAAGGATCAAACGCAAGTGATAATAGTGAGAGGTATAATTGCAATAGTAAGTAAAAACAGAAAGTAAATAGCGGATGTGATCAATGATGGTAATATGGACCGGAGTCCCATGATGTTCACTAGTGATGTCTCTCTCCCAAAAGACGATAAAACAGCTATGTGAGGTAAACGAATTACAGCTGGGCAATTGGCAGGACCATGTGCGCAAACCAATGCTGACTAAGTCGCAAGAAAGGTAGAGGTTCAAAGCATGGGCGGTACGCCAAGGCAAGTAGACCGAAATCCATCTGCATCTACTACTAATCATCCACCTTGAGATATCTATCCAGAACATCTCGCTGGTATTAAGTTGCGAGTCCCACCCATAGTGTAAACTCAAAGCAACAGACAACTGCATTAAAAGAACTTTGCGTAAAGTAAACAATCCTTGCACCCGCGGGCACAAGCACCGTTGTTTTCCCCCTTGTGGCAACAGCACATCCCCTAGACTCATGTTTCTGTCACTCAAGCTAGTCATCGAGGGGCATGAACCCACAATCAAGCATAACGTTCCCTCTTGGAGTCTCTACCTACTACTTGGCCAAAGCAATAAATAACAACGGAGAACATGCAAGAATTACTTACGAACATAAATATAAAAGAGGTGAATCAAATATATTACTCAAACACAATCTGAACATAATCTCATAATCCATCGGATCCCAGCAAACTCATCATAGCAACAACATAAGGATTACGTATGTGCCTCGATCATGTAGGGCAGCTCACGAGGACCAATTAGTGAAGCACAAGAACGGGAGGAGAACATCACATAGCTACTGGTCATGGACCCATGGTCCAAGGGAGACTACTCACAACTCATCCGGGAGGCGTCCATGGTGGTGGAGAAGCTCCCGATGGTGATCCTCCCCTCCGGCAGGGTGCCGGGAAGAGTTCTCCTGGTGCTCCCGATCTTGGAAGCGCGGCGACGGCGGAACAGAGATGAGATCGCGAAAAAGGGTTCCCATCTCGAGGGTTTTGGGACACGATATACATATATGCCAAAGGGGGCATCAGACGAGGCTCGGGGGCCCAGGCGCCCCCCCGGCGCGGCCAGGGGGGCCGCGCCACCTGGGCGCCTGGAGCCCTGGTGGCCCCCCTCCGGCTGTGCTTCGGGTGCCTGGTAGCTTCTGGAACGCTGATTTTTTGTATAATTTTTCCGGGATTTTTCTGGCAGTTCTCGTAATGGGAAAACCTGAAATATAAAAACAGCCGAAAACAGAAACTGACACTGGAGTGCACTGAGTTAATAGGTTAGTCCAAATATGATCAAAAGTGTATGGAAGTGTATAAATATCATAGCAATATCACCCAAAAGAGGCATGGAGCAAGCAGAAATTATGGATACGTTTTGGATGTATCGGTTATCTGTATCTGTGTGCAGGTCCCGTCAACCGCTAAGTTTCTGGCGCCGTTGACACCTACTTGTCGACCCTCGGAGTCTCACGGGATTCGATTCTTGGTATCTTTGCCAAGGGAAATTTGCCACTACACTACATCTCAAACTTCCACTTCGGGTAACCAACGAGGGGCGAGAAGCCATCAACGGTGGCCGGTTTGACAACCGGGCTGAATGTCTCGTCGAAGTCGACATTGGACTCCTGAGAGAAACCCCGAAGCACCCAACGGGCTTTATAGCGATCGAGGGAGCCATCGGGCTTGATCTTGTGGCGAAAAACCCACTTGCTGGAGACGATGTTAGCATCCTGAGGAGGGGGCACAAGGTCCCAAGTGTTGTTGCTGAGGAGAGCGCGGTACACCGCAGTCATAGCATCGAGCCAGTTGGGATCCTTGAGAGCTGCACGAGCGAAGGTGAGAACCGGTGAGTACCTGTTGACAGACGAAACATGCAGGTTAAACCACTCGCGAGGGCCCTTGTGGATGCCGGAGGTGCTGCGCGTGCGATGAGTGGGTGCGGGAGGGCCGCCCGGTGGGGGAGGGGCGGGTGGTGAGGGTGGTGAGGGAGGGGCGGATGGTGAGGGGGGAGGAGAGGGTGGCAGGGTAGGAGTAGGAGTGGTGATCGGAAGAGGCGGGACAACTATGGGTAGTGTGTCGTCGTCGGCGAGAAAGTTGTATGTGGCAGCGTTGGTGGGCTGTAGGGAGGCGAAGGGAAAGGTCATCTCATCGAAGACGACGTGACGAGAGATGATGATGCGGTGGGTAGTGAGGTCCATGCACCGACATCCCTTGTGATGAGAGGAATAACCGAGAAAGACGCAAGCACTCGAACGCGGTGACGGTTTATGTGGCATAGTGGAAGCGGTGTTGGGATAGCATAGGCAGCCGAAGACGCGTAGTGACGAGTAATCAGGATGGTTGTTGTGAAGGGAAAAGTATGGTGAGGGAGCGCTAATGGTTTTGGTGGGAAGACGGTTAAGAACATGAGTGGCGGTGTGAAGTGCTTCGGCCCAAAAACGAGGTGGTAAGCTAGCCTGAAATAAGAGAGAACGCATAATGTCATTGACAGTGCGAATAATGCGTTCAGCTTTACCGTTTTGTTGGGATGTGTATGGGCAAGAAAAGCGAATATGAATACCGTGCGTGGCGGCAAGAAAGTGGAGTTTGTTATTGTCGAACTCACGACCGTTGTCACATTGGATGGACACGAGAGGTAAGCCAAACTGAGTATGAGCGAACGCGTGAAAATTGGAGAGCGAGGTGTAAACATCAGATTTTTGGCGAAGCGGAATGGTCCATAGAAAATGTGTGAAATCATCAAGAATGACTAAAAAATATTTATTGCCAGAAACACTCAAGATTGGTGAAGTCCAAAGATCACCATGCACTAACTCGAATGGACGAGTGGTACCAGTAGTAGAAGCAGAAAAAGGCAAATGTACATGACGACCTAGTTGACAAGCATGACATAAAGTGGAGTGATTTATTTGTCTAATACTCCCTCCGTCCGAAAATACTTGTCATCAAAATGAACAAAAAAGGATGTATCTAGAACTAAAATACATCTAGATACATCCCTGTTATTCATTTTGATGACAAGTATTTCCGGACGGAGGGAGTACAAGGAAGGGAAATATGCTGCGATAGGCGACGGTAAGCATCATGGCCGGGGTGACCGAGGCGACGGTGCCACACGTCGTGAGGGGCGGTGAGCGTGGCGAGGGCACGTGGAGGTGGAGAGCATGTGAACGTGTAGAGCTCCCCCGTACTATTGCACCGAAGGATCTCGCGCCGGGAATGAAGGTCCTTCACATAGAAGCCAAAAGGTTCAAAAGCGACGATGCAGTGATTATCAATAGTGAATTGACGAACAGAGATAAGATTTTTGATAATGCTAGGTGTTACTAAGACATGACGTAAGTTAAGAGGTCTATTAGGAAAAAAGGAGGGAAGGGAAGAATGACCGGATGTGGTGACGGGAACGGTAGAACCGTCGCCAACCACCACGTGACGATATATAGGATGAGGAGAAAGGGAGGATAAGATACCGGCATCGGAGGAAAGGTGGGCGGTCGCGCCGCTGTCCATGACCCACTCGGGAGCGGGCTGCTGCAACGTCATGTTGGTGAAGTGTTGAGCAAGAGCGGTGGTATCCCATGATGGTGCCGGTGTCGGTGGTGCGGCGTAGGGCAGCACGGCGCCGTAGGAAGCTGAGCCATCGCCGTTGTAGGGTGCACCGGGAGCAGCCGGGGGAGCAGCCATGTAGGCGTGGGCGCGTGAGCTCGGACCCCGTCCAAGATTGCCACCGGTGCTGTTGGGGCGGGACTGCATGGGCCACATCTGGATGGCTCCTGTCCAAGGATTGAAAGGAGTTGGCATTGAAGGAGCTCCACCGGCGGACTTGTAGCCCTTGTTCTTGCCCTTCCCCTTGCCATAGCAGGTGGCATGGGGGTTGTGAGCGGGATCAGGAGCCCGCCATGGCTGGCCGCCGCCCGCACCGGAAGGAGCGCCACCGCCGCCCTCGGAGGACGAACCGCCACCGCTGGGAGGAGTGATAACCCTCAACCGTAAGGGATCGAGATAGTCTTCGCGGGTAAGAATAACCCAATTTATTGATTCGACACACGGGGAGCCAAAGAGTATTTATAAGCTTTGATAGTTGAGTTGTCAATTCAACCGCACCTGAAATATACTTACTTGCAACAAAAGATATGTGGCAACAGTGATATGATAGTGATGATAGTAATAGTAAAAGTAAATAGCAACAGTAGATAGCAAAGTAAATAGCAAAAGTAGCGACTAGTAACAAGCAGGATTTAAAATACTGTAGGCTAGGGAGATGGATGGTTGGGCGCTGCATGGATGAGATAGATTCTAACTTGGGGCACGGCACACGGAAAAGTAATGATCATCTAGCCAAATATCAAACATTAGGCATGTATCCCGTAGGTAGTTGTACGTGCTTGCAATAAGAACTTGCACAACATCTTTTGTCCTACCATCCCGCTACGAACGGGGCCAAAAGGAACTAATGGATATTAAGATGCTCCTGTCAAAGAGCACCGGAACAAAGCAATGAACTCAATCGATACATGTAATCCTCAAACTACGGACCATCCCCTTTGGTGTCCCAAGCTGTCACTTTTGGGATCGCCGGTTCCGAACCGTAACAGGTGCATACAACTAATAGATAGGATCACGAACACAAATATATTCATACAAACACATATGGTTCAGATCTGAAATAATGGCACTCGGGCCCTAAGTGTCAAGCATTAAGAATACCAAGTTGTAGCAAAGATGATAAACACCATAGTAGATGATAGGCAACATGCCCCCAGCGATCTGATAAACTATTACATGATCTAACTCATCCAATCCCTACCATCCCCTTCGCCTACAGCAGGGGAATTACTCACACATGGAGGGAGAAGTCATGGAGGGATGATGGAGTGGTGATGATGATGACGATGCCGACGATCTCCCCTCTCCGGAGGCCAAATCAGCCTCCAGATTAGCCCTCCCGAGGAAGAACAGAGGGTGGCGGCGGCTCCGCGACGAAAAACTGCGAAAGAACTTCCGATCTGGGGTTTCTGCGTCAGGAGTAAAAATACGGGCTAAAGTAGGGCACCAGGGGGTGTGGGCCCCACCCAAGCGCCTCCCCCGGCGCGGCCCAGGGGGGGTGCGCCCACAGGGCGCCTGGGCACCCCCTGGCCCCCCTCTGGCCCCACTTCTGGCATCTGGTTGCTTCGGGTGCGTGGATTTTCTGTGATTTTTCGTGGATTTTTCTGAGATACTTAAAAATCCGTTTTCCTGCACACAAATAAACCATACAGGCAGCTCTGCTGAAAACAGCGTCAGTCCAGGTTAGTTTAGTCCAAATCATGCAAGAATGAGGTCAAAACAATATCAAAAGTGTTTGGAAAAGTAGATACGTTTGAGACGTATCAACTCCCCCAAGCTTAGCATATTGCTTGTCCTCAAGCAATTCAGTTCAACGAACTGGACGCGACAAAGAAAACTTTGACAAACTCTTTTGCTTCATTAGATGTATATAAGCATGCACTACGAAAAGAGTTTAGCAAGTATTGAAACAGTACTTATGAGGACAATGCAAGGAGCAATCCTTCTTTCAAGTGACCAGTCACAAGTACTAAAAGTAAATAATATATTACTGAAAATCAAGACAAGATCACATTGCACATAGCTTGAGCATATTAGGGTGGTATCTCGCTAGCCTCCATGAGTGAAGCAAAACATAAATGCAGAGACTCCTCCAGAGTTTTAAAGGAGACTAGAGCTAAGAATTTCAGAATAAATCATATCACAAGTATGCAGAAGACAATGTAATACTTTGGGACAATGCACATTACACTCAGAATGACAATTATGCTCTCCTAGTCAGTGCTTTGAAGAAAGAAGGTGAGACTCTCGAACCGTGGCTTTTATTGGAAAAGTTGAAAACCCGTGATCGGAAACAAAAACTAAACATGTACCAGAGCTCTTGGTTTTAAAAACAGAAGTAAATAGGTTTTTGAGAGGTGCATATTTCGTCAACAAATGCTAGCAGATAACTCAATCACTTTTTAAGCTAGACAAGTCTCGAGGAACGGCTCCCGCATGAGGACGATCACATCCTCTTAATCTCCTTTGTTTATCACTGCCAAAGTTTTCTTATTTCTCATGAACAAAGCGTGAAGGAGGGTTTGTTTGTTATATTATCTTTTCGAGCCGGGCGCACTCAATGCCAGTTCCTTTTCATATTCGGGGTTTGCACATTATACATGCAATCCAGGGGTGAAACTTGTCCAACTTAAAAAGATTATGAATTAACTACTACTTCCTCATGAGCTAAAACATAGGCACAAAAAAGAGAAATGCTTTTGATTAATTTCGAGATGGTACACGAAATTCTTCGTTAGGAATGGCAGGTAAATACCATGTATAGGAAGGTATAGTGGACTCATATGGCATAACTGGTTTAAAGGGTTTGGATGCACAAGCAGTCATTCCGCTTAGTACAGGTGGAGGTTTAGCAAAAGACTGGGAAGCGACCAACTAGAGAGCAATAACGGTCATAATCATGCAGAGCGACAAAGCAACATTGAATCGGGCATGAAAGTGATATAACTATTCTAAAACTCAATGATCATCAAGGCAAAGTAGACTTTTAGTCTTAAACATGTGTAAGCATGTGCCAAGTCAATCCAAAAATTCTCTAAAGGGAAATCCACCTCAGTATACCAGACTATGAACAGTGCAATGCATGTAGATCATTTCGATAACACATTATATACTCTAGTTATTCGGGACTAGCCACAAGGAAAGCATGAACCACTGGAAGAGCATTGTAAACATAGCACTATGTCGCTACAAGCTGGTCTCTAGATCATAAGTACAGGCATATGTACAAAAGTAGAATCAATAAGAGTTCATACCGGTCTTCCTTGATGCTTCCTTTCAGTCGATCTTCGTCATTACTGCTTGTCACTTGCACGATCGAACGTAGGAAATATAATCAAATGCCATCACGGACTCGAGCTGATCTCTAAAAACAAAGCAAACTAAAGAGAGAAAGGAAATCTTTTTGGTTTTTTTTCAAAGGTTGAATAAAAGCAAAAGAAAGAGAAAATATTTTTGTTGTTTTTGCAAAGAGAGAAATAAAGAAGAACGGGCAAAAACTTCGAAGAGATCAAAGTGAATAAAACGGATAATACAATGGAAAAGTGAGAAGGGCACATACTCCCCCAAGCTTAGGCTTTTGGCCTAAGTTGGTTAGCAGCTACTTCCCCCAGGAGCCTCCTGCTCCAGGGGTGTGGTGGTGAGTCCACGGGTCGTATAAGGATGCTGGCGCGTACACCAAACTCCTAGGAGTCTCCCACGAGGAAGGTTCCGAACGCCAAATAGAGGAAGACCCTTCACCAAACTCGGTGGCGGTCTCTTCCTAAAAATGTGGTATCTCACCGTGCCTCTCCTCGTCGGGCACAACCCCCTCCATGGGGTTATGAAACTGATGCTGGACCATGAACTCATCGAACTGGACAGCATCAAAGGACCATCCGTTCCTGCGAGAAAAATCTAACAAAAGAGGTGCAGGTAGACGGATCTCGCGTTCCGCGGTAGTTCCGAAACGCAAGATATAAACAAGGTTATCAAGCTCAGAACCCATGGTAACAAACTTATGCCTTTCATAGCAGCAAGATCAAAGCTTAAATAAGTAAAAGGAGTATCATCAGGGTGTGGGGTGCCTCCAAGATGCTCTAAGATAAGTGTGGCATAAATGCCACCATATAAGTCCCCCTTGTTACCATTCATAGCAAGGCGTCGAGCAATTAAGGTACCCAGATTATAATCAGACCTCCCTGAGAGGGCTGCTGCCAGGATAGCAATATCCGGAGCAGAAATGTTGCTCGTGTTGTCACAAGCTAACACCCCTCTAGCAATATAATATGCAAAATACCTGAGGTGAGGAAACAAGATGCTGGAGATCTTCGACCGATGAATATCCCTCGTACCCATGCTGCAGAGAGAGTTGATGACGGTTTTCAGCTCGGAGGGCTAAGTGGCCATCCTAGCCGTCCTCCCAACGTTCGGCACACCTATTACTTCACAAAAAATTCCCAAAGTCATGGTGATAAGATCATTATAAATTTTAAACTCAATAGCACCTGAATCAGGATTATATCTAAAACTGTTAATGAAACTGGAGGTGAGTTTTTGATACTGAGTAACACGGCTTGTGACGAGCCGTGTCAAACCTGCATTAGCACAAAGATTATAAAACTCATCCTTGATTCCCGCAGCTTCCATGAATTCATCACATGGAAATGTCATCGCACGTGCTGGACTTGTCTCTTCCAACAACTCCAGGGGCACATGATCTTCATTGTAGCTCACCCTAGCAGTCGATGGTGAAGCTGCGGCTCTAGTGACTCGATCGGAGTGTGTGGGCCTCCTCTTCTCAAGCCACCCTTTTGCCCTTCGTAACAAACTCATTTCTGAAATTTTTCACAATTTACAAAAACGAGGATTAAAAAAAAGTGAGCTAAGGCAAACTACTCAACTCACTTGCCCAAGGCATAAACTTGCATCAAAACTTGGAAAATAACTTTCTACACATGCATGCAAGCTCATCTCTACAGCACCAAGAACTACTAAATACTCACAAATGAGGCCACCAATCAAAAATCTAATTGGAGGGGTGGAGGAGTCACATACCAGGGAGTATTTGCTCAAAATTTCAGCTCAAATGATGGGCTGTAGAGAGAGATTAAAGAATCGCCTCCAAGAACAGCAAGAACAGCAAGAACAAGACCAGAACTCGGGTTTCTGGAAAAAGAGAGAGAGGGAGGAAGAAGACATACCTGGAGGGGGGTCCCGTGGGCCCCAGGCGCCCTGTGGGCGCGGCCAGGGGCTGGGCCGCGCCAGCTGGCTGCCTGGGCCACTGGTGGCCCCCCCTGGCTGGCCCCAGGACTTTTTGGGTCTCTCCCGTTGTGGAAATTTTTATTATAATTTTTCGGGAATTTTTCTGAAAACTTCACTGTTGAAAATTTTTCGAAGTTCAAAAAGCTGCGAAACTCTCTGAAAATTTGAAGCAGTTAGTAGTATTGTGAAGCTTCAAAAACATAAATACTTGGTACAGCAAGTAGGACAACACTATAAACAAATGAAAACATAGCAAGCTCAACTTTTTATCCATACAAAACATGTTCACTAGTAAGGTTGATCAAGTCTTACCAACAAACAAGCGATATATAGAGCAAAAAGTCTCACCTCCTACGAAGTAATCACTGAACCTTTACCTTGATGGACATTGTCCCTACCATGATAGTTTTGTATTTGTGAGGCACATGTAGTGGACAGTCCCATTCTCCAATTTTCACGGTCTCGATATTCTCTATAGAGTTGAGGGCATGCCTCCTGTCGGTCTTCTTTGGAAAATATACCGTGTGTTCTTTATCATTCACATGGAAGGTAACCTTCCCTTTATTGCAGTCAATAATAGCACCTACGGTGTTAAGGAAAGGTCTACCAAGAATAATGGGCATGCTCCCATCCTCGGGCATGTCAAGCACAACAAAATCAGTAAGAATCAAACAATTAGCAACTTCTACGGGAACATCCTCACAAATACCTATCGGAACAGCGGTTGACTTGTCAGCCATCTGAAGGGAGATATCTGTAGGAATTAGTTTCTCTAAACAAAGCCTCTCGTAAAGAGAGAGAGGCATAACACTCACTCCTGCTCCAAGATCACATAAAGCAGTTTTGACATAATTATTCTTTATGGAGCAAGGAATGGTGGGTATACCTGGATCACCGAGCTTCTCAGGAATCTTTCCACTGAAAGAATAGTTAGCAAGCATAGTAGATATTGCATCATTAGGAACTTTTCTTTTGTTAGTAACAATATCTTTCATATATTTTGAATAAGGAAGTAACTTAATAGCATCAGTCAAAGGGATTTGAAGAAAAAGAGGTTTAATCCATTCACAAAACTTATTATAATGCTCTTCTTCTTTAGATTTGATGGACTTACCTGGAAAGGGCATGGGTTTCTGTACCCATGGTTCTCTCTCCTTCCCATGTTTTCTTGCGATGAAGTCTTCTTTAGTGTACCTCTTACGGTTGTCAGGTGCTTCTTCTTCTCGAACTTCAGGCGGATCATTCTTCTCATTATCATTACCTTCAGGTTTAGCACCATCTTCAGTCTCAGCATCGGAGATAGATACACTGTTGGGATCAATAGCTGGCTCTTCATCTGCAATAGGATCATTAGAATTGTCAGTCTCTTTATTTTTCTTCTTCTTCTTTGGAGAGACAACAATTCCTTCTTCCTGCATTTGGGAATCTTGCTCGATTCTCTTCGGATGTCCCTCTGGATAGAGAGGATCTTGAGTACTAGTTCCTCCTCGGGTCTTAATCCCAAAAGCCTGCAATTTATCTTGTTTGGCATTGTTAGCAAGCACATCTCTTTGCACATTAGAAATTTGATCAAGCTGAGTTTGAACCATATGAAAATGCTTCACAAGACATTGAACATCATTAACTGTTCTATCTAAAACATCAAGCAGTCTTTTGATAGCAAGGGAATTATCATGCAACTGACTTTCTATCCTCTCATTAAAATGATTCTGTTTCATAATATGTCGGTGAACTAAAGTAGGGGTACCTTAGTATCCCGACTTGTGCACGGGCAGTGGCAGCGTCCCGTGGTCGGGCTCGCCACGCGCCCGCCAAGGCCCACTCTGGTTCCCTTGAAGCCATTCAAGAACAAAGTATTCAAGTTAAGAAATAAGACCCCGGCAAGAGGAGTTTGCCGGGAAGGCCGTTCCAGGCTCAAGATCATCCCTTCAGCACAAGACCCTGGCAAGAGGAGCTTGCCAGGAAGGCCAAAGAACAGCATCTCAGAAGACATGCCGTGGCGCATTGCGCGCCCCGGCAAGACCCGGAGAGCGACAAGCTTCCGGGCCCGGCAAGGTAGCGACCGCGGCAAGGTGCTTGCCGCGGCAAGCTTTCACTGTGTGCCTGCGCTCCAGCTCATCTGCCCACGCGTCGCCCTGGGGCCCTTCTAGGGGCACGTGACGGACGGTTGTGCAGCCTGGGATACACGGTGGCAAGCCACGATGACAAGGCCTCCGTCGTGGCGAACGGAGACGCCCGGACGGACGCTTTTTACACTGTTTGGGGCGACGGTGACGGGCATTCAATGCCCTTGTCTCCCACCGTCTGGGTTAGGTATAGACCACTGTACATGCACTGTTACAACTACCACCAATTTTACACTTTTACCCTCATCTACGTTGACACCTGTCGGTAACCCCTTTGAACTATAAAAGGAGGCCCATGCACAACGTAGAGGGGGTTCGGTTCCGAAACTTGATCACTCACACGCTCGGTGCAGCCAGCACTGTAGATCTTCAAGCTCCCGAGCCAAGAACTCAATAACAAACCAAGGCAGGAGTAGGGTTTTACGCATCTGTGCGGCCCGAACCTAGGTAAACTGCTCGCGTGTACGCCTCGATCTGCTCTCTATGCTCCCTCCGCTCCCTTGCCGTACCAAAAAGGGGCTCCGGTCCCATAGGTGTTCGTGGGCGATCAGTTTCCCCGACATCTTTGGCGTGCCAGGTAGGGGGCGCGTCGAGGTTGTGCGAACCTGATCCGGCGTTCACGCGGGCGCAACCTTCAGCAGCTTCATCAACCTCATCGACTACGTCGACATGCCGCCGAAGAAGAAAGCTTCAGAGGTAGGAGGCTCGTCTGCGTCGATCCCACCACCACCATAACCAACGGTTGGTGGGGTAGACGCTGGCGGAAGGGTGGACGCCGGCGAGAACACTCACGGCGCCGCCAAGTCCAAGGACAAGACGGACGACCGAGCCCACTCCAAAACCTCGGCGTCCGTGCACGCACCACGCCCCTCTCAGGAGGTGCCGGACCAGCAGCGGCGTGGTACCCAGGGTACCATATGCTTGCTGGGACGAGGCCAAGCTGGCGGGTCGCGGGACGCTCAGGGCCAACGCGCTGGCACGAGCAAGGCGCGGTCGCCGGGGCGAGATCCTGCTCCTTCTAACGCTGTTAGAAGTCCGAGCATATCTCGCTCCTCGCACCGCTCGCCACCGCTCCCCTCCTCTCCAGCAGAAGCTCTAGCCAGAGCTCAGCTGCTCCTCGACTTCCCTCCAGCGGCGGACAAGGCCGAAGACTGGAGGGCCACCATCCAGAGCCTCATCGCCTTCGCCAACAACGACACGCCGCAGCAGCCGGCAACATCACGGCCGTTGCAAGTCAGCCAGGCGAAGGCCGATGGAGACAAGACCGCCGGGGGTGCGACTACCGTGCACTCCCCGTCGCGGAAGCAGAAATCGCCGACTCGCCGGATCAACGTCGACGACGACTCCACGGCGTCGTCGGACCCGCGAGCTCGCCGCGACCAGCGCCAAGTCCTCGACGACAGGCGACAAGAAGACGCTCGAACTCACATCGAGCGTCGAAGAGAAGCCCGACGACAGTCCGATCAGCGTGCGGGGACCGCGGTCGACATGCACGCGCCCGGTGAACCAGGCGACTTGCCGTACGCGGTAGGTTGCCCTGCGATCACCCGAGAGCTGCGGCAAGTCTAGTGGCCCAACATGAAGAATTTTAAGCCCGACGTACCCGAGAAGTACGACGGCAAGACCCATCCCTCGGAGTTCCTCAGCATCTACACCATTGCGGTGCAGGCTGCCGGGGGACGGGATGAGAAGATTCTAGCAAACTACTTCCCGCTTGTGCTCAAGCCCAATGTCAGATCCTGGCTCATGCACTTGCCGGAGAACTCCATTTCTTCTTGGGCAGACCTGTGCCACCAGTTTGTCGGCGCCTTCACGGGCGGCCACAAGCCTCACGGCCAGGAAAGCGATCTCCACATACTTGCCCAGAAGGAGGGAGAGTCCCTGCGGAAATACATCCAGAGATTCAGCCGCGTCCAGCACAACATCCCGGACGTACACCCTGCCGCGGTTATTAGCGCGTTCCATCAGAACGTGCGTAACCGCCGAACGAGGGAGGAAATGGCGATGACCAAGATCCGGGACGTCAGCGAGCTTTACGCTCTGGCTGACAAGTGTGCGCGCGCTGAAGAGGGAAGGAGACTCCCCGGAGAGGATACTGGAGTAGGGGGGACGGACAGCGAGGACGCCGCCCCGGCAAGGAAAGGCCGGCGGCGGAACAATAAGAAGAAGAAGAACAAGGAAGTATTGGTTGTCGAGCAGTCCGGCAAGGAGGCTGCCGCCAAGAAGACACAGGCTGGTGGCTCCGGCAAGGAAGCCACCCCTGTGGCGGCCGCCGACAAGCAGGACAGCTCCGACAAGCAGTACTGCAAGATCCACCGCACCAAGGGCCGCGATCTCCAGAACTGCAAAAGGGTCGAATACCTCGTCGAACAGCAGAAGGCTGAATACGAGCGTCGCGACAAGGAGAAGACCCAAGGAGGCGGAGGAGAGTCCGGCAAGAAGCGGCCATTCAATGGCCGGGGAGGACGCCGCGGCAAGGCCAAGAAGCGGCAAGGAGATAGACCTTCCCGCGGCCGCGACAAGGACGAGGACATGGATGACGGAGACAATAGCGAGCAGGAGTTCCAGAAGGCCACAGAAGTTCTGTGCGTCGATGGAGGTGCCTCTCTGCACACTTCCCACCGCCAACTCAAGCAATGGGTGCGGGAAGTGAATGCAGTAGAGCCACCCGTTGAATCGCGCAAGCTACTGAAGTGGTCCAGCACGCCCATCATCTTCGACCTTGAGGACCACCCTGACCGCACAACTGCGATCGGGTGCTTGCCGATGTTGGTTTCGCCAACCATCCGCAACCTCAAGGTCACCAAGATGTTGGTTGACGGTGGGGCCGGCCTCAACTTGATCTCCTCCGCTGTGATCCGGAAGCTGCAGATCCCCGACAGCGAGCTCGAGGAAACCGAAACCTTTCAAGGAATCAACCCGGGAAGGAGCAAGCCGAAGGGGAAGATAACACTACCAGTGACCTTTGGCGGAGAGCTAAACTTCAGGACTGAGAGGATCACCTTCGACGTCGCCGATATTCCATTGCCATACAATGGGATACTCGGCCGTCCGGGGCTCGCCAAGTTCATGGCAGCCTCTCACTATGCATATAATATGCTCAAGATGCCAGGGCCAATAAGCATCATCTCTGTCCCCGGCGACTAGAAGGACGCGCTTATTTGCGCCGACAAGATCTACCGGGACGCAGCAGCCGCAGCAGACAACAAGACACTTGCCGCTGAAGCTCCCGGGGGAAAGACCAAGACCAGGTCCGGCAAGAGCTCTGGGGCCCACTCCGGCAAACGCACCTCTTCGGAGTGCTGCGCTGCCGGCGAGGACGCACCATCGAGCTCCACCGGCAAGTGCAAGAAAGGAATGGCGGCTCCACCTGCAACCAAGAAGGTGTCCGCCAAGGAGGACGGCACTGGTGGTACCTTCACCATTAGTGCTACGCTCGACCCTAAATAGGAAAGCGCACTCGTTGCTTTCCTGCGGGCGAATGTGGACGTGTTTGCATGGCAACCATCTGACATCCCCGGCGTTCCCAGGAAAGTAATTGAGCACAAGCTTGCCGTTTGTCCTCACGCGCGGCCCGTCAAGCAGAAGGTCAGAAAGCAAGCGGTGGAGCGCCAAGAGTTCATTGCTGAAGAAATCAAGAAGTTGGAAGCAGCAGGCCTTGTTAGAGGTGTACTTCATCCCACGTGGCTGGCCAATCCAGTTGTCGTGCGCAAAGCTAATGGGAAGTGGAGACTTTGTATAGACTTCACTGATGTCAATAAAGCTTGTCCCAAGGATCCATTTCCCTTGCCGCGCATTGACCAGATCGTTGACTCCACGGCTGGATGTGAGTTGCTTTCATTTCTTGATGCATACTCAGGGTACCACCAGATATTTATGGCTGAGGAGGACGAAGAGAAGACCGTATTCATCACTCCATGTGGCACTTACTGTTTCATACGCATGCCCTTTGGATTGAAGAATGCGGGCTCAACGTTTGCAAGGGTAGTCCACACTGCTTTTGAGCCACAGATACACAGGAATGTAGAAGCTTACATGGATGATATAGTGGTCAAGAGCAAGGACAAGGATACCCTGATCCAAGACCTGGATGAGACTTTTGCAAATCTGCGCAAGATACAACTCAAGCTGAACCCCGAGAAGTGCGTCTTCGGAGTCCCCTCCGGCAAGCTTCTCGGGTTCTTTGTATCCTAGAGGGGGATTGAAGCCAATCCCGACAAGATAAAAGCCATCGAGCAAATCGAAGCCCCAAAGCGCGTCAAGGACGTACGGAGGCTTGCTGGTTGTGTGGCTGCCCTCAGTAGGTTCATTTCTAAGTCTGCAGAACGCGCCCTGCCGTTTTTCAAAATCTTGAAAAAGGCAGGTCCAATTAAATGGACTCCGAAAGCGGAGGCAGCGCTGCAAGACTTGAAAGGATACCTATCCTCCACTCCAATACTTGTCGCACCTAGGCCACAAGAGAAGTTGCTGCTATACTTAGCAGCAACCAATCAAGTGGTTAGTGCTGCGTTGGTAGCGGAAAGGGAGGCAGAAGAGGAGCCCACAGCACCGGCAAGCGCGTCCAGCGACAAGCAGGGGGCTCCCCCGACAAGCTTTGGCCCCGACAAGGATGAGTCTGCGCAGATACCGGGAGAAGTGCGAAAGAAGATGGTGCAGCGCCCAGTTTATTTTGTAAGTTCCCTCTTGCAGGGGGCTAGGTCAAGATACTCTGGAGTGCAGAAGTTGCTTTTTGGTCTCCTCATGGCCTCGAGAAAGCTGCGCCACTACTTCCAAGCACATGAGATAACAGTGGTCACTCGCTTTCCGTTGAAGAGGATATTGCAAAATCCAGAAGCAACGGGCAGGATTGTCGAGTGGGCACTTGAGCTGTCAAGCTTTGGTCTTAAGTTTAAAAGCACTTCAACTATCCGGAGCAGAGCCTTGGCAGAGTTCATAGCAGAATGGACACCAACACCAGACGAAGAAGTCCCAGAGACAAGCATCCCCGTCAAGGAAGCGAGCAAAGAATGGATAATGTACTTCGATGGTGCCTTCTCGCTGCAAGGTGCCGGTGCTGGTGTGCTGCTTGTTGCACCCACCGGGGAGCACCTCAAGTACGTTGTCCAAATGCACTTTCCCAAGGAACAAGCGCCAAACAATACTGCTGAGTATGAAGGTTTGCTTGCCAGCCTCAGAATTGCGGCCGAACTTGGGATCAAGAAGCTGATTGTGCGGGGAGATTCACAGTTGGTGGTCCGACAAGTAAACAAGAGCTACCAGAGTCCTTTGATGGAAGCTTATGTCGATGAAGTAAGGAAGCTTGAAGAACACTTTGAAGGCCTGCAGATGGAGCACGTTCCAAGAGCTCAAAATGATATCGCAGACGGCCTGTCAAAGTGTGCTGCATTGAAGCTACCTGTGGAACCAGGGACCTTCATGCTCAAGCTAACTCAACCATCCGTTACACCATCAGTTGGGAAAAGCAAGAAGAGAAAGTTGGTCTCCGGCGACTACTTGCCGGCAGATCTTCCTGAAGCCGCCGCCAAGGTCCCCAAGATCAACGACAAAGTTGCTGAGGAACAGTCTGCTCCTGCGGACCCAAGGGTCTGTACAGTCGAAGTAGGCGTTCCCGACAAGTCTTGCCCCGGCAGGCTTGCCGGGGGACGTCAAGCTCCGGCAGAGCCGCAGGTTCTTGCCGTAGAAGCTGACGTTCCCGCAGCAGCACTGATGCCTTTTGTCCTTGTTGTTGAGCCTCAGGCACCAGCATGGGCACAGCAAATTGTCCGTTTTCTTCAAACTGGGGAACTTCCCGAAGAGCCAGAAGAGATAGAGAGAATAACCAGGCAGTCAAGTATGTACCAGTTCGTTGGCAATGAACTGTATAGAAGAAGACTCAATGGTGTCAGGTTGAAGTGCATTTCCCGGGAAGATGGACAGAAGCTGTTGGCAGAGATACACGGAGGCATATGTGGTCACCACATTGGCGCAAGAGCACTTGCTGGGAAGGCGTTCCGACAAGGTTTCTTTTGGCCAGAAGCCCTCCAAGATGCAACTGCACAAGTAACCAAGTGTGAAGCGTGCCAGTTCCATGCCAAGCAAATACACCAGCCAGCTCAAGCTCTCCAGACTATCCCTTTGTCCTGGTCCTTCTCGGTCTGGGGGCTCGACATCCTCGGCCCCTTTCCTCGCGCTGTCGGGAGCTTTGAGTACTTGTACGTTGCCATCGACAAGTTCACAAAGTGGCTGGAAGTGGAACCAGTGAGAAAGGTGACCGCACAGTCAGCAGTCAAGTTCTTCAGATCGATCGTTTGCCGTTTCGGAATCCCTAACAGGATCATCACCGACAATGGCACACAGTTCACAAGTCGCACCTTCATGCAGTACCTCCAAGACCTTCGCGCTAAGGTCTGCTTCGCTTCTGTTGCTCACCCGAGGAGCAACGGTCAAGCGGAGAGGGACAATGCTGAAGTGCTGCGCGGGCTCAAGACAAGAACTTTCGACAGGCTGCACAAGTGCGGAAGAAACTGGATTGAGGAGTTGCCGACGGCTCTTTGGTCGATCCGAACGACACCAAATCGAGCCACCGGGCAGACACCCTTTGCTCTTGTCTATGGAGCAGAGGCAGTTCTCCCCACAGAACTCGTATACGGGTCTCCTCGAGTACTCGCTTACGACGAGCTCGAGCAAGAGCAACTGCGGCAAGATGACGCACTGCTCCTCGAGGAGGACCGTCTCCAGGCTGCTGCACGAGCTGCTCGATACCAGCAAGCTTTGCGTCGCTATCATAGCCGCAAAGTCAAGGCCAGGAGTCTCGAGGAAGGCGACCTTGTTCTTCGGCGCGTTCAGTCCGCCAAGAGTTCCAACAAGTTGACGCCAAAGTGGGAAGGCCCTTATCGGGTGAGACAAGTCACAAGGCCCGTCGCTGTCCGCCTTGAGACCGAAGAAGGCTTACCGGTGAGCAACTCCTAGAATATTGAGCATCTTCGCAAGTTTCACCCATGAGGCGCGGTTGCCGTGATCCGCTCCGGCAACCACTTTTTGTACAAGTCTTGCCGCTGTTGCATGTAAACCTTTGTACAAAGCCGGGCGCAGACCCCGTGCATCAGTAAAACTTTTGTGCTACGCACGGCTTGTCATTTCATACATTCTTGTTTTCATTACATGTGTTATCTGACGCTTTGTGAAGCACACACACCCGGTAAGCAGTAACAAGCCGCAAGGCTCCATATCTGTGTTTCCTCCCTTTTTCCTTTCTCTCTTAAGCAGAAGAAGTGTTCCTCGCGCACAAGTTTGCCGGGGGGGAAGGAGACAGTGGTATGGACCAAGTGTTGTTCAAGAAAGGAAAGCCTTGCCGGGAAGCAAACGGCACACAAAAGATAAGTTGCCAAAGTTTGAGCAATTCAAAATTTTAAAATCCTAGTTGTCTTCCTTGAATGACCACACTTTGTATGGAAAACCTGTGCGCGGAGGAACCTACCCGTGGCTAGCCGCGCCCTTACTTTGTTTTCGAGCACGCTCAACGGCTTAAGTGAGCTGCGACAAGTGCCGCGCCCTTACTTCGTTTTCGAGTTCGCTCAACAATCTAAGTTTGCTGCGACTAGCTGCGGCAAGGTTTCTTGCCGGCAAGGGCATTGCCAGCAGGCCGCTGAAGTCCCGCACTCAGCGCTCGCGGCAAGGGCCCCTTTGCCGGCAAGTTCCCTAGAAGCGTAGGGTGAGAAGCATACAAAGTGAAGGAACCAAGCAAGGGAGATAACACTGCATTGACTATCCAAAATGAAGTTATATTACAAGAAGACTTGCCGCTGTTCTAACAAACTACTGTCCATGACTTAATTGGCAGCGACAAGGGAAGCAGAAAGAAAGCAGCCTAGTCTACACGGTCACCGTCAACCCTCTTGATCTTGGCCACCTTGGCCACGATGTGGGCGACATGAGCCTTCAACGCTTCCTGGTCAGCGTCGGGCGGCAGGGTCCGAAGGACGTTGTCAAGGTTGATCCCGGGGTTGCGGTAGACGATCTTCCCCAACACTCGCTCCATGGTACCCGTGCAGAGCCTACGTGCCTTGTTCGCCAGCTGCAAGGGGATCCTTTCCCGTAGCTGCGCGAGGGCCGGCGCCACCCCCCTGAAGAACAAGCTCAGCTTGGCGCTGTGGGGGAGGTTCTCGTCAGGAGAGTACACGAGGTGCTCCGTCCCCAGCGCCACCATCTCCTTGTCGATGTTGGCGGCGGCAGCAACGAGCCCCTCGGTCCACTGCTCCACCGTCTCCTTGAAGTTATTTTGCGAGACGGCGGCGCTGTCCAGCAATGCCCTCTCGGCGCGGAGATCCCCCTTCAGCTTTGTTTCGCGGTTCCGGGCGCCGTCAAGTGACTCAGTGAGGGTGGAAACCTTCAGCTCCAAGTCTGCAATGGAATCCTTGGCGTCGTTGAGCTCCTTGCCCTTGTCGGAGAGACGGACTTGCAACTCCGAGTGGGTGTGGGCATCCATCTCCCGCTCCAAATTGAGCGCGGCAACCCTCTCCTCGCTCGTCTTCAAGCTCGTCTCCAACTGCGCCACCCTCGCCTCCAGGTCCCTCTTGGCGGTCTCTGCGGCAGCAGCGGCGTCCCTCGCCTCCTGCAGAGCCCCGCCAATGGACTGCTCGCACGCGGTGAGGTCGTCCTCGTGGCTATCAAGGTCGACCTTCCGCTAATTGAGCTCACCCTCCCGCCGAGACAGATCCTCGGCGGCTAGTCGTTGCTGCTCCTCAACCTCGGCCTTCTCGAGGATGAACGCTTGGTGCGCTCTGGCGAGCTCCTCCCGCTCCTCCGCCAAGTTCCGGAGGGCCGCTTGGTTGGCGGCGCGGAGCTCGGCGGCGCGCTTCTCCAAGTCGACGCTAGCCTTGGCTGCCAGAGCCTCTCAGGACTCCATCTTGGCCTGCTTGGCTCGGTACAAGGCCAGAAGCCGGCGCAGGAGCTGCTCCTCTTCGAGCTCGCTGCTGCTGTCGGGCGCGTCGACAACCCTTAGCCCGGCGGAGGCGAGGACTTCTCCATCAAAGCTCTCCCCCTCCGCGGGTTCCCTTGATGAGGACGCCCACGGGACTTGGATGAAGACCCCGTTGGCGGCCTCCAGATAAATGCCCGGCCCAGTCGCGGCAGCGGAGGGGTCGGTGGCCGGCGCAGCGTCCGGCGCTCCTGCGGCCTCGGGGCCGTCAGTGCAGTCGCCGGTCCCCTCTCCAGCTGCCGCGTCGGTGGCCGCGGGGGTCTCGTCGGCGACGGGCTCGTCAGCGGTGGCGGCGTCGCCAACATTGCCGCGCGCGTCCTCCTCGGCGATGGCCTCCGTCTCCATCGACTCCGGGGCGGGCGGATCTGACAACAGAAAAAGAAAAGAAGAATCGTCAAGCAAATATCCAAAAAAGAAGAATTCAAGAGAAGGAAAGTGCAAGGGCTACCTGCGTGGGCCTCTTCAGTAACGAGGTCCCTCGCCGGGGAGTTCTCCCTTGGCGGCGTAGTAGAAGCCCCCGCCGACGGAGGGCCGCTGGCGCCTTCCCTTGGCGGGGTGTCCACCCTTGTCGGGGTGCTCGCTCTTGGCGGGGTACTCGCCCTTGGCGGAGTACCCGCCGTTGGCGGAGCACCCTCCCTCGCCGGGGAGCTCCTCCTTGGCGGGGATGGTGGGGCGAGCGGCTCGCCGGGAGCAGTTTCTTGACGCTACTGAGGCTGCGGCTCCATTTCTGCACAAGACAACAAGCAAACAAGACGCTAGCAAGGACAAGAAGCTCACGCGCGCCCATCAAGCGGGAAAGTAAACAAGAAGACTTACGCTGGGGGCTGCTTTCCGAAGCAGCAGGCTGGTCCGGCAGGCTTGTCGCGGGCGCATCTCCTGCCGCGGCGACGGGCTCGTCTTCCTCGAGATCAACAACCGGGATCTTGGCCCTCTTCGCCATCCTCTGGGTCAGGGTCCTGGAAGCCAAACAAGATCAGAGCCAGACAAAGAGAATTCAAGACAAGAACAACAAAAAAATCAAAGGAAATAAGGGTTGCAAATGCTTACTCTTCCTCCTCCTCATCGGAACTAAGGGCGGAGAAGTCGAAGTCCGCCTCGCGCGTCCCTGCGCGAGGAGCTGGAGGGGTAGGCTCCCTCGGGCGCTTGGCGGGCTCCGGAGCCGTGGGTTGAGAAGACCCCGCTCTGGTCGTCGCCGAGGACCGAGGGGCAGAAGGAACACCAGAACCGCTTCAGGAAGATCCCCCTCCGCTTGCCGCTGGGGTGCGGGGCGCCTCCTTGACGACCTTGCTCGTCGTGGTAGCACGCGTCGAGCGACGCTGCGGCTGCTGTCGGGGCGTCGGCTGCCTCGCCGTCTCGATGGTCTTGCGGAGGCTCTTCTTTGGCTGCGGCGGAGGACTTGGTGGTGGCGGAGAATTCTCTCAGGATGAGGAGGCGTCGTCGAGGTTCAGTGACCCGCTCGAGTATTCGTCGGAATCGCCCGATTCGGCGTCCTCCTCGGCGGGCTCACTGGACTCAGTACCCTGCCCGGCAGCCTCGCTTGTCCCGGCAGTTCCCCGGCAGGCTTCCCGGCAGGCCTCAGCAGTTTGAGGATCTCCTCCTCCTCGGCCCGGCTCACTGCATCCGCTGCTTCTGCTTCCTCCACGGTGTACCCAAACTCACCCGCGGCCTCAGCTGCGGTGGCCTCCTCCATCCTGCTGGCGATATACGCCACGTCCCGGTCGGTGGTCTCGCGGGTGAGACCCTTCTTCTCCTCGGGGTTGCGCGGCCGTTCATCCAGGTTGTCGAAGAAAGTTTGTACGGTCTCTTCTCAAGGCGTCAGCCAAGTGGGAACAACCCCGTGGGAGTCGCACTGAGGCATTGCCGCACGGATGGCACTAAGAGAAGAGTTGTTGCATAATGGAACTACTCCCTTCGACGGGGTAAACCACTCCGGATGCTTGGGGTCATGCTTGAACAGCGAGCGGATCATCCCCTTCATTTCCAAGACGGTGAAGTTGTAGTTCAGGCCGGGGCGCAGCCTCATGCGGTCTGCCGCATTGCCGAACTCCCAAGCAGGCCTCTTCCTCTCCTGCAGGGGAGCAATACGGCAGCGAAGGAAATCAGCCCCGACCTCACCTACAGTAAGGTTGGCGGCCCGGAGGCGAAGGATCCTAGTGAGAGCTATCTTCAGCTTCTCATCCTCCGGGGCCAAGTCACTCCAATCCTTGCCGGGCACTATTGCAGTTCGGCGCGGCGAGGTAAATTGCTGAGGTTCATCTTCCATAACCCAGCACCAATCAGCCCTCCACTCTTCCCACTTGCCGTGGAGCTCTCCAATCAAGTACGCCTCTTTCTTGTTGAGCCTAAAGATCCAAGAGATGCCACCGTAGAGTGGGGACCCAGACTCTACTCGAGGTGTGAAGAAGTGGCGGAAGAGAGCTACATTGGGGTGGACCCCGACAAAGTTTTCGCACAGATGTGCGAAAACGGCCAAGGTCAAGACTGCGTTCGGGGTGAAATCTAGAAGATGGAATCCGTATGTGTTCATCACATCGCAGAAAAACTCAGAGTACGGAGGACAAAGACCGCAATGGAAGAATCGAGGGAAGTAATGGTAACCTCCCGGATACATGTCGCAGGCTTCGGCGGGGAGGACCCTGGTGCGCGGGTGAGCCTTCGTCTCCCTCGCCCAGAACAAGTAATACTTGTCCCTCAGCTCCCTCGCGCCGAGCCTCGGCGGGAAGACCACCATCCTCTTCCGCATTGCCGCCAGCTTCGCCGCCTTGTCGGACTTCTCGCACTTCACCTTGCTGCTCTTCGGGGCCATGGCGGGGACGGCGAGAGGGGTTGGCGGCACCGGGGAGGCGGGCGGCGGTGGAAGAGAGGTGGAGCTCGGCTCTCTGTCGACCTTTGGGGAGGCGGAGAGCGATGGGGTTTCTGGAGATTGAAGACGCAATGAAGCAATGGGGGGGAAACAGCCCCTGCTTCCTCTGCTTTTAAGGGGGAAGTGGGGGACGTTCCGCATTTTCCCATTAAAGAAACAGGCCGCGATCCCTCCCACGACGCCGCAATCGACGCGTGCCGTTAGGGAGGGATGCTGCGGATACGGAGTGGGATACGGCGCGCCGTGGGCCGCGTGTGCCCGTGCACTGTTTTGGGCCTGGCCCAACAGCGCTCGGCACCGTGTGTGGCCCAGGCCCGGGGGCTCCTGTCGGTGTACTAAAGTAGGGGTACCTTAGTATCCCGACTTGTGCACGGGCAGTGGCAGCGTCCCGTGGTCGGGCTCGCCACGTGCCCGGCAAGGCCCACTCTGGTTCCCTTGAAGCCATTCAAGAACAAAGTATTCAAGTTAAGAAATAAGACCCCGGCAAAAGGAGCTTGCCGGGAAGGCCGCTCCAGGCTCAAGATCATCCCTTCAGCACAAGACCCTGGCAAGAGGAGCTTGCCAGGAAGGCCAAGGAACAGCATCTCAGAAGACATGCCGTGGCGCATCGCGCGCCCCGGCAAGACCTGGAGAGCGACAAGCTTCCGGGCCCGGCAAGGTAGTGATACGTCTCAAACGTATCTACTTTTCCAAACACTTTTGATATTGTTTTGGCCTCATTCTTGCATGATTTGGACTAAACTAACCCGGACTGACGCTGTTTTCAGCAGAGCTGCCTCTATGGTTTATTTGTGTGCAGGAAAACGGATTTTTAAGTATCTCAGAAAAATCAACGAAAAATCAGAGAATATCCACGCACCCGAAGGAAACAAATACCAGAAGTGGGGCCAGAGGGGGCCAGGTGGTGCCCAGGCGCCCTGTGGGCGCCCCCCCCCCCCCTGGGCCGCGCCGGGGGGCGCCTGGGTGGGGCCCACACCCCCTGGTGCCCTACTTTAGCCCGTATTTTTCCTCCCGACGCAGAAACCCCAGATCGGAAGTTCTTTCACAGTTTTTCGTCGCGGAGCCGCCGCCACCCTCTGTTCTTCCTCGGGAGGGCTAATCTGGAGGCTGATTTGGCCTCCGGTGAGGGGAGATCATCGCCATCGTCATCATCATCACCACTTCATCATCCCTCCATGACTTCCCCCTTCATGTGTGAGTAATTCCCCTGTTGTAGGCGAAGGGTATGGTAGGGATTGGATGAGTTAGATCATGTAATAGTTCGTCAGATTGTTGGGGGCATGTTGCCTATCATCTAGTATGGTGTTTATCATCTTTGCTACAACTTGTTATTCTTAATGCTTGACACTTAGGGCCCGAGTGCCATGATTTCAGATCTGAACCATATGTGTTTGCATGAATATATTTGTGTTCGTGATCCTATCTATGAGTTGTATGCACCTATTACGGTCCGGAACCGGCGATCCCAAAAGTGACAGCTTGGGACACCAAAGGTGATGGTCCGTAGTTTGAGGATTACATGTATCCATTGAGTTCATTGCTTTGTTCCGGTGCTCTTTGACAGGAGCACCTTAATATGCATTAGTTCCTTTTGGCCCCGTTCGTAGCGGGATGGTAGGACAAAAGATGTTGTGCAAGTTCTTATTGCAAGCACGTACAACTACCTACGGGATACATGCCTAATGTTTGATATTTGCCTAGATGATCATTACTTTTTCGTGTGCCGTGCCCCAAGTTAGAATCTATCTCATCCATACAATGCCCAACCATCCATCTTCCTAGCCTACAGTATTTTAAACCTTGCTTGTTACTAGTCGCTACTTTTGCTATTTACTTTGCTACCTACTGTTACTATTTACTTTTACTATTACTATCATAACTATCATATCACTGTTACCACTTATCTTTTGTTGCAAGTAAGTATATTTCAGGTGCGGTTGAATTGACAACTCAACTGTTAAAGCTTATAAATACTCTTTGGCTCCCCGTGTGTCGAATCAATAAATTGGGTTATTCTTACCCGCGAAGACTATGTCGATCCCTTACGGTTGAGGGTTATCAAGTACCGTTTTCTGGCGCCGTTGCCGGGGAGCATAGCAATATTTACAAGTCTACTTGAGGTATTCTACCTGCTGCACTTTATTCATTATGGGTAAGAAAGGAGACCCCAAGGTTCCGATCTTACTATCCACTACAAGAAGAGGTACTGCTCTGAGCACTAGTGCTACGCTTGATTCACCTTCTGTTATGAGTAAGTTTGCCTCACCACCACCACATGATGCTCCTACTGAATCTGTTACTATGACTGATACTCTTGATGATGCTTCTACTACTTTTGATGATGATATTAGTTCGCTTGGTTATGCTCTTGAGAAACAAATTGCTACTGCTGCTGAAAAATATGGAATTGAACTTCTTGTTGCTCGCTACCCTATTGGTGAAACTTATGATTATCCTGATTTGAGTAAACTTAAAGAGAGGCTCCTTGATGATGATTACTATATGCTTGATGAAGATCTATGCAGGGAACTTACAGAGTTTGCTGGCTCTGACCCTGAAACTATTAAGAAAATATTTGAAAAACACTCTTTGAAAAACAAAACCATTCCTAATCCTGAGTTTGCTACATCTCCTATATGCATTGATGATCCTGATTTTGATTTCTCTGTTGATCTTTCACTTATACCTATGGTTGAAGCTGACCCCTTTTATGGCAGAGAAAATGATGATGCTATTGCACACCTAACTAAACTCGGTGAGTTAGGTAGCCTGTTTACCACAGATGAGAAGATACGATACTTTTATGTAACCAAGCTTCTTCCTTTCTCGTTGAAGGATGGTGCTAAAGCATGGTATGATTCACTCCCATGCGGTTCTATTAAGAGTCCTCAGGACTTAGCTCACTCTTTTGTTGATAAATACTTTCCTGCTCACATGCAACATGCTGCTTTACAAAGAATTTATAACTTTAAACAGTTGCAGGATGAGTCCCTCCCTAAAGCTTGGGGGAGGTACTGCGGTTTGATTCGGGCTAGACCAGGACATGAAATTCCAAAGAATGAATTAATCGATATATTCTATGCTGGTCTAACTGATGAATCTAGGTCCTATTTGGACAGTTGTGCTGGTTGTGTTTTCAGGAAAAGAACACCGGACGATGCGGAAGATCTGATGGGCAGGATTGCCAAAAACCATGAAGATTGGTCCGTCCCTGAAACACCTCCACCAACAAAGAAGAGGGGCATGTTTGTTCTAAGCCCCGAGGATATGCGAGAAGCAAAGAAGTCTATTAAAGAGAAAGGTATTAAAGCTGAAGACGTGAAGAATCTACCCCCTATTGAGAAGCTGTGTGAGCCTACCACTCACCCTCCTATGGTAGAGGTACATTCTCTTTTAGATTTCAACGCAGGTGACATCCCTCATGGTAAACCTCCTGATCAATGTTTAGATGAGTTTGATAATTTTATTATGAAACAGAATCATTTTAATGAGAGGATAGAAAGTCAGTTGCATGATAATTCCCTTGCTATCAAAAAGTTGCTTGGTGATTTAGATAGAACAGTTAATGATGTCCAATGTCTTGTGAAGCATTTTCATATGGTTCAAACTCAGCTTGATCAAATTTCTAATGTGCAAAGAGATTTGCTTACTAACAATGCCAAACAAGATAAATTGCAGGCTTTTGGGATTAAGACCCGAGGAGGAACTAGTACTCAAGATCCTCTTTATCCAGAGGGACATCCAAAGAGAATTGAGCAAGATTCTCAAATGCAGGAAGAAGAAATTGTTGTCTCTCCAAATAAGAAGAAGAAACATAAAGAGACTGACAATTCTAATGATCCTATTGCAGATGAAGAGCCAGCTATTGATCCCAACAGTGTATCTATTTCCGATGCTGAGACTGAAGATGGTGCTGAACCTGAAGGTAATGATAATGAGAAAAACGATCCGCCTGAAGTTCGAGAAGAAGAAGCACCTGACAAACGTAAGAGGTACACTAAAGAAGACTTCATCGCAAGAAAACATGGGAAGGAGAGAGAACCATGGGTACAGAAACCCATGCCCTTTCCAGGTAAGTCCATCAAATCTAAAGAAGAAGAGCATTATAATAAGTTTTGTGAATGGATTAAACCTCTTTTTCTTCAAATCCCTTTGACTGATGCTATTAAGTTACTTCCTTATTCAAAATATATGAAAGATATTGTCACTAACAAAAGAAAAGTTCCTAATGATGCAATATCTACTATGCTTGCTAACTATTCTTTCAGTGGAAAGATTCCTAAGAAGCTCGGTGATCCAGGTATACCCACCATTCCTTGCTCCATAAAGAATAATTATGTCAAAACTGCTTTATGCGATCTTGGAGCAGGAGTGAGTGTTATGCCTCTCTCTCTTTACGAGAGGCTTTGTTTAGAGAAACTAATTCCTACATATATCTCCCTTCAGATGGCTGACAAGTCAACCGCTGTTCCGATAGGTATTTGTGAGGATGTTCTAGTAGAAGTTGCTAATTGTTTAATTCTTACTGATTTTGTTGTGCTTGACATGCCCGAGGATGGGAGCATGTCCATTATTCTTGGTAGACCTTTTCTTAACACCGCAGGTGCTATTATTGATTGCAACAAAGGTAAGGTTACCTTCCATGTGAATGATAAAGAACACATGGTATATTTTCCGAAGAAGACCGACAGGAGGCATGCCCTCAACTCTATAGAGAATATCGAGACCGTGAAAATTGGAGAATGGGACTGTCCACTACATGTGCCTCATAAATACAAGACTATCATGGTAGGGACAATGTCCATCAAGGTAAAAGTTCAGTGATTACTTTGTAGGAGGTGAGACTTTTTGCTCTATATATCGCTTGTTTGTCGGTAAGACTTGATCAACCTTACTAGTGAACATGTTTTATATGGATAAAAAGTCGAGCTTGCTATGTTTTCATTTGTTTTTAGTTTTGTCCTACTTGCTGTACCAAGTATCTATGTTTTTGAAGCTTCACAATACTACTAACTGCTTCAGATTTTCAGAGAATTTCGCAGCTTTTTGAACTTCGAAAAATTTCAACAGTGAAGTTTTCAGAAAAATTCCAGAAAAATCATATCAAAAATTTCCACAACGGGAGAGACCTAGAAAGTCCTGGGGCCAGCTAGGGGGGGGGGGCCACCAGTGGCCCAGGCGGCCAGCTGGCACGGCCCAGCCCCTGGCCGCGCCGACAGGGCGCCTGGGGCCCACGGGACCCCCCTCCAGGTACTTCTTCGTCCCCTCTCTCTCTCTTTTTCGAGAAACCCGAGTTCTGGTCTGATACGTCCAAAACATATCTATAATTTCTGCTTGCTCCATGCCCTTTTTGTGTGATATTGCTATGATATTTATGCACTTCCATACACTTTTGATCATATTTGGACTAACCTACTAATGGTTGCAAAAGTGCACAATGTTCTTGTTTTACACTTTATTGTGTAGGAATTACTTGGAAATTGACAAAAACGCAAAAGGAGTCGTATTGGAGTAGTACTCTGACTTTCCTGAAATCTGTCTGAGAACGCTTCTTAAAGATGGTCACGTTCCGTCCCGAAGACGACGTCAAACGGAAAAAGTCTAGTTGCGAAAGTTGTGGGGAATTTCGAGGCGATGCTTCTGGATATAAAATTCGTCCAAAATGGAGTCCGGCCGGCCGAGTAAAGCCCGTTTTACTGAGGCCCAAAATCTGGTGACGGGAATCCGAGAGTCTATATAAAGGGAGGAAACCTAGGTCACCAAGGGCCACGAATTTTCCTCCTCCCGAGCCGCCGTCTTGGAGGGGAGGACCAGCACCATTGCAGCGCCATCCACAAGGAAGAAGGGGGGCCAAGGAGCCGCTGCCCCTAGGGACGCCGCCGCCCCCAAGGGCCGCCGCCGTCTCCTCCTCGCCGCCGCCGCCTCCGTGGCCGCCGCCGGCCGCCGCCTCCTCGCGGGGCTGCACCTCTCCATCAACACCACCATCAAGATCCTCCTCACCATGTCCATGTGTGAGTAGTCTTCTCCGGGTCCGAGGGCTCGTACGTGTAGGTATGTGGTTATCTCTCTCTCCCATGATGTGATCTTCATTGTGATCATAGGCTATGTTAATCTAGGGTGATCCCATGATATTTCCCCTTCCTCTATGTATTGGATTGATGTACTCACTTGTCTTTATCTAGTATAATCCCCGAGACCAAGGTGACAGCGGTCTATTGGACATGGATTAGAAAAATATTTTCATGAGTGATTTCCTCTCTTGTGTGTTGATTGAAGATTGAGAGTCTCTTGGTGCTTGTCTTTGACTATCCTTTAGATATGTTGTGGTGATTGTGGGACTCTCTTTGGATGGCCGCGGTGACATTGGGAAATCCTTAGATTGAGAACTACGAACTTTGAGGTGTGCTTTTGTAGCCCTACATAATTCTCGTCCTCTCTTGACCACGAAGGAATGACCTCCGATGTGTCTCCATTGCATGTTTTATGGGAAATATCATGTGATTCGATTATGTTAATGTTGTTGGGAGTTGCCACTAGTGAAAGTATGATCCCTAGGCCTTGTTTTCACCATTGCAATACCATTTGTGCTCACGTTTACCACTTGTTTGCTTTCTGCACTTTTTATTACAGATTTATATTACTTTGTTTTGCCATCCATATCACTTGCCATTTAATATCTCTTCGCCGAACTACTGCACCTATACAACTCCTAGTTGTATTAGGTGTGTTGGGGACACAAGAGACTTCTTGTATCTTAGTTGCAGGGTTGCTTGAGAGAGACCATCTTCAACCTCTACTTCCCTGAGTTCGATAAACCTTAGGTCATCCACTTGAGGGAAATTGTTGTTGTCCTACAAACCTCTGCGCTTGGAGGCCCAACATAGTCTACAAGAGTAGAAGCGTATGTAGACATCAAGCTATTTCTGGCGCCGTTGCTGGGGAAGTGAGTGCTTGAAGGTATATCTTTAGATCTTGCAATTAAATCTTTTTGTTTCTTGTTTTTTTATTTTCACTAGTTTTGCTTAATGGAAAACAACAAAAATATGAGAGAGCTTTATAAGCTCTACCTTGAACTTGGACATGATGTGTTCGAAGAGAAAATTAAAAAACCTTTGGAACTTTATTTGCATAACAATCATGATGGTGGTGATGTTATTAGTATGTTTTTATTTAATATCAATATTGCTAATGACATGGAAAGCTCTAAGCTTGGGGATGACACGTTTGATGAACATGATATTTTTAGTCCCCCAACTTTTGAGGAGAAAATTTACTTTGATGATACTATGCCTCCTATATATGATGATTACAATGATGAATATGATATTTTCAGTCCACCTACTATTGAGGATAAAATTTATTATGATTATGATATGCCTCCTAAATATGATGATTACCATGATGGTTATGATAGTCTTACTCTCACTATTCCTAATAAGAAAGATTTTGCTTATATGAAGAGTAATGACACTTTTATGCTTTTGGATCATGGAAATAATGCCTTATGTGATAGTTATATTGTTGAGTTCATCCATGATCCCACTGAAATTTATAATGAGAGAGGGAGACATGGTTCTAAATATCTTAATAATAATAAGAAGTTTTGCCTTCCTATGCTTATTGCTTTGTGCTTCAATGAATTATTCTATTGCAATATTCCTATGCATAGGAAGCATGTTAGGCTTAAATGTGTTTGGTATTTGCTTCTTGATGCTCTCTTTTTTTCTTCAACTCTTATTCCTACGAGAGCATCATTAAAGTCTTATGCCTAGCTTAAAGGCATAAAAGAAAGCGCTTTTGGGAGGCAGCCCACAATGAATAAAATTTTATTTTGCTTTTGTTGTGTCTTGATGTTGTTACTACAGTAGCACCATCATTGTATCTTTACTTTTCAACTTTGTGCCAAGTGTAGCCTCTGATTGCAAGAAAGTTCAAAAGTTGTGACGTGCTGTCCAGGAAACAGATTCTGTCCTTGGATAGAAAAATTCGTATAAAATCATCAGTTCATCTTTTTGGTCTGAATTTTTTCGATAGCGTGCTCTATACAATTGTCTTTCGGGCGTCTGTTCTGAGTTTTTTTATTAGAGTTGTATAAGTGCCCCGAAAAAAATCATTTACTACCTGCTGGTCTGTTTTTCACAGATTCTGTCCTGTTTTGCCTTTCCTTCATTTTGCAAACCTTGAGCTTGCTTTTTCTTTGCAAAAACCTTTTGGCAATCTTGAGAAACAGTAGACCTTCAAGAGTATCCTTATTTCCAGCAAGGAACAATTATTTTATTATGGGTACTAACCTCGCTAATCAGATTATGATGAGTTATGTATGAAGGGAGTTTTCAAGTGTGCGAGGGAAGATGATAAAAAGATTCAGGAGTGTCAAACGCTCAAGCTTGGGGATGCCCCCATGCACCCCCAAGAAATATTCAAGAAGACTCAAGCGTCTAAGCTTGGGGATGCCCCCCCCCCTGCATCCCCTTCTCCATCAACATTATCAGTTCGTCTTTCGTTCCACTATATTTTTATCACTTCATGTGTTATGTGCTATGCTTGGAGCGTCTTGTTTTTAGTTTCCTTTTTAGTTTTCTTTAGCTTTGCTTACTTTTCATAACGAGTTGGAACTCAGCTTTCTTTATGTGGGAGAGAAACACGCTCCACTTCAACCTAGAACATAACATAGAATTTTCATGTCTATCTTTGATGTGTCTGTTATTTGTCTTTCAATAGCTACTATCATGTTTAGCTCTTAGCTTTCATGCTTATCTTTTTAAAAGAGCTTTTGTTTACTTGGTCGTTGGAACTCTCTTTAGTTATCATGCTTATCTTATTAAGAGAGTTGGCTTCTGTTGCACTGGTCGATATGTCTATGATAAAAATGCTACGTGCATAATGGTGCTTAGTAGTTCATGTTTTCTTATGGTTAGTCTCAAATAGCTGGGGGGTTCCCAATGTGTTATTGGAGTACCAACATGATTTGTTTGCCTATGATGTGGTATGGTTTAGTGATATCTTCCTTCAAGAATTTATTTTGATTGACTTGGCGTATGCTCACGCATATTTAAGACTGTAAAGAAAGTCTGTCAAGCCTTGATGATCTTTTAGTTCTGAGTAGCGATATAACTTCCATGCCTGATTCAATGTTGCTTTGTCGCTCTGCATTATTATGACCGTCATTGCTCTTTTAGTTGGTCGCTCCCAGTCTTTTGCTAATCTCCACCTGTACTAAGCGGACTGACTGCTTGTGCATCCAAATTCCTTTAAACCAGTTATGCCATATGAGTCCACCATACCTTCCTATACATGGTATTTACCTGCCATTCCTAATGAAGACTTTCATGTACCATCTCGAAATTATTCAAAAAGAAGCATTTCTATTTTGTGCCTCTGTTTTAGTTCATGAGGAAGTAGTAGTTAATCCATGATCTTTTTAAGTTGGACAAGCTTCACCCCGGGATTGCATGTCTAATGTGCAAACCCATAATACGAGAAGGAACTGGCAAAGAGTGCGCCCGGCTCAAAAATAATATAACAAACAAACCCTCCTTCACGCTTTGTTAATGAGAAATCAGAAAACTTTGGCAGTGATAAACAAAGGAGATTAATAGGATGTGATCGTCCTCATTCGGGAGCCGTTCCTCGAAACTTGTCCATCTCAAGAAGTGATTGAGTTGTCTGCAAGCATTCGTTGATGAAACATGCATATCCAAAAAAATAATTATTACCTCTGTTTTTAAAACCAAGAGCTCTGGTACATGTTTAGTTTTTGTTTCCGACCACGGGTTTTCAACTTTGCCAACAAAAGCCACGGTTCGAGAGTCTCCACCTTCTTTTAAAGAACCAACTATTAAGAGCATGATTGTCATTCTGAGTGTAATGTGCATTGTCCCAAAGTAGCATTGTCTTTTGCATAATTATGATATCGTTTATTCTGAAATCATTGTATCTAGTCGTTACTTAAACCTTGGAGGTGCCCCTGCATTTATGTTTTGCTTCACTAAAGGGGGCAAGCGAGATACCACTTTATCATATTTGCACACCATGCTCATTACAAATCTATTTGATGTTTTAGTATCATACTGTAAAACTTTCAGTTCTTTGTGATTTTCTCATAAGGCAACTTAATTACTACAGATTCATTATCTCGGTAAGCTTTTGTCATATGACTATGAAAAGTTCTTATATGCTTCATAGCATGTCACCACAGAAATTATGCTTGTTATCATTTACCTACTCAAGGACGAGCAGGAATTAAGCTTGGGGATGTTGATACGTCCAAAACATATCTATAATTACTGCTTGCTCCATGCCCTTTTTGTGTGATATTGCTATGATATTTATGCACTTCCATACACTTTTGATCATATTTGGACTAACCTACTAATGGTTGCAAAATGCACAATGTTCTTGTTTTACACTTTATTGTGTAGCAATTACTTGGAAATTGACAAAAACGCAAAAGGAGTCGTATTGGAGTAGGACTCTGACTTTCCTGAAATCTGTCTGAGAACGCTTTTTAAAGATGGTCACGTTCCGTCCCGAAGACGACGTCAAACGGAAAAAGTCTAGTTGCGAAAGTTATGGGGAATTTCGAGGCGATGCTTCTGGATATAAAATTCGTCCAAATCGGAGTCCGGCCGGCCGAGTAAAGCCCGTTTTACTGAGGCCCAAAATCTGGTGACGGGAATCCGAGAGTCTATATAAAGGGAGGAAACCTAGGTCACCAAGGGCCACGAATTTTCCTCCTCCCGAGCCGCCGTCTTGGAGGGGAGGACCAGCACCATTGCAGCACCATCCACAAGGAAGAAGGGGGGCCAAGGAGCCGCTGCCCCTAGGGACGCCGCCGCCCCCAAGGGCCGCCGCCGTCTCCTCCTCGCCGCCGCCGCCTCCGTGGCCGCCGCCGGCCGCCGCCTCCTCGCGGGGCTGCACCTCTCCATCAACACCACCATCAAGATCCTCCTCACCATGTCCATGTGTGAGTAGTCTTCTCCGGGGCCGAGGGCTCGTACGTGTAGCTATGTGGTTATCTCTCTCTCCCATGATGTGATCTTCGTTGTGATCATAGGCTATGTTAACCTAGGGTGATCCCATGATATTTCCCCTTCCTCTATGTATTGGATTGATGTACTCACTTGTCTTTATCTAGTATAATCCCCGAGACCAAGGTGACAGCGGTCTATTGGACATGGATTAGAAAAATATTTTCATGAGTGATTTCCTCTCTTGTGTGTTGATTGAAGATTGAGAGTCTCTTGGTGCTTGTCTTTGACTATCCTTTAGATATGTTGTGGTGATTGTGGGACTCTCTTTGGATGGCCGCGGTGACATTGGGAAATCCTTAGATTGAGAACTACGAACTTTGAGGTGTGCTTTTGTAGCCCTACATAATTCTCGTCCTCTCTTGACCACGAAGGAATGACCTCCGGTGTGTCTCCATTGCATGTTTTATGGGAAATATCATGTGATTCGATTATGTTAATGTTGTTGGGAGTTTCCACTAGTGAAAGTATGATCCCTAGGCCTTGTTTTCACCATTGCAATACCATTTGTGCTCACGTTTACCACTTGTTTGCTTGCTGCACTTTTTATTACAGATTTATATTACTTTGTTTTGCCATCCATATCACTTGCCATTTAACATCTCTTCGCCGAACTACTGCACCTATACAACTCCTAGTTGTATTAGGTGTGTTGGGGACACAAGAGACTTCTTGTATCTTAGTTGCAGGGTTGCTTGAGAGAGACCATCTTCAACCTCTACTTCCCTGAGTTCGATAAACCTTAGGTCATCCACTTGAGGGAAATTGCTGCTGTCCTACAAACCTCTGCGCCTGGAGGCCCAACATAGTCTACAAGAGTAGAAGCGTGTGTAGACATCATGGTCTTGTTCTTGCTGTTCTTGCTGTTCTTGGAGGCGATTCTTCGATCTCTCTCTACAGCCCATCATTTGAGCAAATACTCCCTGGTATGTGACTTCTCCACCCCTCCAATCAGATTTTTGATTGGTGGCCTCATTTGTGAGTATTTAGTAGTTCTTGGTGCTGTAGAGATGAGCTTGCATGCATGTGTAGAAAGTTATTTTCCAAGTTTTGATGCAAGTTTATGCCTTGGGCAAGTGAGTTGAGTAGTTTGCCTTAGCTCACTTTGTTTTAATCCTCGTTTTTGTAAATTGTAAAAAAATTCAGAAATGAGTTTGTTAGGAAGGTCAAAAGGGTGGCTTGAGAAGAGGAGGCCCGCACACTCCGATCGAGTCACTAGGGCCGCAGCTTCACCATCGACTGCCAGGGTGAGCTATAATGAGGATCATGTGCCCCTGGAGTTGTTGGAAGACACAAGTCCAGCACGTGCGATGACATTTCCATGTGATGAATTCATGGAAGCTGCGGGAATCAAGGATGAGTTTTATAATCTTTGTGCTAATGCAGGTTTGACACGGCTCGTCACAAGCCGTGTTACTCAGTATCAAAAACTCACCTCCGGTTTCATTAACAGTTTTAGATATAATCCTGATTCAGGTGCTATTGAGTTTAAAAATTATAATGATCTTATCACCATGACTCTGGGGAATTTTTGTGAAGTAATAGGTGTGCCGAACGTTGGGAGGACGGCAAGGATGGCCACTCAGCCCTCCGAGCTGAAAACCGTCATCAACTCTCTCTGCAGCATGGGTACGAGGGATATTCATCGGTCGAAGATCTCCAGCATCTTGTTTCCTCACCTCAGGTATTTTGTATATTATATTGCTAGAGGGGAGTTAGCTCGTGACAACACGAGCAGCATTTCTGCTCCGGATATTGCTATCCTGGCAGCAGCCCTCTCAGGGAGGTCTGATTATAATCTTGGTACCTTAATTGCTCGACACCTTGCTATGAACGGTAACAAGGGGGACTTATATGGTGGCATTTATGCCACGCTTATCTTAGAGCATCTTGGAGGCACCCCACACCCTGATGACACTCCTTTTACTTATTTAAGCTTTGACCTTGCTGCTATGAAAAGTCATAAGTTTGTTACCATGGGTTCTGAGCTTGATAACCTTGTTTATATCTTGCGGTTCGAAACTACCGCGGAACGCGAGATCCGTCTACCTGCACCTCTTTTGTTTGATTTTTCTCGCAGGAACGGATGGTCCTTTGATGTTGTCCAGTTCGATGAGTTCATGGTCCAGCATCAGTTCCATAACCCCATGGAGGGGGTTGTGCCCGACGAGGAGAGGCACGGTGAGATACCACATTTTTAGGAAGAGACCGCCACCGAGTTTGGTGAAGGGTCTTCCTCTGTTTGGCGCTCGGAACCTTCCTCGTGGGAGACTCCGAGGAGTTCGGTGTACGCGCCAGCATCCTTCTACGACCCTTGGTCTCACCACCATACCCCTGGAGCAGGAGGCTCCTGGGGGCAGTAGCTGCTACCAACTTAGGCCAAAAGCCTAAGCTTGGGGGAGTACGTGCCCTTCTCACTTTTCCATTGTATTATCCGTTTTATTCTCTTTGATCTTTTCGAAGTTTTTGCCCGTTCTTCTTTGTTTCTCTCTTTGCAAAAACAACAAAAAGATTTTCTCTTTCTTTTGCTTTTATTCAACCTTTGAAAAAACCAAAAAAATTTCCTTTTTCTCTTTAGTTTGCTTTGTTTTCAGAGATCAGCTCGAGTCCGTGATGGCATTTGATTATATTTCCTACGTTTGATCGTGCAAGTGACAAGCAGTAATGACGAAGATCGACTGGAGGGAAGAAACAAGGAAGACCTTTATGAACTCTTATTGTTTCTACTTTTGTACATATGCCTGTACTTATGATCTAGAGACCAGCTTGTAGCGACATAGTGCTATGTTTACAATGCTCTTCCAGTGGTTCATGCTTTCCTTGTGGCTAGTCTCGAATAACTAGAGTATATAATGTGTTATTGAAATGATCTACATGCATTGCACTGTCCATAGTCTGGTATACTAAGGTGGTATTTCCCTTTAGAGAATTTTTGGATTGACTTGGCACATGCTTACACATGTTTAAGACTAAAAAGTCTACTTTGCCTTGATGATCTTTGAGTTTTAAAATAGTTATATCACTCTCATGCCCGATTCAATGTTGCTTTGTCGCTCTGCAGGATTATGACCGTTATTGCTCTTTAGTTGGTCGCTTCCCAGTCTTTTGCTAAACCTCCACCTGTACTAAGCGGACTGACTGCTTGTGCATCCAAAACCTTTAAACCTGTTATGCCATATGAGTCCACTATACCTTCCTATACATGGTATTTACCTGCCATTCCCAACGAAGACTTTCATGTACCATCTCGAAATTATTCAAAAGCATTTCCCTTTTTGTGCCTATGTTTTAGCTCATGAGGAAGTAGTAGTTAATTCATGACCTCTTTAAATTGGACAAGTTTCACCCCTGGATTGCATGTATAATGTGCAAACCCCTAATATGAAAAGGAACTGGCATTGAGTGCGCCCGGCTCGAAAAGATAATACAACAAACAAACCCTCCTTCACGCTTTGTTCATGAGGAATCAGAAAACTTTGGCAGTGATAAACAAAGGAGATTAAGAGGATGTGATCGTCCTCATGCGGGAGCCGTTCCTCGAGACTTGTCTAGCTTAAAAAGTGATTGAGTTATCTGCTAGCATTCGTTGACGAAATATGCACTTCTCAAAAACATATTTACTTCTGTTTTTAAAACCAAGAGCTCTGGTACATGTTTAGTTTTTGTTTCCGATCACGGGTCTTCAACTTTGCCAATAAAAGCCACGGTTCGAGAGTCTCACCTTCTTTCTTCAAAGCACTGACTAGGAGAGCATAATTGTCATTCTGAGTGTAATGTGCATTGTCCCAAAGTATTACATTGTCTTCTGCATACTTGTGATATGATTTATTCTGAAATTCTTAGTTCTAGTCTCCTTTAAAACTCTGGAGGAGTCTCTGCATTTATGTTTTGCTTCACTCATGGAGGCTAGCGAGATACCACCCTAATATGCTCAAGCTATGTGCAATGTGATCTTGTCTTGATTTTCAGTAATATATTATTTACTTTTAGGTATTTGTGACTGATCACTTGAAAGAAGGATTGCTACTTGCATTGTCCTCATAAGTACTGTTTCAATACTTGCTAAACTCTTTTCATAGTACATGCTTATATACATCTAATGAAGCAAAAGAGTTTGTCAAAGTTTTCTTTGTCGCGTCCAGTTCGTTGAACTGAATTGCTTGAGGACAAGCAATATGCTAAGCTTGGGGGAGTTGATACGTCTCAAACGTATCTACTTTTCCAAACACTTTTGATATTGTTTTGGCCTCATTCTTGCATGATTTGGACTAAACTAACCCGGACTGACGCTGTTTTCAGCAGAGCTGCCTGTATGGTTTATTTGTGTGCATGAAAACGGATTTTTAAGTATCTCAGAAAAATCCACGAAAATTAGAGAAAATCCACGCACCCGAAGGAACCAAATACCAGAAGTGGGGCCAGAGGGGGGCCAGGGGGTGTCCAGGCGCCCTGTGGGCGCCCCCCCTGGGCCGCGCCGGGGGGGCGCCTGGGTGGGGCCCACACCCCCTGGTGCCCTACTTTAGCCCGTATTTTTCCTCCCGACGCAGAAACCTCAGATTGGAAGTTCTTTTGTAGTTTTTCGTCGCGGAGCCGCCGCCACCCTCTGTTCTTCCTCGGGAGGGCTAATCTGGAGGCTGATTTGGCCTCCGGAGAGGGGAGATCGTCGCCATCGTCATCATCATCACCACTTCATCATCCCTCCATGACTTCCCCCTTCATGTGTGAGTAATTCCCCTGCTGTAGGCGAAGGGGATGGTAGGGATTGGATGAGTTAGATCATGTAATAGTTCGTCAGATTGTTGGGGGCATGTTGCCTATCATCTAGTATGGTGTTTATCATCTTTGCTACAACTTGTTATTCTTAATGCTTGACACTTAGGGCCCGAGTGCCATGATTTCAGATCTGAACCATATGTGTTTGCATGAATATATTTGTGTTCGTGATCCTATCTATGAGTTGTATGCACCTATTACGGTCCGGAACCGGCGATCCCAAAAGTGACAGCTTGGGACACCAAAGGGGATGGTCCGTAGTTTGAGGATTACATGTATCCATTGAGTTCATTGCTTTGTTCCGGTGCTCTTTGACAGGAGCACCTTAATATCCATTAGTTCCTTTTGGCCCCGTTCGTAGCGGGATGGTAGGACAAAAGATGTTGTGCAAGTTCTTATTGCAAGCACGTACAACTACCTACGGGATACATGCCTAATGTTTGATATTTGCCTAGATGATCATTACTTTTTCGTGTGCCGTGCCCCAAGTTAGAATCTATCTCATCCATGCAACGCCCAACCATCCATCTCCCTAGCCTACAGTATTTTAAACCTTGCTTGTTACTAGTCGCTACTTTTGCTATTTACTTTGCTACCTACTGTTACTATTTACTTTTACTATTACTATCATCACTATCATATCACTGTTACCACTTATCTTTTGTTGCAAGTAAGTATATTTCAGGTGCGGTTGAATTGACAACTCAACTGTTAAAGCTTATAAATACTCTTTGGCTCCCCGTGTGTCGAATCAATAAATAGGGTTATTCTTGCCCGCGAAGACTATCTCGATCCCTTACGGTTGAGGGTTATCAGGTAGCGACCGCGGCAAGGTGCTTGCCGCGGCAAGCTTTCACTGTGTGCCTGTGCTCCAGCTCATCTGCCCACGCGTCGCCCTGGGGCCCTTCCAGGGTCACGTGGCGGACGGCTGTGCAGCCTGGGGTACACGGTGGCAAGCCACGATGACAAGGCCTCCGTCGTGGCGAACGGAGACGCCCGGACGGACGCTTTTTACACTGTTTGGGGCGATGGTGACGGGCATTCAATGCCCTTGTCTCCCACCGTCTGGGTTAGGTATAGACCACTGTACATGCACTGTTACAACTACCACCAATTTTACACTTTTACCCTCATCTACGTTAACACCTGTCGGTAACCCCTTTGAACTATAAAAGGAGGCCCATGCACAACGTAGAGGGGGTTCGGTTCCGAAACTTGATCACCCCCACGCTCGGTGTAGCCAGCACTGTAGATCTTCAAGCTCCCGAGCCAAGAACTCAATAACAAACCAAGGCAGGAGTAGGGTTTTACGCATCCGTGCGGCCCGAACCTGGGTAAACTGCTCGCGTGTACGCCTCGATCTGCTCTCTGTGCTCCCTCCGCTCCCTTGCCGTACCGAAAAGGGGCTCCGGTCCCATAGGTGTTCGTGGGCGATCAGTTTCCCCGACATAATAAAATTATCAAACTCATCTAAACATTGATCAGGAGGCTTACCATGAGGGATGTCACTTGCGTTGAAATCTAAAAGAGAGTGTACCTCTACCATAGGAGGGTGAGTGGTAGGCTCACACAGCTTCTCAATAGGGGGTAGATTCTTCACGTCTTCAGCTTTAATACATTTCTCTTTAATAGACTTCTTTGCTTCTCGCATATCCTCGGGGCTCAGAACAAACATGCCCCTCTTCTTTGTTGGTGGAGGTGGTTCAGGGACGGACCAATCTTCATGGTTTTTGGCAATCCTGCCCATTAAATCTTCCGCATCGTCCGGTGTTCTTTTCCTGAAAACACAACCAGCACAACTGTCCAAATAGGACCTGGATTCATCAGTTAGACCAGCATAGAATATATCGATTAATTCATTCTTAGGGATTTCATGTCCTGGTCTAGCCCGAATCAGACAGCAGTACCTCCCCCAAGCTTTAGGGAGGGACTCATCCTGCAACTGTTTAAAGTTATAAATTCTTTGTAAAGCAGCATGTTGCATGTGAGCAGGAAAGTACTTATCAACAAAAGAGTGAGCTAAGTCCTGAGGACTCTTAATGGAACCGCATGCGAGTGAATCATACCATGCTTTGCCACCTTCCTTCAACGAGAAAGGAAGAAGCTTGGTCACATAAAAGTATCGTATCTTTTCATCTGTGGTAAACATGCTACCTAGCTCACCAAGTTTAGTTAGGTGTGCAATAGCATCATATCATTTTCTCTGCCATAAAAGGGGTCAGCTTCAACCATAGGTATAAGTGAAAGATCAACAGAGAAATCAAAATCGGGATCATCAATGCATATAGGAGATGTAGCAAATTCAGGATTAGGAACGGTTTTATTCTTCAAAGAGTGTTTTTCAAATAGTTTCTTAATAGCCTCAGGGTCAGAGCCGGAAAACTCTGTCAGTTCCCTGCATAATTCTTCATCTAGTATATAGTAATCATCATCAAGGAGACTCTCCTTGAGTTTACTCAAATCAAGATAATCATAAGTTTCACCAATAGGGTAGCGACTAACAGGGAGTTCAATTCCAGACTTTTTAGCAGTAGCAGCAATTTGTTTCTCAAGAGCATAACCAAGCGAACTAATATCATCAAAAGTAGTAGAAGCATCATCAAGAGTATCAGACATAGTAACAGATTCAGTAGGAGCATCATGTGGTGGTGGTGAGGCAAACTTACTCATAACAGAAGGTGAATCAAGTGTAGCACTAGTGCTCAGAGCAGTACCTCTTCTTGTAGTGGATAGTAAGATCGGAACCTTGGGGTCTCCTTTCTTACCCATAGTGAATAAAGTGCAGCAGGTAGGATACCTCAAGTAGACTTGTAAATATTGCTATGCTCCCCGGCAACGGCGCCAGAAAACAGTACTTCATAACCCTCAACCGTAAGGGATCGAGATAGTCTTCGCGGGTAAGAATAACCCAATTTATTGATTCGACACATGGGGAGCCAAAGAGTATTTATAAGCTTTGACAGTTGAGTTGTCAATTCAACCGCACCTGAAATATACTTACTTGCAACAAAAGAGAAGTGGCAAAAGTGATATGATAGTGATGATAGTAATAGTAAAAGTAAACGGCAAAAGTAAATAGCAACAGTAGATAGCAAAGTAAATAGCAAAAGTAGCGACTAGTAACAAGCAGGATTTAAAATACTGTAGGCTAGGGAGATGGATGGTTGGGCGCTGCATGGATGAGATAGATTCTAACTTGGGGCACGGCACACGGAAAAGTAATGATCATCTAGGCAAATATCAAACATTAGGCATGTATCCCGTAGGTAGTTGTACGTGCTTGCAATAAGAACTTGCACAACATCTTTTGTCCTACCATCCCGCTACGAACGGGGCCAAAAGGAACTAATGGATATTAAGGTGCTCCTGTCAAAGAGCACCGGAACAAAGCAATGAACTCAATGGATACATGTAATCCTCAAACTACGGACCATCCCCTTTGGTGTCCCAAGCTGTCACTTTTGGGATCGCCGGTTCCGAACCGTAACAGGTGCATACAACTCATAGATAGGATCACGAACACAAATATATTCATACAAACACATATGGTTCAGATCTGAAATCATGGCACTCGGGCCCTAAGTGTCAAGCATTAAGAATAACAAGTTGTAGCAAAGATGATAAACACCATAGTAGATGATAGGCAACATGCCCCCAACGATCTTATAAACTATTACATGATCTAACTCATCCAATCCCTACCATCCCCTTCGCCTACAGCAGGGGAATTACTCACACATGGAGGAAGAAGTCATGGAGGGATGATGGAGTGGTGATGATGATGACGATGGCGACGATCTCCCCTCTCCGGAGGCCAAATCAGCCTCCAGATTAGCCCTCCCGAGGAAGAACAGAGGGTGGCGGCGGCTCCGCGACGAAAAACTGCGAAAGAACTTCCGATCTGGGGTTTCTGCGTCGGGAGTAAAAATATGGGCTAAAGTAGGGCACCAGGGGGTGTGGGCCCCACCCAGGCGCCCCCCCGGCGCGGCCCAGGGGGGCGCGCCCATAGGGCGCCTGGGCACCCCCTGGCCCCCCTCTGGCCCCACTTCTGGCATCTGGTTGCTTTGGGTGCGTGGATTTTCTGTGATTTTTCGTGGATTTTTCTGAGATACTTAAAAATCCGTTTTCCTGCACACAAATAAACCATACAGGCAGCTCTGCTGAAAACAGCGTCAGTCCGGGTTAGTTTAGTCCAAATCATGCAAGAATGAGGTCAAAACAATATCAAAAGTGTTTGGAAAAGTAGATACGTTTGAGACGTATCAAGGAGCTGGTCCTTTGGCGGCGTAAAAGGCAGCGGCCGAGGTGTTGTTCGAGCGCCGAGCGGCCTTCATCTCGTGGAGCAGCAACATGTTGCGGAAGTTGAGGAAGATAGGGAACGTCGTGAGGAGGGGGGCGATGTCGGCGACGCTATCGAAGCGCTCGTGGAGGCCCTTGATGACGTTGGTGACGAGCTCGCGATCGGGATCGGAGACGGGCGCACCGACCTCGGCAAGGGCATCAGCCGTCGTCTTTTGCAGGTGAAGGTACTCGGTGATGGACCGATCCTCCTGCTTGATGTTGTGGAACTCCTCGGCGAGATAAATCTCGCGGCTCTTTTGGTTGTCGTTGAAGAGCGCGAGGACGGAGGTCCAGACCTTGTACGCCGTGGCGGTGGCGGAGTCCGTGGGCATGACGAGGTCAACGATGTCCATGGCCATGGAGCCGCAGAGCCAACGAAGCACGAGGACGTCGAGGCGGAGCCACGTTGGGTCGGTGGAGGGCGGGTCGGTGGTGAGGTGGTCCTCGAGGGCGTAGGTGGTGACGGCGATGTTGAAGAAGGTCGTCCACTTGGGGAAGACGGCGCTCTTGAACTCGAGGACGATGGGGACAAGGGAGCGGACACTTGGGATGGCGGTGGCCTGCGCCCAAAGGGCGGCGTTGGGGTGAGGGACAGGTGGTTCGAAGGGCGCCATGGGAGGGAGCTGGTGGCCGGCGGCGCGGGATCAGAGGCCGGCGGCGCTGGGGTTGAAGGGAGCGGAAGCGAGAGGATTTGGTTTAGGCTGATACCATGAAAGATTTAGGAATACTTGCCACACTTGGGCTTTTCCATTGCAGGTCAATATATAGACACAATTACAATCCTAATCATAAATGGGAGATCACAATAATATCGATACTCCTAGATTTATGGAATTAGGAGATATGTCACGATACATGACATAGTAGTCTAACACGAATGATAACAAATATAGTGAGACGACTATAGCTTAAATCTAAATTCAGTCACCGATTCAAACTCTAGCATAGTAGAAAATTTAATCCTCACTACTAAAAGACAAATATCAATTCCGCTGAAAACTAGTACCCCGCAAGAAAGAAGAAGAAGAAATAAGACTGGAAACTGCTCTAAAATCTCCAGCACAGCACGCATGGTTCTTGCCGTCGGGATTTTTTTGAAAGAAGTATACAAATCACCCCCAAATCCAGTCTTTGGGATACATACCCCCCTGAACTCAAAACCGGGACAAATCACACCCTCAAATTACTAAAACCGGGTTAATAGCACCCTTTAGTGGTTTCAATCAAATCTTGAGCGGTTTTTGTCTCCCCTGATGCCGATTAGATGCTGACAGGGCAAAAAAAACGTTGAATGGGTCCCATTAGCCAGTTGTCCCTCTCTTCTTTCTTTCCATTTCCCCTCGCTCCCTTCCTTTCTTTCCTTTTCCCCTCACCACCAGAATCGCCTTCAGAATCACTCTTCCGTTCGCTAGGGCTGGGCGGCCGTCGGCGTCCGCCATCACCGCCGTCGTCTGCTACTTGCCTGTCTCCAAACGAAAAAATGTGTCCAGGTACGTGTGCCTCCATCTCCGCTGCTCCTCTGCCCCGTTTCTAGTGTCGTTCGTCGGCAGAATCGCGAGCGCCGGTGTACAATCACATGCAGACCTCGCGAGCATCAGTAGAGGTGTGGGTTTGGGTGACGGGAATGGGGTCTTATTGTATGCCATGTTCAAGTGAAAATAGGGATCTTGCTGTATGCCCTGTTCAAGTGCATTTTTGGTGATGCCCTGTTCTGTACATGAAAAGATGGATCTTTTCGTTAGGAAAGAGGTGCAGAATTTGGTGCATGACAAACTAGTCTCTTTTGTGCAAAGTAAATGTGGCTGAATGAACTTCCATTGCTGGAGATTTATTGTAGATGACTACCCTGTTTGGTTTAGGAGAAAAGTGCCCCTTTTTGTCTGAATGAACTGAATTTGCACTGTTTCTATGTTAGTTCAGAGTAAATTATCTGCTATGCTTGTCTGAAATGAAGTGTTTTTGTTTGGATTTGCTGCGTTTGTAAATCACAACATGAATTTATCTCTGAATGTTAATTCTTTGTGTCTCAAATTGTAGGTTCACCTGGTCCCGATCAACTAGACAACTTCTTTGTCAGGTTTCACTATTATGGATCATTTCAGCAAGTGCAAGGAAAGCTGGATTACATTAGGGAATTGGTGGTAGAGTTGGCCATCCCAAGGGATAATTTGTCCTATGCTGAATTACGTAACTATGCAGAAGATACGTATCAGGTGGAAAGAGGTCACTTCAAAGGTACTTACACCTACAAATTGCATTGGTTACCTCCAGGAAAAAACCACAATGATGGTCTGATGTTCATATGTGATGATGAGTCAGTGAAGAGGATGGACATTGGAATAATAGATGGTTATGCTGATGTTTTTGTTGAAGAATTGGACATGCCAATTCAGCAACACTTTGACAGTGATGAACAGATTGACATATGTGCAGGTCTGCTGTCAGTAAATGTAGGAGAAACTTACTCTAGGCACAGAGGGACCAACCTACCACTTATTAGTGTGCAAGTTGTTGACACTGCAGTGGTTGACGAGATGTTCCTTGAAAAGGTGGCAAGTGTTGCTGGAAGTGCATCATCTGCTCATGAAACACAGAGAGAAGTTTCTGCAAGTGCTACTGAGTTGGAGGCACACTTTACTACAAATGAAGTTGCTAGACCTGCTAAGTTGCAAGTCAGAAGAAGGGCAGTGGCACAATCTACTGCCACCACAACTGAACATCAGACCATCACTAAACAAGTTCCAGCAACAGAAGCACCTCATGTTGCTACACCAGTTATTGCAGATCATGAGATTTCAACTGAACATGTTCCAACAACAGAAGCACCTCCTGTTGACAAATCTGATGAAGAGGACACTGAATATGAACCAATACCTGACTACAGTTTTGGAGAAGATTCAGAGGCAGAAGAACTGAGAAAACTTGCAAGAGAGATTAGGAGGAATGAGAGAGCTAAGAAGCTTGGAGAGAGAAGTGGAATTATAATGCAAGACAATAAAGTGCAATAAATCTGATGAGGATTTGGATGCTGGTTTCGAAACACCATATTTTGACTCTGATGAGGATGATTTCTCTTATGATGAAGAAATTGATGGAGAAGGAGGTACCACTATGGTAAGAAGGAAGAGCAAGTGGCCTAGGTTTGATAGCAAAGCTGAAAAACCCAACTTTCAACTTGGCATGGTTTTCCGAAGCAGAGAGCACATGAAGAAAGCAGTGATTTCCTATGGAATTAAAACTCACATGCATTTGTTGTTCAACAAAGATGAACATGACAAAGTTAGAGCATATTGTTCTTGGCCTGGATGTAAGTGGGTCATTTATGCATCAAGGACCACTAGACACAAATGGTTGCAAGTCTCAACATTTGTAGATGAGCATCATTGTATTCCAAGAAGAGACAACAAATTAGTGACATCTGTAGTTATTGCTAAGAGGCATGCAGCACTGATAAAAGCAAATCCAACATGGAAATTGGAAAACTTGAAGCAAACTGTTTTGAAGGACATGTTTGCAGATGTCACTATTGCACAATGCAAAAGGGCTAAAAAATTGGTGATGGAGAAATACAAAGATACCACAAAAGGATAATATTCCTTGGTTTTTGACTACCAATTGGAATTGCTGAGAACTAACCCAGGTAGCACTGTTGCTATCAAACTGGCAGATGATGTGAAAGATGACGAGCATGTTTTTGAGAGGTTTTACATGTGCTTTGGTGCTATTAAAAAAGGATTTCTGGCTGGCTGTAGAAAGGTTATAGGACTTGATGGATGTTTCTTCAAAGGAGCTTGCTTTGGCCAGCTACTTGTTGCTTTGGGAAGAGATGCCAACAATCAGATGTACCCTGTAGCTTGGGTTGTTGTCGAAAAAGAAACATATGAGTCCTGGTTCTGGTTTGTTGAGAAATTAAACAGAGAGCTCAAAATCAACAATCAAGGGGATGAGTGGGTGTTCATCTCAGATCAACAAAAAGGACTGATAGGGGCTATAGAGGATATTCTTCCAAAAGCAGAACATAGGATGTGTGCAAGACACATTTACTCAAACTGGAAGAAAAAACATAATGACAAAGATTTGCAGAAGAGATTCCGGAGATGTGCAAAGGCTCCTAACAGGGCTTTGTTCAACTATAACAGAGCAAGGTTGGCTCAATTCACAGTTGAAGGAGCAAAGGACATGATGAACACAGATCCAATTCACTGGAGTAGGGCTTACATGAAATTGGGAAGCTACTGTGATTCAGTTGACAATAACATGTGTGAATCATTCAACAATTGGATCATGGAATCAAGATATCTACCTATTATATCTATGCTGGAGTGGATAAGATGCAAAATTATGGTGAGGATACAAGAGTGCATTACCAAGTGTTTGAAATGGTCAGGAATCATATGCCCAGACATATTTAAAAAACTAAAGCAGAATATAACAAGATCTGGAAATTGTCATGTGCTCTGGAATGGAAGAGGTGGGTTTGAGGTGTTAGAGCATGAGAAATACACGTACACTGTGAACTTGCAAACTTGGGTTTGTTCTTGTAGATATTGGCAGCTTTCTGGTCTGCCATGTTGCCATGCAATAAGTTGCATCTACAAGAGCTCACAACAGTTGGATGCATACATAGTTGAGTGCTACTCCATTGAGACTTATAAGAAAATTTACTCGCATGTGTTGGAGCCATTGGAAGGTCAGTCAAGTTGGCCTGTTGCTGATCATGTGAGGCCACAAGCACCTGGTTACATCAAAATGCCAGGCAGACCAAGGAAAGAAAGGAAAAGATAAGAAGGAGAAGCACCAAAAGGGACAAAAATGAGCAAGGTGGGTGGCCAAATCACCTGCAGCTCATGCAATAGGAAAGGACATAACATGACAAGTTGCACAAATAATGCTGCTGCAAATAAGCATCATGGAAATGCACATATTGTTAGAGAAAGGTCTAGGAAAAGGAAAATACAGAAAGAAGTCTATGATGCAGAAAATTCAAAGAAATCAAAGGTAATGTGTTGAACATAAATAATTTCAAAATTTTACTGCATTGTCACATGTCATACTATATCCATGAAGTCCATAAGTTTTAATGTGGTACACTTCTACATGTCATAGGTTGAAGAAGTTACAAGGCAGAGCAAGGGAAAGGCTGCAGCTCAAGACCTACAAGTGCATGAGCCCAAAAGATCTACAGGCATTCAAATTAGGGAGCCAAGTTCACAACCAAGCTCATTGCATGTGTCACAACAAAGATCATTGCCAGTGTCACAACCAATGCATGACAAGCATGCTCCAGCCAGCAAGCCCAGATCAGCAAATGTTCAGAGAAGTGCTTCTACTCCATTTGTTCCACCTAAACAAGTTACAAACTTGCCACAACATTGTGTCTTCAATCTAGCTGCATACAAGGAAGCTAAGAAAGGCAGAGCAGGGCCTCCAGTTTGATGTTGAACAAGTCTTTGTTGTATCAGGAGTCATGTCATGTGATATATATGTTTAAGGAGTCTTTTTTGTATCAGGAGTCAAGTCATGCAATATCTGTACTGCCAACCAACTATATATCAGGATTTTCACATACTATTTCGTTCTGGATTGAACACAAACTATACATCAGAATTGTTTTCATAACACAACATACATTCAAGGCAAATTCTTAATTTGACATAACATTACACAGTACAAATTCTTCATGTTTTCATAGTACAACATACATTCAGGACATCAACTTCTCCAGCATATATTCTGAATCTTGCTTAGCAGCATACATAATTGAATCATTCACAAAATAATTTTTCTATGATGTGAATCATTTCCAAAAGAAGGAAATGGCAACACAGGACAGAGCAACCACAAGGCAGAACTGTAGTTTTTGAATCTTCTTCTTCAGGACAGCAACTTGTCCATGATGCTTGACCTCCAAATCACACACATACACGCCCAACATCTTGTTCTTCGACAAGCTGGCGTTGAGCAAGTCATTTTCATTCCTCAGCCGATCCTTCAGTCGGTAGACAGCATCACGCAAATCACCAAGCAACATGCTCACAAATGGACTGTGCGGATCATCATGCCAAAGAAAATATCCACAGTCGACTCCCTGGGTTCACAAGATCAGAAGCAACAGATTAACAGGTGCACACGCAGAGAATTCAGATATACATCATCATTTCATAATTCAGAATTGGTAACTGCATGACTAGTACTACAACCCCAAAACTCAGAAGAAATACTACTAATTTTTCAGTGCATACTATTTCCAAACAAATACTTGCTCCTACAGACTCGAGGCTACTTGCCCCTGCAGACTAATTTTTCAGTACTACATCCCCAAAACTAGGACAAAGATTTTTCAGTCCATTCCTTCAGTGCAAGAAAAAATACCAGTGCTTTGCTGCAGTTGTAGTACCTCCTCCCTGGGTTCTTCGGGCTCCAAGAGATCCATCTAGGGGCTTTCATCTCACAGTGGCAAAACTGCGACGGCTCATACTCCATTGGGCCATGTCGGTACGGAACCGGCGACTGCGACGGCGCCTGCGTGCCCTTGCTTCCGCTGGTCGACACCTGAATTGTGGAGGAGATCCCTGAAGACGCCATTGCTTCCATTGGTTGACGCGAAAGGCGAGAGGCGAGGCGGGCGCTGACGACTAGCTAGGGTTCGTCGTGAGAGGCGAGGCGAGAGGTGAGGTTGGGATTTTCTCTGCGTGAGCGACAAAGGGGAACAGAGGACAGAGGAGAAGAGAGGGACCCATTCAACGTTTTTTTTTTTTGCCCTGTCAGCATCTAATCGGCATCAGGGAGACAAAAACCGCTCAAGATTTGATCTAAACCACTAAAGGGTGCTATTAACCCGGTTTTAGTAATTTGAGGGTGTGATTTGTCCCGGTTTTGAGTTCAGGGGGGTATGTATCCCGAAGACTGGATTTGGGGGTGATTTGTATACTTCTTTTTTTTATGAGTAACAGCCGTCGAGGGATTTGCCCGTTGAAAGTATTTTCAGTTGCAAACGAACCTGGGCCAAGTCCAGCCCGTTAACTAAGGAGAGATGGGCTAAGCCCAGGCCCGCCCAAATGCATCCGCTAGAAATAAAACCTACCTTTCCTCTCCCTACGCCGCCGCCGTCGCTACCACTACCACCACCACTCCACTCGCTCTGCTCGTCGGACGGATCGAGAGCTCGCCTCCATGGCGGACACCGCAAGAGCAAGAGCAAGAGCGAGAGCTCCGCCTCCCAACCCCAGCCTCCCGGAGGAGATCACCATCTGGGAGATCCTTGTCCGTCTGCCCCCCAAATCCCTCCTCCGCTGCCGTGCCGTCTGCCCCGCCTGGCGCCGCGCCACCTCCACCCGCGACTTCCTCCTCGCCCACCACGCCCGCCAGCCCGCCCTCCCTCTCCTCGACGACCTCAACACCATCGGCTACGGCGGCCACGCCTTAGACACCATCCCCATCCCCTTCCCCTTCCACTTGGAGCACCAGGCCGCCACCGACCGGCTCGAGCCCGTGGTGCGATTTGATTGTGCTTACTTCCGCGTCTTCGCCTCCTGCGACGGCCTCCTCCTTCTCTCCATGGCCAGTGGCTACTTAGCCCTCTGCAACCCGGCAACTCGTCAGTTTGCTCGTCTCCCGCTCCCTTCTGGCTTCATACCCTTGGGGATGTATCCACACACCCCAACTGGAGAGTACCGAATATTGCTCTACCTGTGTACCTCGAACCTGGCTCAATCTGGCTCCTACATCCTCACTCCAGGCTCCGCCCAGCTGCCCAGGCACGTAGGGTGCACGGATGTGGAGGGACTGACAAACATCTGCGGATCTGTCATGTTCCATGGTAGCCTGCATTGGCACCACCGCAACGTGATAACGGTATTTGACACCACAACCGAGTTGTACCGTCAGATGTCTGCTCCGCTTGTTCCTGGCACCACTAACCTGTTTGAGATGGATGGAATGCTTGCCGCCTCCATCTTCAGTGATCCAACCACATCCATTGATATCTGGATAGCACAGGACTATGCCAATGAGGTCTGGGCCTTCAAATATCGGGTCAATTTGCCGGTTGCAGACCTCACAGCACAGTATGGGATGATTAACAAACGTTGTTGTGTGGTGTTTGCCTCTTCGGATGGTCATGTGCTTCTGCTGGCCAAATTTGGTGATTGGCTACTTCAGCTTGACATGGATGGCAACTTGGTTACCAGTTTCCATCACAGAGGCATTGGTCCTACTCAAAATCGGCTGAAACAATCTCTTGTTCAGCATACCTTCTTTCCGACACTAGAGGGTTATGTTGTCAATGCGTTGCCTTTCATCTGACCAGAAGATTATGTTGTCAACACACAGCCTTTCATATGAGGGCCGTTGAGTGTGGTAATGCTTTTCTTATGGGCCTAGCTCCCCGTGTCTACTTGGACTGCAGTATGTATTATTTAATTGGATTCAGTATGAGCCGCTGGCTTTTTTTTATGCATAAAAAATTATGATCAAGAAGCTCAGAGTGTTACATGGTTGTGTTATATTTCTCTGAATATCCTTTTGGGCCGAAGTGGCTTGCCGTGAGTGTCGATGCTAAAACTACAAATCATTTGGCTGACATGAGTGTTGATGCTAAGACAATCCCAAAATAACCTGGAGGAATGAAATATGTACTGATAAGAGAAGAAAGGTTATCATGGTTAGGCTGTGTTCCCCATATTCTGCAAGTGCCAGCCACATGTTCTTTGTTTCTTTGACCGGCGCTATGTGTATGGATTAGGTCTACAATGAGCTGGCTAGACAAGTTATAATCAAGAAAGCTCCGACTGTTACATGTTTGTGCGAATATCTTTTTTGGGTTGAAGTGGTTGCCGTGAGTGTTGATATGATGCTAAAATTACAATTCTTTTGGGCCAGTGTTTGAAATGTTGGCAATTGTTCTGACTTGTGTCTCTGTTTTCTTGAACAGGAGAATAGACCCACTCCCCCCTCGCCTCTCTTCCTTTATGTAGTAGTTTGTCTGTACTCAAGTTAGCAATGTAGCTGCCTCTTCTCTCTGTTTACTGAATGGAAGAATTGAGTTATCCGTTTACCGTCATGTCTTCATTTGTAGAGTTTATCTGATGGTATTTTTTTTTTTCCGAGGGAGCTATCTGATGATCTTCTTAATAGTTAATACTAAAACTTAGCACACGAGTGTCTTGTTTCTATTTTTTGGTTGTAGCTAGCCGATTATCTACTTGTTGACTAGCAAGTTGCACCTGGTTTTCAGAAGAGCCTGGAGCACTACTCTTGTTATATTAAGTGATTAAATTATAGTAGCTTTTCAGAAATATTCTGCTGCAATTCATTCCTTCATGAATCAATTGCATCATTTGGAATGTTCTGCTGTAATTTATTCTTCATGAATCCCTTGCATCGTTTTGAATATTCTGTTATAATTTCAGGTTCTTGTTGCATCATTTGGAATTATCATTTCACTTTGGCTGCTAACAATTTTAATGAATTAATATTATACTGATACAATTCCTCTGAAAATTAGGATCACCTTAGTTCTGCCTTATAGTTCTGATTAGGTATTGAAACATATTATAGTTCTGCCTTTGTTGCATCAATTTGGAATTATATTTATCATTTCACTTTACCTGCTAACTATTTTAAGGAATCAATGCTTCATGTGATGTCCGATCTTACATGTGGTCGAGAAACGGAACTTTTACTGATGAGCAGAAGAAAGATTTATCATGGACAGACTTAAGTGCAGACTGTGTTCCCCTTTTGAATGCCAGCCATGTTCCTTTGTTTTTGCGTCAGGCGCAATGTATATGAATTGGGTCCACTGTGAGCCGGCTAGTTTCTTTTTGATGTATACTCCCTCTGTACCATAATATTTGTCTTTCTAGCAGTTTAAATTGAGCTGCTAGAAAGACAAATATTATGGTACAGAGGGAGTACAAGTTATGATCAAGAATCTCGGACTTTCATGGTTGCATGAAATTTATACTTGTCTGAATATCCATTTGGGATGAAGTGACTAAAATTGTGAACCCACTGTGGTCAGCGTACGAAGTAGTTGCTAATTGACTTGGCCCATGCCTCTGTTTTTCTTACTGTAGAATTGACTTGGGATTTTTTTAATCAATGTCTTCTTCTTTCTTAGAGATCATCCAGTGATTTTTTAATCAATGATGAAAAAGCTTTGACAGTTTGATGGTTGCATGTGATTCATACTTGTGTGAATATCCTTTTTGTTTGAAGTGGCTAGCATGTCGATGCTAAAGTTATGAAGTGGCTTTGGTCAGCGTTTGAAATAGTTGCCAGTTGATTTGTCTCATGTCACTATTTTCGTAACTGAAGAATTGGCTTGGTAATTTTTATCAGGTCTTCTTCATTCTTGAGGTTGCTACGAACACGTGAGAACCAACACTCATGGCATTAATTAGATCCTACATACTTTACTACAAATCAAGCGTTTAAATTCAAAATTTCAAAACAAAAATGATATTTTTTTGCTCGGTATGAGGATTTACCGAGGGGCACAGAAATACGCGGTAACCATGGAAAATCTTGAAATTTCGACCGGTAACCAAAACCTTGGGTCTTCTTCATTCTTGATGAAGATCATCCTGTTGTTGTTTTGTCACGTCCCAGATTGTGTTCCTATTTTTGTTTCTCTGTGAACGGCGCAATGTCATGTCAGGTACCATTTGCTGAAAGCAGACTGTTCGATTTGCTACTGTGCGTATGATGTGCCATTGATGCGGGGTAATTCCTTAGCTGGTCACATCACTTGTAGGTTACTCACGTTTGATTATCTGTTGCGTGCATGCCCCCTTTTGGCATCTGCGTGTGTGTGGTAAATATACCCATTGGAGACAAATTTTTTGAAGTGTGTGGTTACAGTTAACACTGTTGAGATTCAGTATACAAGTTTTACACTCGGATTCAAATTTGTGTTTGTCTATTTCTGAATCATGAAAGGTTAGCCAGCTTGTCATGACAGAAATTTGTCAGCTGCTGTGGGTGAAGAGAATCTTGACAGTTAGTCTCTTATCTTATGATAAATTCTGACGGGGCCTTTTCCACATGTTCAAGTAATGGCGGTTGGGGCGGTGATGGTGCTGTTGCTTTGCATGCTGATGCAGTGGCACTAACCAACAGCAGCATTAGTTTAGCTGAACAGTTTGGTATGTCATTTTTCGAGATCGAATATATGTCTGACAGGATGAGATTGTTGTCTTCACTGTTTCGTGAAGCAAAATTCCTTGCTGGACTTGCAAACTTCGAATTTCGTGTTGTGTTTAGCCCAAGGGCATGTCCTTCTCATTACACAATAGTTAGAAATCTAGCTGCCATTCGTCTCTGTTTATCAAACTGAAGAATTAACTATTTCAATTGGTTGTAATCGACCTTGAAAAGAGGCCGATTATCCACTTGTTGACTAGCAGCTGCACCTGATTTTCAGAAGAGCTTGGAGTACTACTTTTTTAATGTTAAGTGATTACATTATAGTCAGCTTTTCAGGAATGTTCTGCTACAGTTCATTCATCATGAATCCATTGCATCATTTGGAATATTCTGTTATCACTCCAGGTTCTCGTTGCCTCATTTGGAATTATCATTTCACTTTGGTTGTAACCATTTGAAGGAATTAATAATATACTAGCACTATTCCTGTGACAACTAGGATCACCTACACTTTGGTTGTAAACCCCCTCCCCTTTCAAAAAAAAAAAAAAAAAAACAAAAACCCGAGCCACTGAACTGCTGACGCGTGGAAGCTTATTTGTCCCGGTTTGTGCTACCAACCGGGACAAAAGGCCCCCTGCCTGGGCAAGCCGCAGTGGCCACGTGGAACACCATCTGTCCCGGTTGGTATAAGAACCGGGACTAATGGTATAGGGCATTTGTATCGACCGTTTAGTCCCGGTTCCCCTACCGGGACTAATGGCCCTTACAAACCGGGATAAATGGCCATTTTTCTACTAGTGTAGATATCATCCATCATTTCCATGCGTACGTCCTCACACAATTCCATGTTCCTATCCAGTGTATGCAATGCGATAACGGCGGCGAATTCCTTACCACATCCCTCCGCGACCTCTTCTCCCACTACGGTGCCTCTCTTCGCCTCTCATGCCCGCATACATCGCCGCAAAATGGAAAAGCCGAACGCCTCCTCCGTACAACCAATGACATCCTTCGAGTCCTCCTTATACACGCCACACTACCTCCCGCCTTCTGGGTTGAGGCCCTTCACACCGCGACCTACATACTCAACCGCCGGCCCTCCACTGCCATCGCCTCCGACACCCCTTACTTTCGTCTCCTCGGTAAACATCCTACATACGACCACATGCGCGTCTTCGGGTGTCTTTGCTTTCCCAACACAATTGCCACTAGCCCTCACAAACTTGCCCCTCGCTCATCACGTTGTGTTTTCCTCGGGTATCCCTCGGAACACAAGGGGTATCGGTGCCTGGATTTAGAATCCCGCAAAGTTGTCATTTCCCGACATGTCACGTTTGATGAAAACGTTTTTCCCTACTCTCCTACTCTAGCCACACCGCAGCCCGCACGTCGCCCGACCGCACACGATCTCGGGCCGCAGATCTTTCCCGAACCGCATGATGTCGCTCCACCCAATCAGCTCCCGCCCGCTCGCACCTCGGGATCTCCTTCCTCGGACTCCACCCGATCCACCTGCCCCTCCCAATCCGCCTGCACCTCATGATCCCCTTCCCCCGTCCTTGCCCCGCAATCCTCATCGGGATCCGCCCCTGCGAGCCCCACCCCGACCGCTTCGCCACCTCCCATGCCACCTCCCTCGACAACCCCGGCCACACCCTCCCATGCACCACCAATGCATGCGCCTGCTTCGCCCGGCTCCCATGCACGCAACCACAGCCCCTCCCATGCACGTACTCCCGCCTCCCCCGCTGCACACACGCCCGCCGCACCCACGCTTCCGCCGCGCGCCGTGCCAGTAGTGCCACGCGCTAATTTCCACCGCATGCGTACACGGGAAAAAACGGGGTTTTGCCCAGCCCAAAGCTCTCACCACCTCTACCTCACCCTCCTCTCACATTAGCCCCATCCCTTCATCCTACCGCGTTGCTCTCAAAGACAAAAACTGGTACAACGCTATGCTCGACGAATATAACGCACTGATGCAGAATAACACTTGGAGTTTGGTGTCGCGTCCTACAGGTGCTAATGTTGTCACAGGGAAGTGGATCTTTCGGCATAAATTCCATCCAGACGGCTCTCTCGCCCGGTACAAGGCGCGTTGGGTGCTTCGCGGCTTCACCCAGCAGGCTGGCGTGGACTACGGCGAGACGTTCAGCCCGGTCGTCAAGCCGGCGACCATCCGGACTGTCCTCAGCTTGGCTGCCGGGAGGGGCTGGCCGATCCATCAACTCGACGTCAAGAACACCTTCCTCCACGGCCACCTCGCCGAGATGGTCTACAACACCCAACCTGTTGGAAATATGCCATAGAGGCAATAATAAATTGGTTATTATTATATTTCCTTGTTCACGATAATCGTTTATTATCCATGCTAGAATTGTATTGAAAGGAAACTCAGATACATGTGTGGATACATAGACAAACACCATGTCCCTAGTGAGCCTCTAGACAACTAGCTCGTTGATCAATAGATGGTTACGGTTTCCTAACCATGGACATTGGATGTCGTTGATAACGGGATCACATCATTAGGAGAATGATGTGATGGACAAGACCCAATCCTAAGCCTAGCACAGATCGTGTAGTTCGTATGCTAAAGCTTTTCTATATGTCAAGTATCTTTTCCTTAGACCATGAGATTGTGCAACTCCCGGATACCGTAGGAATACTTTGGGTGTACCAAACGTCACAACGTAACTGGGTGGCTATAAAGGTGCACTACAGGTATCTCCGAAAGTGTCTGGTGGGTTGGCACGAATCGAGACTGGGATTTGTCACTCCGTATGACGGAGAGGTATCTCTGGGCCCACTCGGTAGGACATCATCATAATGTGCACAATATGTGATCAAGGAGTTGATCACGGGATGATGTGTTACGGAACGAGTAAAGAGACTTGCCGGTAACGAGATTGAGCAAGGTATCGGTATACCGACGATCGAATCTCGGGCAAGTGCTATACCAATAGACAAAGGGAATCGAATACGGGATTGATTGAATCCTTGACATCGTGGTTCATCCGATGAGATCATCGTGGAACATGTGGGAGCCAACATGGGTATCCAGATCCCGCTGTTGGTTATTGGCCGGAGAGTTGTCTCGGTCATGTCTACATGGTTTCCGAGCCCGTAGGGTCTACACACTTAAGGTTCGATGACGCTAGGGTTATAGGGAAAGTATGTACGCGGTTACCGAATGTTGTTCGGAGTCCCGGATGAGATCCCGGACGTCACGAGGAGTTCCGGAATGGTCCGGAGGTAAAGATTCATATATGGGAAGTCCTGTTTTGGTCACCGGAAAAGTTTCAGGCGATATCGGTAATGTACCGGGACCACCGGGAGGGTCCCGGGGGTCCACCAGGTGGGGCCACCAGCCCCAGAAGGCTACGTGGACTAAGTGTGGGAGGGGACCAGCCCCAAGGGGGCTGGTGCGCCCCCCCACCAAGTCCCAGGGCGCCCCCAAGAGGGGAGGGGGGGCAAACCCTAAGGCAGTTGGGCCCTAGGGCCCAATAGTGGTGCGCCTCCCCCTCTCTCCCCCTTGGCCGCCCCCTAGATGGGATCTAGGGCTGGCCGCACCCTAGGGGAGGGAAACCCTAAAGGGGGGCGCAGCCCTCCCTTCCCCCTATATATATGTGAGGTTTTAGGGCTGTTTGACACACGAGAAAGTCTCCCTCTTGGCGCAGCCCTACCCCTCTTCCTCCTCGTCTCTTGCAGCGCTTGGCGAAGCCCTGCTGGAGTCCCGCGCTCCTTCACCACCACCACGCCGTCGTGCTGCTGTTGGAGATGGAGTCTTCCCCAACCTCTCCCTCTCTCCTTGCTGGATCAAGGCGTGGGAGACGTCACCGGGCTGCACGTGTGAAGAACGCGGAGGCACCGTCCGTTCGGTGCTAGGATCTTCGGCGATCTGAATCGCGGCGAGTACGACTCCATCAACCACGTTCTTGAACGCTTCCGCTTAGCGATCTACAAGGGTATGTGGATCCAACTCTCCTCTCGTAGATGCATCTCCTAGATTGATCTTGGTGAACGTAGGAAAATTTTTGTTTCCCATGCGACGTTCTCCAACAGTGGCATCATGAGCTAGGATCTTGCGTAGATGTTTTCACGAGTAGAACACAAAGGGGTTTGTGGGCGTTGATGTTTAAATTGCTTCCCTCCTTGGTCTTTCTTGATTCAGCGGTATTATGGGATGAAGCGGCCCGGACCAACTTTACATGTCCACGTACATGAGACCGGTTCCATCGACAGACATGTGACTTTTGTTGCATAAGATGGCTGGCGGGTGTCTGTCTCTCCTATCTTAGTTGAATCGGAATAGAACAAGGCGGTCCTTGTAGAAGGTTAAATAGCAACTTGAATATCACCGTTGTGGCTTTGCGTAGGTAAGAAGCGTTCTTGCTAGATACCCATAGCAGCCACGTAAAACATGCAACAAAAAATTAGAGGACGTCTAACTTGTTTTTGCAGGGTATGTATGTGATATGATATGGCCAATGACATGATGAGATATATTTGATGTATGAGATGATCATGTTGTAATAGTTAATATCGACTTGCATGTCGATGCATACGGCAACCGGCAGGAGCCATAGGGTTGTCTTTAATTTTTGTATGACCTGCGTGTCAATCATTAAGCGCTATGTAATGCTTTACTTTATCGCTAAGCGGTAGCATTAGTAGTAAGAGCATGGTGGGCGCACGACAACCTCGATGGCGACACGATGATGGAGATCATGATGATGGGGATCATGGCGTGGCGCCGGTGACGATGGAGATCATGCCGGTGCTTTGGAGATGGAGATCAAAAGCACGAGTTGATGGCCATATCATGTCACTTATGATTTGCATGTGATGTTAATCCTTTTATGCATCTTATTTTGCTTAGGACGGCGGTAGCATTATAAGATGATCCCTCACTAAAATTTCAAGATGAAATTGTGTTCCCCCCGAGTGTGCGCCGTTGCGAAGGTTCGTCGTTTCGAAGCACCACGTGATGATCGGGTGTGATAGACTCTACGTTCGCATACAACGGGTGCAAGCCAGTTTTGCACATGCAGAACACTCGGGTTAGACTTGACGAGCCTAGCATGTACAGACATGGCCTCGGAACACGGAAGACCGAAAGGTCGAGCATGAGTCATATAGTAGATATGATCAACATGTAGATGTTCACCATTGACACCACCTCATCTCACGTGATGATCGGACTTGGGTTGGTGAATCTGGATCATGTCATGCTCGAATGACCAGAGGGATGTCAATTTGAGTGGGAGTTATAAGTAATTTGATTAGTTAAACTCACTTATCATGAACAATAGTCTAAGTTGACTTTGCAAATTATGTTGTAGATCAATAGCTTGCGTTGTAGCTCCCTGTTTAATACGATCCTAGAGAAAGACTAAGTTGAAAGATATTGTAAGCAAGGATGCGGACTGGGTCCGTAGTCCGAGGAGTGTCCTCACTGCTACGCAGAAAGCTTACGTCTTTGATGCACCGCTCGATGTGCAAACCCCTACAACGTTGTCTGTGGATGTTGTGAACACCTGACAGACACGTCCTGATAACTACTTGATAGTTTAGTGCACCATACTTTACGGCTTAGAATCGGGATTCCAATGACGTTTTGAACGCCATAGAACATATGAGATGTTCTAAGAGCTGAAATTGGGATTTCAGGCTCATGCCCGTGTTGAGAGGTATGAGACCTCTGACAAGTTCTTTTGCCAAAAAGATGGAGGAGAATGGCTCAACTAGTGAGCATGTGCTCAGAATGTCTGGGTGCTGAAATCACTTGAACCAAGTGGGAGTTAATCTTCCAGGTGAGATAGTGGTTGACGGAATTCTCTAGACACTATCACCAAGCTACTAGAACTTCGTGATGAACTATGACATGCAAAAGGATGGTGATAATCCCGGTGCTGTCAGCGGTTCTTAGTACCGCAAAAGTAGAGATCAAGAAGGAGCATCAAGTGTTGATGGTTTAGCAAGACCACTGGTTTCAAAAGGGGTAAGGGCTAGAAGGGAAACTTCATGAATGGCAAACCTGTTGTCGCTCTGATGAAGGAACCCATGGTTGAACCCAAACCTCGAGACTAAGTGCTTCTATTGTAAGGGGAACGGTCACATGGTAGCGGAACCACCCCAAATACATGGTAGATATGATAGCTGGCAACTTCAACAAAGTATATTTGATATACGTGTTATTGATGTGTACCTTAGTAGTACTCCTTGTAGCACCTGGGTATTGGATACCGGTTCAGTTGCTATTATTAGTGACTTGAAGCAAAAGCTACGGACTGAACGGAGACTAGCTAAGGGCGAGGTGACGATGTGTGTTGGAAGTGTTTCCAAGGTTGATGAGATCACCATCGCACACTTCCTCTATTTTTGAGATTAGTGTTGAACCTAGATAAATGTTATCAGGTGTCTACGTTGAGCATGAAAATGATTAGATCATGTTCATCGCAATACGGTTATTCATTTAAGTTAGAGAATAATGGTTATTCTGTTTACATGAATAATACCTTTATGGTCATGCACCCAATGGTTCGTTGAATCTCGATCATGGTAATACACATAATGATAATATCAATGCCAAAAGATGTAGAGTTAATAATGATAGTACCACTTTCTTGTGGCACTGCCGCTTAGGTCATTTTGGCATAAAATGCATGAAGAAACTCCATGCTGATGGACGGTTGGAGTCACTTGATTTTGAATCGCTTGACACATGCGAGCCATGCCTCATGGGCAGGATGACTGAGATCCCGTTTTCAGGTACAATGAAACGGGCAAATGACTTGTTGGAAATCATGCATGCTGATGTATGTGATCCAATGAGAATTAAGGCGTGTGGTGGATATCGTTATTTTCTCATCTTCACTGACGATTTGAGTAGATATGGTATATTTACTTAATGAAGCAAAAGTCTGAAACGTTTGAAAGGTGTGTGGTGGATGTATGTGATCCAATGAGAATTAAGGCGTGTGGTGGATATCGTTATTTTCTCATCTTCACTGACGATTTGAGTAGATATGGTATATTTACTTAATGAAGCAAAAGTCTGAAACGTTTGAAAGGTTCAAAAATTTCAGAGTGAAGATTAAGAATCATCATAACAAGAAGATCATGTTCCTACGATCTGATCAAGGGGATATTATCTGAATTATGAGTTTGGCAATCACTTAAGACATTGTGGAATTGTTTCGCAGTTGAAGTCCCCTGGAACACCACAGCGTAATGGTGTGTCCGGACATCGTAATCGAACCTTATGAGATATGGTGCGATCTATGATGTATCTTACCGATCTACCGCTGTTATTTTAAGGTTATGCATTAGAGACAGCTGCATTCACTTTAGATAAAGCACCATCTAAGTCCGTTGATACGACGTCGTATGGTTTGGCAAGAAACCAAAGTTGTCGTTTTCTTAATGTTTGGGGCTGCGATGCTTATGGCTTCAGCCGGGAAAAGCTCGAACCCAAAGCGGACAAATACATCTTCATAGGATACCCAAAGGTAACAGCTGGGTATACCTCCTATCTCAGATCCAAGGGCAAAAATGTTTGTCCCTAAGAATGGGTCCTTTCTCGAGAAGGAGTTTCTCTCGAAAGAATTGAGTGGGAGGAAGATAGAACTTGATGAGGTTGTCGAACCCTCACTTCAACCGGAGAGTAGTGCAACACAGAAAGATGTTTATGTGGAATCTACAACAGTTGAAGAGGAAACTAATGATAGTGATCATGAAGCTCCAGATCAAGTTGCTATCGAACCTCGTAGGTTGACAAGGATATGTACTACTCCTGAGTGGTACGTTGATCCTGTCTTAGAGGTCATGTTGTTGGACAACGGTGAACCTACGAACTATGGAGAAGCGATGGTGGGCCCATATTCCGACAAATGGTTAGAAGCCGATAAATCCGAGATAGGATCCATGTATCAAAACAAAGTATGGACTTTGGTGGACTTGCCCTGATCGACAAGCCATTGAGACAAATGGATCTTTAAGACTAAGACGGATGTGGACGGTAATGTCACCGTCTATGAAGCTCGACTTGTGGCGAAGAGTTTTCCACAAGTTCAAGGAGTTGACTACGATGAGATTTTCTCACCCGTAGCGATGCTTAAGTCCGTCGGAATCATGTTAGCATTAGCTGCATTTATGAAATCTGGCAGATGGATGACAAAACAAGTTTCCTTACCAGTTTTCGTAAGGAAAGGTTGTATGTGATACAATCAGAAAGGTTTTGTCGATCCTAAGGATGCTAAAAGATATGCTAGCTCCAACGATCCTTCCATGGACTAGAGCAAGCATCTCGGAGTCGGAATATACACTTTGATGGAGTGATCAAAGTTTTTGGGTATACAAAGTTTGTTGGAAACTTGTATTTGCAATAAAGTGAGTGGGAGCACTACAACATTTCTGATAAGTATATATGTATGACATATTGTTGATCCGAAATGATGTAGAATTTCTGGAAAGCATAAAGGGTTGTTTGAAATGAGTTTTTCAAAGGAAGACCTGGATAAAGCTGCTTACATATTGGGCGTCAAGATCTATACAGATAGATCAAGACGCCTGATGATACTTTCAAAAGAACACACACCTTTGACATGATTTTGAAGGAGTTCAAAATGGATCAGTCAAAGAAGGAGTTCTTACCTGAGTTGTAAGGTGTGAAGTTGAGTAAGACTCAAAACTTGACCACGGCAGAAGGAAGAGGAAGGACGAAGGTCGTCCCCTATGCTTTTGTCATAGGCTCTGTGCGGTATGCCATGCTAAGTACCGCACCTGATGTGTGCCTTGCCACATGTCTGGCAAGAGGGTACAAAGGTGATCCAGGAGTGGATTACTAGATAGTGGTCAAAATTATCCTTAGAGGAATAAGGAAATGTTTCTCGGTTATGGAGGTGATAAAGAGTTCGACGTAAAGAGTTACGTTGATGCAAGCTTAACACCTATCCGGATAACTCTAAGTGGAGATACCGGATACGTATAATGGAGCAACAGTTTGGAATAGCTCCAAGTGGAACGTGGTAGCAGCATCTACGATATGACATAAAGTTTTGCGAAGTACATAGGGATCTGAATGTTGCAGACCCGTTGACTACAACCTCTCTCACAAGCATAACATGATCAAACCCAGAACTCATTGAGTGTTAATCACATATTGATGTGAACTAGATTACAGACTCTAGTGAACTCTTTGGATGTTAGTCACATGGCGATGTGACCTGTGAGTGTTAATCACATGGCGATGTGAACTAGATTATTGACTCTAGTGCAAGTGGGAGACTGTTGGAAATATGCCCTAGAGGCAATAATAAATTGGTTATTATTATATTTCCTTGTTCACGATAATCGTTTATTATCCATGCTAGAATTGTATTGAAAGGAAACTCAGATACATGTGTGGATACATAGACAAACACCATGTCCCTAGTGAGCCTCTAGACAACTAGCTCGTTGATCAATAGATGGTTACGGTTTCCTAACCATGGACATTGGATGTCGTTGATAACGGGATCACATCATTAGGAGAATGATGTGATGGACAAGACCCAATCCTAAGCCTAGCACAGATCGTGTAGTTCGTATGCTAAAGCTTTTCTATATGTCAAGTATCTTTTCCATAGACCCTGAGATTGTGCAACTCCCGGATACCGTAGGAATACTTTGGGTGTACCAAACGTCACAACGTAACTGGGTGGCTATAAAGGTGCACTACAGGTATCTCCGAAAGTGTCTGGTGGGTTGGCACGAATCGAGACTGGGATTTGTCACTCCGTATGACGGAGAGGTATCTCTGGGCCCACTCGGTAGGACATCATCATAATGTGCACAATATGTGATCAAGGAGTTGATCACGGGATGATGTGTTACGGAACGAGTAAAGAGACTTGCCGGTAACGAGATTGAGCAAGGTATCGGTATACCAACGATCGAATCTCGGGCAAGTGCTATACCAATAGACAAAGGGAATCGAATACGGGATTGATTGAATCCTTGACATCGTGGTTCATCCGATGAGATCATCGTGGAACATGTGGGAGCCAACATGGGTATCCAGATCCCGCTGTTGGTTATTGGCCGGAGAGTTGTCTCGGTCATGTCTACATGGTTTCCGAGCCCGTAGGGTCTACACACTTAAGGTTCGATGACGCTAGGGTTATAGGGAAAGTATGTACGCGGTTACCGAATGTTGTTCGGAGTCCCGGATGAGATCCCGGACGTCACGAGGAGTTCCGGAATGGTCCGGAGGTAAAGATTCATATATGGGAAGTCCTGTTTTGGTCACCGGAAAAGTTTCGGGCGATATCGGTAATGTACCGGGACCACCGGGAGGGTCCCGGGGGTCCACCAGGTGGGGCCACCAGCCCCAGAAGGCTACGTGGACTAAGTGTGGGAGGGGACCAGCCCCAAGGGGGCTGGTGCGCCCCCCCACCAAGTCCCAGGGCGCCCCCAAGAGGGGAGGGGGGGCAAACCCTAAGGCAGTTGGGCCCTAGGGCCCAATAGTGGTGCGCCTCCCCCTCTCTCCCCCTTGGCCGCCCCCCTAGATGGGATCTAGGGCTGGCCGCACCCTAGGGGAGGGAAACCCTAAAGGGGGGCGCAGCCCTCCCTTCCCCCTATATATATGTGAGGTTTTAGGGCTGTTTGACACACGAGAAAGTCTCCCTCTTGGCGCAGCCCTACCCCTCTCCCTCCTCGTCTCTTGCAGCGCTTGGCGAAGCCCTGCTGGAGTCCCGCGCTCCTCCACCACCACCACGCCGTCGTGCTGCTGTTGGAGATGGAGTCTTCCCCAACCTCTCCCTCTCTCCTTGCTGGATCAAGGCGTGGGAGACGTCACCGGGCTGCACGTGTGAAGAACGCGGAGGCACCGTCCGTTCGGTGCTAGGATCTTCGGCGATCTGAATCGCGGCGAGTAGGACTCCATCAACCACGTTCTTGAACGCTTCCGCTTAGCGATCTACAAGGGTATGTGGATCCAACTCTCCTCTCGTAGATGCATCTCCTAGATTGATCTTGGTGAACGTAGGAAAATTTTTGTTTCCCATGCGACGTTCTCCAACACAACCGTCCGGCTTCATCGACGTCGCCTCGCCCACGCATGTGTGCCGGCTGAACCGTTCCCTTTACGGTCTCAAGCAGGCGCCCCGCGCATGGTTCTCCCGCTTCACCAGCTACCTGCGCACCCTCGGCTTCGTCGCGTCGCGGGCGGATTCGTCCCTGTTCATTCTTCGACGCGGTGATCGCCTCGCCTACCTCCTGTTGTACGTGGACGACATCATCCTCACGGCCAGCTCCACCGACATGCTCCGCTCCATCATTCAGGCTCTCCATCACGAGTTCGCGATGACTGACCTCGGCGCTCTTCATCACTTCCTCGGGGTCAACGTCACCACTACCACTCGCGGCCTCTTCCTCTCTCAGGAGCAGTACGCCTTGGAGATCCTCGATCGGGCTGGCATGTTGAACTGCAAGCCGATCGCTACGCCCGTCGACACCCTCGCCAAGCTCTCCACCGACAATGGCCCGCTCTTCCACGACCCATCACTCTACCGCAGCTTGGCCGGCGCGTTGCAGTACCTCACCTTGACACGCCCCGATCTCTCCTACGCGGTGCAGCAGTGTTGCTTGTTCATGCATGCTCCGCGAGATTGCCACTTTCAGCTTGTCAAGCGGATACTCCGGTACCTCCGCAGCACGACGCATCTCGGGCTCCGGATCCAGCGCGACACCGCCACTGATTTTGTCGCGTACTCCGACGCGGATTGGGCCAGCTGCCCCGACACACGCAAGTCCACTTCGGGGTATTGCGTCTTCCTCGATGGCAACCTCCTCACCTGGTCGTCGAAGCGGCAGAACACCGTCTCCCGCTGCAGCGCCGAGGCCGAGTATCGCGCAGTCGCCAATCCGGCCGCCGAGTCCGTCTGGCTACGCCACCTCCTCGTCGAGCTTCATCACCCTCCCTCGCGAGCTACGGTGGTCTACTGCGACAACATCAGCGCCGTCTACATGTCGAGCAACCCGGTGCAGCACCAACGGACGAAACATATCGAGATCGACCTGCACTTCGTCCGCGAGCGTGTTGCTCTTGGCGAACTCCGCGTCCTCCACGTCCCCACGAGCTCGCAGTTCGCGGACATCTTCACCAAAGGGCTCCCGACTCGTCTCTTCGATGACTTTCGTACCAGTCTCAACGTCGGCGAACCCCACGTTGTGACTGCGAGGGGGTGTTCGACACCACCTACAGGTCGCCCCTCTGGTGGCTAACGGTCAGCACCTCCACTCCCGCACGTCTCCAACAACCTGGCGCAGGTCATGCGCCTCGTGCGCTCCGCACGTCCTCGCATGCAGGACTGCAGTTGTACTCTCCTTCTCCCCCTCTGTACTGCTGTTGTAACACTATATAAGCCCATCGAGGCCATCAATACAGTGTGTGAGAGAGTTACAGAACCTAACTATAAGAGCGTTTAGATAACTAAAATAGTGATCTAAACGCTCTTATATTAGTTTACGGAGGGAGTACTAAAATGCTGAAATATATAGACTAAGATTAATAAGCAGCGGCTGCACCATGTGCACACGGGCCAAACAGAGGAGCCCACTACAGGCTGCGTGTACGCACAAACCCACACCACAAACAGAAGGATAAGGGCGTGTGCACACGGGCCAAACGCTCTTATATTTGATCGATGGATGCCATCTCCCCTGTTCTTCATTCATTTTCTATTCTTCGTGGCCTTGTTTCGCATGCAGGAATTCATGGCCACGGCGCGCTGCAGAAACGCCGGTCTTGAAGGCCGCCGCAGTAGCGGGCACCACCACACCGACGAACTCACGAGGGAGCGATGATGTGGGGGAATCGTCGCACAGATGGAGTCGATCCGCCGGGAGCGTGCTGATAACGTGTTCGAGATCGAAAGAAACAAATGATCGAACTCTCCTTTATTGATGATGAATGGGCACTTAAATATAATGGAAACAGTTGCCTCGGAGGGACACGATGGTCCGTAGAGACGCTATTCCAGGAACCGTCGTGACGGTTGCTGGAAGTGTGCAACCGCACATGTAGGAAGGAGCGGGGATTATCCCCTAAGAGCATCTCCAACAGCCGCGCCGCAAAAAACGCCATTTTAGCGCGCGCGCAACGCGTCGGACAGCTTGAGCGGGCGCGCAAAAAACGCGCGCGCGCTAAAACGAGTTGGACGCGCTGGTGAAAGCCTCATCCCGCGCTGTTGATTTGGTGCGTTCACTTCCGCGCGCGGCACACTCTCGCGCGCGCGCGAACTCTCCTTTCTTCTTTCTTCCACCCCCGCGCGCCGGCTCTCCCGCGCTCGCTCGCCCCCATCCGGCCGCGCCGCCGCCGCCGCTCGCGCCCCCGGCGACCTCTTCCCCGGCCTATCCCGGCGCCGCCCCCGCGCCCGCCGGCGACTCGCGCTTCCCGGTCTGCCTCCGCTGGCGCCCGCCTCCCGCACCCGCCGGCGACCGTTCAGGCGCTTCGCCGGCCTCCCCGCGCCGCTGCGCTTCCGCCCCACCCCCTCCTAGTCCGACCGGACCTCGCGCGCCTCCGACGTCCGAGGAACAGCGCCCGGCGGCTCGCTTCCGCGCCGCGCCCGCAAGGTGTTCGACAAAAAACCTACAAGGTATGTATTGCTCCAAACTGAATTTGGTGCATATTTTGAATTGTAGTTTTGATAGTATAGTATTGAACATTGTAGATGAGTTCGTCGCATGATTCATCGGAAGATGAATTTGATATGGAAGAGGAGGAGGATCTTGCAATGATCATAGCAATGCATATCAATAAAAAACAGAAGCACGGTGGTTCGGTTATGGGTCGGGAAATTTTTTGGAGAGATAGGATTGATGCCCATAATAGATTGATGAAGAACTATTTCGTGGAGAATCCCACATACCCGGAGTCATATTTTCGTCGCCGGTTTAGGATGAGCACAGACTTGTTCAAGCGCATTGCAGAGAAACTAGCGATTCATGACCGTTTTTTCCAGCAAAGGAGGAATGCTGCTGGAGAGCTCGGGCATAGCACCTTTCTGAAGGTGACAGCCGCTTTGCATATGTTGGCATACGGTATCCCGGCCGATCTAGTTGATGATCACTTGGCTATGGGTGAGAGCCAAGCCATCATGTGTGTCAAGCGCTTTGCCGTGGGAATTGTGCAAGTGTTTGGCGAGGAGTATTTGAGATCTCCCACTGCTGAAGACGCCGCAAGGCTATTGGCGATGAACAAATCTCGCGGCTTTCCAGGCATGCTTGGCTCAATAGATTGCATGCATTGGAGTTGGAAGAATTGTCCAAAGGCATGGCATGGGCAATTCCACGGCCAAAAAAAGGGTTCCATTATAATCCTTGAAGCGGTGGCCGATCAGGAGACTTGGATATGGCATGCATTCTTTGGAATGCCTGGATCTTTGAATGACATCAATGTTGTCAACCGGTCACCACTGATGAATAAGATTGCGAATGGTGAGTTGCCACCGGTTCAGTTTGTAGCAAATGGCCATACGTACAACTATGGCTATTATCTAGCGGATGGCATCTATCCAAAGTGGCAAACCTTCGTGAAGCCGTTGAAAAAGCCAGAAGGTAAGAAAAATCTTGATTTCCACAATGCTCAGGCAGCTGCTAGAAAAGATGTCGAGAGAGCATTTGGGATTTTGCAAGCCCAATTTGCTATTGTGAGAGGACCGGCTAGATTTTGGGATCAAAAAATGCTTTGGTACATCATGCACGCTTGTGTGATCATGCACAACATGATCATCGAGAATGAGCGTGGCCAAGATTTAGACTACTCACAGTATGAGCTCTTGGGACATCCCGTGCGAGTGCGACGGAGGGCTGAAAGGGTAGCCCGTTTTGTTGCCTCCTATCATGCCATTTGGCGTCCCGCAACGCACAATGATCTTCAGAAGGATCTGATTGAAGAGTGGTGGGCATGGCATGGACGACAACGAGCATGATTTCATTGCATTTTATGTATTGTATTGTTCATGAACTATTGGTTGTGTTTATTTATTGCATTATTTGTTGTACTGAACGATAAAACTATTTGTTTCAGTTGTAATAACTATTTATTGTTGATTTATTTTGTTTGTTTAATCGTTTTTCTTCTATTTGTTGAACTGTATATGTGGTTTGCGCGCGCTGCATTTTTGCGGACCGCTGGAGCGGCGCGCGCGCTGCATTATAGCGCTGCTGCTGGAGCCAGCGCTACGCGGCGCGGAAAAACAGCCTAAGCGCGCGCGGCAAATGCGTTTTTTTGGGCGCGGCGCGTAGCGCGGCTGTTGGAGATGCTCTAATAACCACAAGTTATTTGTTTTAACATATTCCAGGCTGCATCCGCATACGACGTTTCCTCAACGCAATGATCGTACTAAAAGAGGGAGGAAAGCGTTCTCCAACTCACGACTTCGCAGGCCGCCGCGCCTGCCTTCTCCTCCTCCTTGTGGACGGATTCCAGGCCGGCGAACGCGAGCTCTCCTCACCGGACCCCGGTGCGTGGCCTGCCTCCGCGCTCTCGGCCGGCTGCTGTCCATGGAGGCGCGCGCCACCGCACAACAGCACGCCAAGCGGTCCTTATCAGCCGGAGTGTTGGAGCCGCCCAGTCCGCTCGGGCGCTCCGGTGCCGTGGCCTGCCTCTGCCCGCCCGGCCTGCTGCTGTCCGCACATGCGCACACTACTGGCCAGCAGCGCCCCGAGCCTCCCCTCTTAGCCGGACTGCTGGAGCCGCCCAGTCCGCTCAGGCAGAGTGAATTGCAAAAAACATCGACATTGAAGACTAGGGTTGCAGAAACCACACTTCTACAGTTTTGTGTCAAAAATCACTAATTCCGAGACTAATTTTTTGCAAAAAACATTAGCCGATGGTTTAGACCGTTTTAAGCACGATAATGATAGATGGGTCCCGCGGACAGGGTGACGTGGCAAAAAAAAAAATAAGCCAATTACATCTAGATGCAATTTTATTTTGGAAAAAGACCCCTGAAAAAATGCAATCGGGTCCCTGCCCCGAAAACAAAAGCAATCGGGCCCTTCGTCCTCCACCGGTCCGGTGGGATTGCTACAGTGCGCGGCCGGCGCCGTGTCCGTCGCCGCTGCTCCCGTCGTGCGGTGCCTACTCGCTTCCGCCGCCGCCGCTGCTCGCGTCCATGCTCTGCCTGCTCGCGTCCCCCGCTGCCTGCTCGCGCCCGTGCGCTGCCTGTTCATGTCCGCCGCCGCCGCTGCTCGCGTCAGTTCGCCGCCTGCTCGTGCTCGTGTGCCGCCGCCGCCGTCGCTTGCTTCGGTGCGCGTCCGTCCGCAGCGGGCAGCAGCCGCGCGCGCAGGAGCTCCTCCACCCCGTGCGCGCCTCGCCCTGACCAGCCCGAGCAGCGCCGCCGATGAACGGGGACGAGGTCGAGCCGCCGTCGCGGCTGCACATAAACCAGCGAGTACGCCTGGGGAGCAAGCCGGCGAGCGGGGCTGGAGCTTGAGCGCCCCGGCTGCTCCACCTTATCTTCTTGTTTTTTTTTTAAAGATGACTCCGGTTTTTTTTACACTTTGGTCGTTGATATTATGTCTATTTGCAATTCGTTATGTCGTGCCACATCATCCTGTTCAGTGGGTCCCGCCTGTCATAAATAAGCTTAAAACGAGCGAATCGGGCGACTAGTGTTTTTTGTAAAAAATTAGCCTCAGAATTAGTGGTTTTTGACACAAAACTGGAGAATTGTGGTTTTTGCAACCCTAGCCTTCAATGTCGATGTTTTTTGCAATTCACTCGCTCAGGCACGCTGCTGCCGAGCCCTATGTGTTTATTGTACATCAATTTTTCTTAATTTCTCGTTGGTGTATAGTGATGCACTATGAAGCAAGTTATTATCGGGCCCGCACAAAGACCCGTCAAGCGGCAAAGGTAGTTTCACCGCTGAAACTGCATTGTTTTTTCTACCATATATACACACAATTTTTTTGCATTTCCCTTGGGATTTCGGTGGATTTGAACATAACGTTTGTTTGAACTGAATCGTGCCACATAAGAGGTAGGAGAAAATTAGTTGGCGGCTTCAGACCCTTGGTTCGTGGTTGATGTTTTGATGATTCGTTCCGCTGCAAGATGTTTTGAAACGACCATTGGTCGTTACTCATTAAAGGATCTCCAGCCGTTGCGTCCCAAGACGCGCCGAAAATTGCCGCTTGGGGGCGAGCCGGCGTTATTTTCGTCGTGGGGGCGAGCCCGTCCCCAGCCGTCCCCATAGTTCGGCCAAATTTCAGCAAACACGACCATATTTGAACAAACACGATATATTTTGACGAAATATAGACGTTTTTTATATGAATAAAAGGGACGAAAAAAAATCCTAAACTACGGCCGATGCTTCTCCTCCTCCGCGCCCGGCGCGCTGCTTCACTCAAGCCGTGGGTCGTTGCCGCCCTCGACGTGCGCGATGACGCCGCTGAGCATGCGGCCAGGTCAGGCTGGACGGAGCGAGCGGGCTTTTCGGCCCGCTCATGGCCCGTTCTAGACCGGACCCTCCGGTCCTGGCCCGCTCAAGAATTTGTTCGGTCCGGTTACTAAATTTCGGCCCAAAATTTTCTTGGTCCGGTCCGGTTTTTGCCCGGTCCGACCGAGCGGACCGAAGGTGCATGCCGTTCTTCTTCATCGCGGCCACCGGCGACGCCCTGGAGGTGTCCCACCCGATGCTGTTCATCGGAATCATGTACTCACTCGCGCAGTTGACACAGGGACATGGGCAAGAGGTAGAAGAAGACCCAGATGGCCAGATCACGCGCTTCCTTTATTTCCTTGTATTCAGTCAAATAGAGAATAGAAAGAACGAGAGTGCCGACGTTTGATCCTATAATCGCGGCGCCATTCTTGACTAGCCCTTCACTGCCGTTTCCTTTTACTTAGCGACTAACCAGAGAATCCAACAATCATGCGTCCATCCCATGCCTCCGTTTCCTTTCACTAGTAAGCGTGCACGTGCAATGCACGTCTTGACTAATATTACAACCAGATCCAAGAATTCACATACATAAAAAAGTTATTCTAATAGCACTAAAAGAATATTACAAATCAACTATAATTTGAATGAATTTGAAGAAATGATAAAGTTTAGTGGCGTACATTTAAAGACACGCACTATCTAAGCATTTCTCAATGTAACAAAAGCATCGAAGGTGCAATGCATGTCTATACTGGTACATATTATATTTGAGGGTGCAAGGGAAATTCTATAATTAAGGGAAAATTTAACCCAATTTCAAGAATTTAGGCCTCCTTTGGTTTGGAGGAAATTTATAGGATTTCCATATGATAGGATTTCTATAGAAAAAGTTCCTTTATATCCCTTTGGTTTGTAGGAATGAAATCTTATTCCTATGGAGGAATTCTTCCTATCCTCCACATTTCATAGGAAAATAAACATTAGCCTAGACTATGGAAAAAATCCTTTGGTGTGCTTCAAAGGGCATCTCCTTTTCTATTCATATGCCTAGGATTTGAGATACATGTCATCTCATTTCCCATGACTTTCCTATCCCTATGATTTTTCTACCCTATGAACCAAAGGAGGCTTAAATATAAAAGCTATAGGACAAAAAACTCTGCACGCAGGTGTTGAGTAAATAGGCAATTTTCCGATTAATTTAATCCACGAATTAATTACTAGCATGGCATTGACACAAATAATAGCATACTGATATTCAATCATGTGAGCACATACTACGCTAATTGTAGACAGATCTACGTATAACGCTAGCATGCCTAAAATAGAAAACAGAAGGAGCGGGATAAACGAATTATACCCTCCAGTAGGCCACGCAGAGGCCGCGGCAGCGGTGGCGGCAGCAGCGTCCTCGGCTGCCTTCTTGTCGGCTTCGATCTTCTGGGCGGCGGCACGTTCGGCGTCAGTGGCCATGGTGATGACGGGGGCGACGCGGACGTAGATGAACGGCGAGCAGTCGCGTAGTCGCTTCCCAAAAACCTATTCGCCCCTCTCCCGTACAGGATCTAGAGAGGCGAGGCTTCGGAACGACGGCGGGCGTGGAGGCAGATGCGTTCTGTGTTGCGGCGGCTAGGGTTGGCAGCGCCCCACATATATATGTGCGGCCGCGCGTGGAGAAACGTGGGCCGAACCCACGTCCAAGTCGGTAGCCCACGATCCAACGTCTCAGATCGTGGCCCTACCTGTCAAAGACTCTCCGTTCCTGACCGGCTCGGCTCAATCCCGCAACCCGCGGCGCGTCGTGACGTGGCGTGGCGTGGCGTGGCGTGGCGTGGCGTGGCGTGGCGTGGCGTGGCGAGGCGAGCGGAGGAGGAGGAGTGCGCGAGGGCCTCATCTCTTCTCAAGCTCCAATAGCATGAGGGAGAGAATCCCTTATAAACCACTCCAACTCTCCTTCCACTAGCATGGTGGGACTAAACTTCCCACCACTTTGTCATGCCACCTATATGGGCCCTTAGAGATCAAATCTGAAATTGTCATATGGGCTCTAGGCCCATCTCAGATTTCAACAGCAGGTGCCATAATGTGTCAATAATTATATGTGCTGGCCATAATGCTTGAGCTTTGCATTGTTCAGACAACACATAACATCTCAAACGTTGACAACAGAAGAAGCAGATAATACTTTTAGGCCTCCAAAGAAGAAGTGTCTACGACATAGAAATGGAAGAAATTGAACTTTAAAGAACCCCAAGCATTGATTCACTTACCGTCCCTCTCCCATGCATGCAGCGGCTTGGTCCTGAACACAAAATTAGAAAATATTTCAGGCATAAGAAGTTCAACTGGATATTTTGAGAAACATTTTCTTCCCCATTTCATTACCAAGAATTTTTTTGTTAACGATATCCTATGTACTTTTGCTAATTTGTAAGTACATTAACAACAAATAGGATCAAAGAAAATTATCGAAATGTACATGGTCAGCAAATCATTCCAATTATTACCTTTTCCATCGATGGAATTTCATTCAAAAGTTACGTCGTCGTAGAATATAAAATATTTCCCTTGGCCCCTGCCATAGAAAACTAAAAACCGAAGTATTGATTTTAAAGGTATCTACAAGCGTTGTGGTAGGCGGAGGTCCGAACAGCAGCTTGTGGAAGATCTCGTGACATCAGTGAGAGTGACTACAAATATTAAAAAAAACACATCACCTAGCATTTCACTGAACAAAAGTGATAGCTAATCTGTTGCATGATCTAGTATTCACATTGTTCCTTTCTCTGAATAAAAGGACCGACAGCGTGCATACGTCCACATATGGTTGAGTAGTTCAGTTAGCTAGTCCGTCAGTAGATTCAGTTAGTTGGTTAGCAAGTTTCGCTCACGAGACCGGTTCATGGGATGGCATGATCACGACGGTTTGTGCGGGCAAAGTAGTTTCTCGATCTCAGCTTAGCATCGTGGGATGGCACTACCAGTAGGCTGACTTGAGACGTGGGCGTTTTGCTTGTTTTTCGGCAGCCGTTTGAGCTCGCTGCTAATAACAGAAAAGCATAGAAAAGCTGCAGTTCAGTGCGCAGCACAAAAATACTTTGTCAGACTTGTTCTTCCCGTTACTCGCTACCTCTCTTCTTCCTCTCTCTCTCTCTCGATCCGTGGCGCTCGGCAACAACAAAAAGAGCATGTACATTGTACTTAATTAAGAAAATAAATAATTGTGTACAGGTATCCCTTGGAATGAGTCCTTGTCAGTGAAAAATGTTAGACCTATCAGAACTTGGAGGGAACAAGCATTACTTACTTGCTCTAGTGTTTCCTCGTCTGTACTGTCCCGGCAAACAATGTATTCATCACTCCAGCTCAAATCCTTGAAACAATTAAAGAGAGAAACTAAATTCAGTTGTGTACAGGAGCAGAGCATATAATTTGAACATCCTTGTCGTCCTTAGATCTCCAAGAATCCTGCATTCTCTAGCCGTCCATTGTTTTCTCATGGGATGGTTTTTTGTCACCCCTTTTGTTTGCATTTTTTCCAGCATCGAAAGCAAGTTCAGCCATAAAGACGTCTCTTGCTGGATCAAGTCTCTCTCTAGCATCATTGTCCATTAGCACTTCCAAATAGCTCTAGATCAGCAGTTCAGCACGCCACAAACTGTAGTTAAGAAATAAACAATACCACAAAGTCAGCATACAGCAGACTCGCAAAGTCGCAAGACGGATTTCAGTAGGGGGAGAAGAATTGATCAAATTGTCAACGAAAGCAGCAGGTTAAGCTTGAGATTTAGTTTCTGCATCATAGCTACACTTGACATAATCCTAGAGTCTATCTTGCCAATCTGCAAGTGGAATAGTAAGAGAACATGAGCTCTGTAGCGACTTGTTCCTTCAACTCGAAAATAACCATCAGCACCACTGAATCGCTTGAATTGATAAATTCATACTACCTACGTACAATCATCCACTACCGACCCATCAAAGTCACACCGGCGTACCTGAACAAGCTCTGCCCCACACCGGACGGCCGCCCTGAAGACTGACTCAAAAAAGAAGCGCCGCCATCCCTCCAAACGCCACCCGTGCGAGGACTAAAACCCTATCTATCTACTAGCCAGATCCGAGGCACAGTGAGGATGAGAAGCACGACCTTTTTACGGAGCAGAAAAGATGCCCACAGGCACGGGAGAAGAAGATGGCAATACTATGCGAGGTACACCAAGATTCCAGAGTTATATGTTAGACACGATTAGTGTTCAACCACTGAAATATTTATGCCCCATTACAAAGCACGAGCAATTACCTAATTATTACATGTTAGAAGAATTGTAGTAAGTGGGGATCAACAAAGATAAGATATTTTTTTAAGGAAATGGATATAAGTTTGACTTTGTTTATGAAAAATGTAGGTAGTAAAATATCTACAATAACAAGTAAATGTACTATCGATACATTTTTTTATGCCGGGTTTAACCAAACTAATTATGTGTCATTATGTAGAGAAAATACCATACGACCAACTTTTCTTGAAAGCAATGAAATCCAGCTGGGAACACCAAGAAAGTCATGTATATCATGAAATATTAAACACATTAAGGCGCGGTAGAAAAGTGGCCAACCAGCTATGCCACATTGCGCATGCTGGCTGGCCATGGTGAGAAAGTTTTTGACTTTGTTTAGATTGTTTTTTGAACATGGAAGTGAGACATTTTGTTTTGGAGAAAAGTCCTTCTAGCCTTTTTCTTTTCTTCTTCTTTTTGAGATGGATATGATGTCCATGTGACGTGAAAATGTTCTTTTTTAATTTTAAGATAAAGGTGAGGTGCGCACAACTTTCTCTCAAGCGGCCCGCAATGACGGGCCCCAAGCACTAGTACAAACCAAACTGCATACAACAGCTCCACTATTAGAACAAACCATGCTTACGAAAGACTGAATAGGAACCCATACAAAAGAAAAACCATGCTAGCATCATAAATTTGAAATTTGATCATTTAAAATTGGTCAATTCCCCACAAAAAATACAATATGACGAGGATGGAGGCTCAAGACTGTATATGTAGATACATCATACCATATACTCCCTCCATTCCAAAATAAGTGATTCAAAAGTGGCTCAACTTTGTACTAATTTAGTACATAGTTGAGTCACTTTTGAGTCACTTATTTTGAGATTTAGTACAAAGTTGAGTCACTTTTGAATCACTTATTTTGGGACGGAGGGGTAGATAGAAACTGCATACAACAGCTCCACTCTCAGAACAAACCATGCTTACGAAGGACTGAATAGGAACTCATACAAAAGAAAACCATGGTAGCATCATAAATTTGAAATTTGATCATTTAAATTGATCAATTCCCCACAAAAAATAGAATATTATGAGGATGGAGGCTCAAGACTGTATATGTAGATACATCATACCATATAGATAGAAACTTGGTGAAACATTTAAAAGTGGCATTAGGATTTAGTTATTTTTGTGAGAAAACTTCGGGTTTATTCATATTCAATCATGGCAGTACAACGAAAATCAGAAATAATAAAAAATTACATGATCCATGGATCATCTTGCGACGACTATATACAAGCACTAAAGCAAGCCGAAGGCGCGCCGCCGTCATCGCCTCTCCCTCGCCGAAGCTGGACAAACCTTGTTGTAGTAGACAGTCGGAAAATCGTCGTGTTAAGGCCCCATAGGTCCTAATGAAGCCCTTCTGCCAGCAAGGGCCGGGATCCACCGCGCTTCCATGACCCTAAGGCAACCGAAAACGAGGCGGCCCGGCGGCGGTGCCAACGGGAGGCAGAGGAACCTAACTTTTTTGGAACAACAGGTGGCGGCTGTGGCCATGCCTAAGTGTCTCATATCTTTATGTCAGGGGCGCACAATTTGATATAGATGGATAATGCGACTTGTTTTGTTTCACAAGCTGATGTCCAAATTTATATTCAAGGTGAAAACTAAATGTTTGAGCTAAACTATAAAAGCGAGAGAACAAATATAATATTACTTTTATTTTGCAAAACTTGGTACATACATGCACGAATTATTCAGTAATTACTAAAGTCGATACAAGTACGTTGTGGTACATCAAAGCGGTTGCTCTCTATCATAGTCCACCAGCTCCGGCAAACACACATAAATCTCTTCAGGGCATGCGTCGGCAATCGTCGCATCACCAACGACATGGCCACAATGATGTCCTGTCATTTGCCGCTGCCAGGGGAGTCCATGCTTTCTTGGTACAATGCAGCAATGATGTCCTGTCATTTGCCGCTGCCAGGGGAGTCCATGCTTTCCTGGTACTACAATGCAGCATGTTTTAAGGTCATGGTTTTATGGGCAACGGAACCAGTAGCATCCATGAGATTCTCAATATCACGAGTCACGGGGATATATGCGCAAAGCTTGAAGCTCGGTGTGTGAGAAGGTGGATCGCGTGGTTGTATGAAGATGATACGCCGGCCATTATCGATTGTGGCAAGCGGGACGATTCCGTGCCCATTGTAGATGAACTTGCAGGCCTCCGGCGACACCCTTGCCATGTCAATTTGACAATGCAAATCCCATGTGTCGGCTTCGATTCATACCCGCGTAGCAGCCAGATGTTATAGCGCAGGGGCGACTTATTGTACATCTCTGCATAAAAGAGGCAGAGGTGTCCATCAAGCTCCGTCAACTGGTGTTTAACTCGAAGAGTCTTCTCCGTGTTAACCGGCGGCGGTGCAACGGTCCCAAATTTCTCGTTAGAGATGGAAAAGGATACGATGAACATCTTCTTGGGCGAGAACCCGAGCTTCTGCTGGGCTAACCAATACACATAGCCATGTGCAAAGACGCTTTTTTCGGATTTGTCCACCCAGCCTGCCGGTTTCTCTTGGACGCCTTTCTCCAACAGTCTCCAGAGCCCGGCGGAATTCACCACGTAGACCTCGCATCCAGCCGCGGCAATGCAACCACGGTAGTAGATGCGCACAACTTTGTGCTTCCTGGTGCACGAGTCATAGCCAAACCCTAGGCTCTCATAGTAAATGATGATGCGTCTCCATCTGTCCTGGGCTGCCCGTTGGCCGGCCTTTCGGAAGGGCTGCCAGTCGGCCGGTGGACGGGTTGTACACGTAGTAAATCCCCGACGCGGTGCCGGTGCCCGTGCCGATGACTTGGAGGACAACAAGGCCGCGGCATGGCTGTGTAAGCAGGCGCGGGACGCTGTGGCATATAGTGTTGTGTGAGGAGCTGCTTCGCACGAGATCACGCGGGATGTCGTTGAGCGTTGCGCCGCCGGGGTGCTCGGGCGACCACATGTGCATCTTGGGCCCATGGTACGGCGAGTCTTGCAGGAAGAGGATCTTGGGGCAGCTGCGGCGGTTGGCCAGCTTGAGGTGTCCGACGAGAGCGCGGCGGCCCATGCGCGGGAGAGGCAGCGGCACCTGTGCACGGACTTCGCCGGTAGCCGCGCCAGGATGTCCTCTATCAGATGGTCCGGCAGCACAGGGCGACATGGCTCCGCCGCCATAGCTTTCAACTTTGAAGGTATCAACAATTCAGAGATCGAGCAACGTGCGTGTACTTATTATTTATAGACAGCACACGTACGGGCTGGTCTACAACGTGAAATCCTAAGCCTTAACCGACTTCTAGTCCACCTCCCAACTTTCCACTTTATTAGTTCAGCCGGCGTACCCACGGGCACGGCACGACGTAGCTAGCAGTAGCAGGTGCGCCATGGCAGCACCAGGGTGGTCATCACGGGCGGCGGCGGCGACGGAGACCCGGGTCGGTGCCAGCGGCGAAGTGACCATCACGATGAAGGAGCCCAACCAGCACTGCCCGTGCTCCGTGCGCGTACACGGCCAGGTGATCGTGTCCCACGAGCCGCTCAGGATTGGAGACATCAGACCGAGGAGGGGGCGCCGGTTCCAGCCGGAGCAGGACCTCCACCTCGAGGACTTCGACCACAGGGTGGACGTCGCCGACCCTGCACTCTTCCGGAGCTCATCCACGGCATGCTCGCCGACGCGCCGGTGACCGGCGAGTACGACCTCGCCGCCGACAACTGGGAGGAATTTCTGCCCCATGGCATCGCCGCCACCATCGTCGCCGACGTCCGGCGTGATGTCGAAGAAGGGTGCGGAGTCGTCCCGGCCTACGCCGTCGACGTCGAGCTGATCCTCTCGGTCAGGCTGATCCACAGCGAGCCCAAGGCGCTGCTGCTGGCGTGCAAAGAGGCCAATGACGAAGTTGCCGGCCATGGCGAGCTCGGAGAGCGGTGTGCTATTTGTATGTTTGAAGAGGGGACGAACGATGAGGAGACGGTGAGGCTGCCGTGCTCGCACGTTTTCCATGGCCGGTGCATCGAGCTGTGGTTCCACCGCGTGTCCACGTACCCGACTTGCCGGACTGATGTTATGGACTGCTTCGGCTTTCTCACGTCGTCGTCGACCGGGTGTTACTTCAAACACCACGTAGCAGAACCTCTTGAATAATTAGTAACATCGTACTGCTCTTTGAATTTGTCGGTGTAGTATCAGATCCCAAAGATAGATAGGAAGTTCTTTTTCTTATGAAAAAATGTCTTTTTCTAGGATTTACGTCTTCCTTTCAAGAACATTCTTACTTTGAAACCTCGACCACTGCGCTGCACACAACCAGAGCAACATCATATAACAGAGATTTTTTACGGTACATTAAGAGCCTGTTTGGGACTGCTCTGCTTCTTAAAATTCAGCTCCATTCCAGAAAACTCAAGCCAAACGGGATAGCTTCACGATATGCCGCTCCACAGAAAAACTAGAATCTAGGGTATAATTTCCAGTTTTTTATGAAGCTCGTGAGGGGGTGCTCTAAAAAATCCTAGAAGCTAGAGTTGGGGGAAATTACCCACCACTGTCACCAGTAAGTGGATACCCCTTCGTTTCTCCCCTCTCATCCAATCAAAAAGATCCTTTCCACCAATTTCTCCATTCTTGAAGCTGGAGCTACATGGAAGCCAAACATTATCTTTGGTAGTGCTACAACTTCTGTATGAAACTGCTCCAAAGTGGATTTGGTGGAGTGAAGCTGATTTTGGTGAAGCGGAGCAGTCCCAAACAAGCCCTAAACTGCCCAAATAGTGAGTAGTATTTAGTTGATCTAACGGTTAATATGGATTGATAAATTTTAAACTCTAGGATATATTGGTAATTCTATATTAAAGATGGATTTTTTGAATAATTTTTTAATACGTATTGAAATTTGATGAACTAAACGAAAAATGAAAAAGAAAAAAGAAAGCCTTGGTCACCGCTGTGTCGCTTCGTTTCCCGTTTGCCTGACCTGTGTATGTGTCACCCACAGGTGGGCCCGTTGACCTGACTGACGGGCAAACCTGCATGGTCAACTGCAACTGGGTTGATAAAAAAAAATTTATCGCCCACTCTATATCGTGCATTCGTATGTTGCACGGGGCGCTACTGCATTGTCCCGGGATCGAAACACTGCAATCGCGAGAATGAGCCCTTTTTTGCACGTTTTTTCGATCCTAATAGTGCTGGAATTTTATCTACTTTAGACCAGCCCAATAATAATTTCAGAAATTTCTAATAAATCCTAAAGGCCCACTTAGGTCATTCGTAAAAGGCAAGGGACATTACTAAAATTTAGTCTCACATTGCTAGTTTACAAGGAGTTGGACCTCTTTATAAGGGAGGTTCTTTCTCCACTTGTACGAGCATGTGAACAAGAGGGACATCCACGCGCTCTCCTCCTCCGCCGCCGCGCCGCGTCACGCCTTGCCTTGCCTTTCCTTGCCTTGCGGGAATGAGCCGAGCCGATGTCTTATTTTTGCCACGCACGACGGGTATACGAAAGGTCAGTCGGAAGCTGAAAACGTTTTCTGAATGAACGGCGCGCCTCTTCGGCTGCTGCCTTTTCGTTTCGTTTCCCTCACTCCCTTCAGCTCCCGTCGCTGGATTCTCGCCTCATTCTCTTGCGCCTATAAAAGGGAGATCGCTCCTCCTGAGAGAGACGCACAAGAACCTCTCCTTCCTCTCGCCACCGGTTCCATCTCTGAGCTGCTGCTGTCTTCCTCATCCCGGCTTGCGGCATGCACCGCATGTCGGGACAGTAGGCCCCCGAAACCGCACCACTTTGGGTCCTGTATGGGAGAAGGGTGATAAGGTTTTTAGGGAGCGCTCGGCGCGATTACTGGCTGTTTCATCACGACGATCCGGTCGCCGACGACTACTTCCCCAACGACGACTTCATCCCCGACGTCAACAACCTCTTCGATGACATGGCCGGCGAGGACATCGCACCCAAGACCGGGGCTTCTGCTCCTGCTTCGTATGTCTCCATGATGTCTCTAGTTTATCTTCTTCTATTCTCTAGCCCATATGTGTTCTTGCTCTTTCTGTTAGAAATACTATCTCTGTTCTTTATTCTAGTGTTTGCTCCAAATATGTTAGGTCCTACTTCATATATGCAACTAGTTCTACTGTATGTTCTAGATATATTTAGTTACAGTTCATATATGAAGATGCTATTTACCTTCTCTTTGTCAGATCACATGACTTGCTCTATTACTGCTATATTAGTCATGCTTTATCTAGTTTTTCTGTTAATAAAATCACTTGGTAAATTGCTGATATTTCCAACAATCCAAAAACCTTATTATAGGCAATTTACGCCAAGTGGTTTTGCTGCTTCCATGAGACCTCCTGTGTTTGAGGGTATCCACTATAAGAGGTGGCGCGTGAGAGCTGTTCTGTGGTTTCAAACCATGAGCTGCTATGATGCCACTCTTGGCAAACCTGAAGGAGATTACGCTGCTCAACGAGAACAAGCTTTTCTGAAAATGGATACCCTGTTTAGGGCTGCTCTCTTGAGTGTTCTTGGTGAGAACATAGTTGATGCTTATTGATACGTCCAAAACGTATCTATAATTTCTGCTTGATCCATGCCTCTTTTGGGTGATATTGCTATGTTATTTATACACTTCCATACACTTTTGATCATATTTGGACTAACCTATTAACTCAGTGCACCCCAATGCCAGTTTCTGTTTTCGGCTGTTTTTGTATTTCAGGTTTTCACATTACGAGAACTGCCAGGAAAAATCCAGAAAAATTATATAAAAAATCAGCGTTCCAGAAACTACCTTGCGCGCGAAGGACAGCCGGGGGGCACCAGGGCTCCAGGCGCCCTGGCGGCGCCCCCCCCCCTGGGCCGCGCGCCGGGGGGGGGGGGGCGCCTGGGCCCCCTGAGGCTCCTCCGATGCCCCCCTTTGGCATATATTTAAAGCATCTTCCGAAACCCTCGAGACGAGAACTCTTTTTCGCGATCTCATCTCTGTTCCGCCGCCGCCGCCGCTTCCAAGATCGGGAGCAACAGGAGAACTCTTCCCGGCACCCTGCCGGAGGGGAGGATCACCACCGGGAGCTTCTCCACCACCATGGACGCCTCCCGAATGAGTTGTGAGTAGTCTCCCTTGGACCATGGGTCCATGACCAGTAGCTATGTGATGTTCTCCTCCCGTTCTTGTGCTTCACTAATTAGTCCTCGTGAGCTGCCCTACATGATCGAGGCACATATGTAATCCTTATGCTGTTGTTATGATGAGTTTGCTGGGATCCGATGGATTATGAGATTATGTTCAGATTGTGTTTGAGTAATATATTTGATTCACCTCTTTTATATTTATGTTCGTAAGTAATTCTTGCATGTTCTCCGTTGTTATTTATTGCTTTGGCCAAGTAGTAGGTAGTGACTCCAAGAGGAAACGTTATGCTTGATTGTGGGTTCATGCCCCTCGATGACTAGTTTGAGTGACAGAAACATGAGTCTAGGGGATGTGCTGTTGCCACAAGGGGGAAAACAACGGTGCTTGTGCCCGCGGGTGCAAGGACTGTTTACTTTACGCAAAGTTCTTTTAATGCAGTTGTCTGTTGTATTGAGTTTACACTATGGGTGGGACTCGCAACTTAATACCAGCGAGATGTTCTGGATAGATATCTCAAGGTGGATGATTAGTAGTAGATATTGATGGATTTCGGTCTACTTACTTTGGCGTACCGCCCATGCTTTGAACCTCAACCTTTCTTGCAATGTAGTCAGCATTGGTTTGCGCACATGGTCCTGTCAATTGCCCAGCTGTAATTCGTTTACCTCACATAGCTGTTTTATCGTCTTTTGGGAGAGAGACATCACTAGTGAACATCATGAGACTCCGGTCCATATTATCATCATTGATCACATCCACTATTTACTTTTCCACTTTTATTTACTATTGCAGTTATATCTATCACTATTATCACTTGCGTTTGATCCTGTGTAAACTACAAGGCCGGAGGGATTGACAACCTTCTGTACTCGTTGGGAGCAAAGTTATTTGTATCTGTGTGCAGGTCCACGTTGATTGCTAATATCTGGCGCCGTTAGCAGTTGACACCTTCTTGTTGAAACTGGGAGTCTCTGGGAAATCGATCCTTGGTATTGCCAAGGGAAAACTTCTGCTACACTGCATCTCAAACCTTCCACTTGGGGTAACCAACGAGGGGTGAGAAGCCACCTAGCAAAGCAATTTCTTGCGCCGTTGCCGGGGACTCCACTCTTCAGGATAGGGGAGTTGCACGCTATGTTTTACCTTTTGCTTTTAGTCTTGTTAGTTTACCTTTCAGTTTTTGCTTTAGTATCTTTTATCGAAAATCACAAAAATAGTTATCTTGCCTGCTTGCTACTATGGGTTCCACCGAGAACAGCAAGTTGTGTGACTTCACTAGTCACAACAACGATGACTTTATCTGCACACCTATCACTACACCTGCCACTTCAGCACCTTCGTATGAAATTAAACCTGCTTTACTGAATTTAGTCATGAAAGATCAATTCTCCGGTGCTGGAGATGATGCTGCTTTACAATTAAACAACTTTATCGAACTTTTTGATATGCAAAAGTACCGAGAAGTAGATGGTGATATTGTTAAGCTTAAGCTTTTTCCTTTCTCTTTGAGAGGAGGAGCTAAAATTTGGTTTCAGTCTTTGCCTAGAAATAGCATAGATTCATGGGACAAGTGCAAAGATGCTTTTATTGAAAAATACTATCCACCTGCTAAGATTATCCAACTAAGAAGTAACATAATGAATTTTAAACAATTGGATAATGAACACGTTGCCCAAGCTTGGGAACGTATGAAATCTCTTATCAAGAACTGCCCTACTCATGGTTTGACTACTTGGATGGTTATCCAAACTTTTTATGTAGGCTTGAACTTTACCTCGCGGAACTTGTTAGGTTCGGCCACGGGAGGAACTTTTATGTCAACTACACTTGGTGCTGCCACAAAGCTTCTCGATGAGATGATGACCAACTATTCCCAATGGCACACCGAACGCGCTCCAACAGGTAGGAAGGTAAACTCTGTCGAGGAGATTTCCTCCCTTAATGAAAAAGTTGACTTGATCATGTCTCTACTTTCGAAGCAATCTTCTATTGATCCTCGTGATGTTCCTTTAAATTCTTTGATTGCTCAAGAACAAGTAGATGTGAACTTTATCTCTAGAAACAATTTTAATAATAATGCTTATAGGAGTAATTTTGGTAGCAATCCTAGACCGTTCCCCTCTAATTCTTATGGGAACAACAATGCTTATCCTAGCACCAAGAACTCCACTACCTAACTAGAGATTATGCTTGAAGATTTCATCACTACCCAAAAAGCTTTTAATAATAGTGTAGAAGAAAAACTAAACAAACTAGGTGATCTCTCTTCGAAGGTAGACAATTTAGCCAATGAGGTGGAATTGCTTAAAATTAGAACTTCTCCTCTCGAGGAGAGGAAGGTCACTCCTATTAATGCTATTCAATTGCAAGTTAATGAAAATATTAGGATGATGGCTAAACTTAAAGAGAGATGGGCTAGAGAAAGGGAGGAAGAAGATAGGATTAAGAGCCTTCCTACCCACCACACTGTTGCTACTATCCAAGTTGTTGAGGATATCCAAACTCTTAGCACCCAATGTACTCCTGGTCCCGATGGACCTATTAATGGTGATGCTATGACTATAGAAACTACCAAACAAGTGAACCTAAAGGACACCACTACCACTTTACTTGATGCTAGTGATCTTGATTTTGATAATTGCACTCTTACCAAAGTTATTGATTTCCTTCACAAGATGTCTAGAGATCCCCGCACTAGCATGCTTAACCTTGCCTTCACAGAGCATATCACTAATGCTCTTATCAAAGCTAGGGAGGAGAAACTTAGAGTAGAAGCCTCCATACCTAGAAAACTAGAAGATGGTTGGGATCCTATGATAAAAATTAAATTGAATGACTTCTCTTGCTATGCATTATGTGATGTTGGAGCTAGTACCTCTGTTATGCCCAAAAGAATATATGATATGCATAAATTGAAACCTTTTGATTCTTGTTCTTTTGGTGTTCGTCTTGTTGATTCTTCCATAAAGAAACCTTTGGGGAGGATCGACGATGTTCTTATCGTTGTCAATGATAGTTATGTTTCCGTTGATTTTACTATTATGGATATTGAATGTGATCCTTCTTGTCCAATTATTTTGGGACGTCCCTTTTTACGCACCGTTGGTGCTATCATTGACATGAAAGAGGGTAATATAAAATTTCAGTTTCCTCTCAAGAAAGGGATGGAACACTTCCCTCGAAAGAAGATCAAGTTACCTTTTGAGTCCGTTGTACGGGCTAGCTATTCTTTCACTCTTGATAAAACTTGATCTATATGCATTATGCCTTGCTTAAAGGCATAAAAGAAAGCGCTTTTGGGAGGCAGCCCAATGAATAAATTTATTTTGTTTTTGTTGTGTCTTGATGTTGTTACTACAGTAGCATCATCATTGTATCTTTACTTTTCAATTTTGTGCCAAGTATAGCCTCTGATTGCTAGAAAGTTCAAAAGTTGTGAGGTGCTGTCCAGGAAACAGATTCTATCCTTGGATAGAAAAATTCGTATAAAATCACCAGATCATCTTTTTGGTCTGAATTTTTTCGACAGCGTGCTCTATATAATTGTCTTTCGTGCGTCTGTTCTGAGTTTTTTGATTAGAGTTGCAGAGTGCCCCGAACAAATCGTTTACTACCTGCTGTTCTGTTTTTCACAGATTCTGTCCTGTTTTGCCTTTCCTTCATTTTGCAAACCTAGAGCTTGCTTTTTCTTTGCAAAAATCTTTTGGAAATCTTTAGAAACAGTAGACCTTCAAGAATATATTTATTTCCAGCAAGGTACAATTATTTTATTATGGGTACTAACCTCGCTAATCAGATTATGATGAGTTATGTATGAAGGGAGTTTTCAAGTGTGCGAGGGAAGATGATAAAAAGATTCAGGAGTGTCAAACGCTCAAGCTTGGGGATGCCCCCGTGCTGCCGTGCATCCCCTTCTCCATCAACATTATCAGTTCGTCTTTCGTTCCACTATATTTTAATCACTTCATGTGTTATGTGCTATGCTTGGAGCATCTTGCTTTTTAGTTTTTTTTTTAAGTTTTTCATAACGAGTCGGAACTCAGCTTTCTTTATTTGGGAGAGAAACACGCTTCACTTCTACCTAGAACATAACATAGAATTTTCATGACTATCTATGCTGTGTGTGTTCTTTGTCTTTTAATAGCTACTATCATGTTCAGCTCTCAGTTTCATGCTTATCTTTTTAAAGAGCTTTTATTTAGTTGGTTGCTTGAACTCTCTTTAGTCATCATGCTTATCTTATTAAGAGAGTTTGCTTCCGTTGCATTGGTTGATATGTCTATGATAAAGATGCTACGTGCATAATGGCGCTTAGTAGTTCAGGTTTTCTTATGGTTAATCTCAAATAGCTGGGAGGTTCCCAATGTGTTATTGGAGTACCAACATGATTTGTTTGCCTATGATGTGGTATGATTTAGTAATATCTTCCTTCGAGAATTTATTTTGATTGACTTGGCGTATGCTCACGCATATTTAAGACTGTAAAGAAAGTCTGTCAAGCCTTGATGATCTTTTGTTTCTGAGTAGCGATATAACTTCCATGCCTGATTCAATGTTGCTTTGTCGCTCTGCATGATTATGACCGTCATTGCTCTCTTAGTTGGTTGCTCCCAGTCTTTTGCTAACCTTCGCCTGTACTAAGCGGACTGACTGCTTGTGCATCCACATTCCTTTATACCAGTTATGCCATATGAGTCCACCATATCTTCCTACATGGTATTTACCTTCCATTCCTAACGGAGACTTGCATGTGCCATCTCGAAATTATTCAAAGAAAAAGCATTCTTATTTTGTGCCTCTGTTGTAAGTTCATGAGGAAGTAGTGGTTAATTCATGATCTTTTTAAGTTGGACAAGCTTCACCCTGGGATTGCATGTATAATGTGCAAACCCATAATACGAGAAGGAACTGGCATTGAGTGCGCCCGGCTCAAAAAGATAATATAACAAACAAACCCTCCTTCACGCTTTGTTCATGAGAAATCAGAAAACTTTGGCAGTGATAAACAAAGGAGATTAAGAGGATGTGATCGTCCTCATTCGGGAGCCGTTCCTCGAAACTTGTCCATCTCAAGAAGTGATTGAGTTATCTGCTAGCATTCGTTAACGAAACATGCATGATCTAAAAAATAATTATTACCTCTATTTTAAAGCCAAGAGCTCTGGTACATGTTTTGTCTTTGTTACCGACTATGGGTTTTCAACCTTGCCAACAAAAGCCACGGTTCGAGAGTCTCCACCTTCTTTTAAAAGCACCAACTACTGAGAGCATGATTGTCATTCTGAGTGTAATGTGCATTGTCCCAAAGTAGCATTGTCTTTTGCATGATTGTGATATCGTTTATTTTGAAATCATTGTATCTAGTCATCGCTTAAACCTTGGAGGTGCCCCTGCATTGATGTTTTGCTTCACTAAAGGGGGCAAGCTAGATATCACTTTATCATATTTGCACATCATGTTCATTACAAATCTATTTGATGTTTCAATTTCATATTGTAAAACTTTCAGTTCTTTGTGATTTTCTCATGAGGCAACTTAATTACTATAGATTCATTATCTCAGTAAGCTTTTGTCATATGACTATGAAAAAGTCCTATATGGTTAATAGCATGTCACCACAGAAATTATTCTTGTTATCATTTACCTACTCGAGGACGAGCAGGAATTAAGCTTGGGGATGTTGATACGTCCAAAACGTATCTATAATTTCTGCTTGCTCCATGCCTCTTTTGCGTGATATTGCTATGTTATTTATACACTTCCATACACTTTTGATCATATTTGGACTAACCTATTAACTCAGTGCAACCCAGTGCCAGTTTCTGTTTTCGGCTGTTTTTGTATTTCAGGTTTTCACATTACGAGAACTGCCAGGAAAAATCCAGAAAAATTATATAAAAAATCAGCGTTCCAGAAACTACCCTGCGCCCGAAGGACAGCCGGGGGGGGGGGGCCACCAGGGCTCCAGGCGCCCTGGCGAAGCGCCCCC
>LR738714.1:718088068-718112472 GCA_902687465.1 Secale cereale | reverse complement strand
AGGAGAACTCTTCCCGGCACCCTGCCGGAGGGGAGGATCACCACCGGGAGCTTCTTCACCACCATGGACGCCTCCCGGATGAGTTGTGAGTAGTCTCCCTTGGACCATGGGTCCATGACCAGTAGCTATGTGATGTTCTCCTCCCGTTCTTGTGCTTCACTAATTAGTCCTCGTGAGCTGCCCTACATGATCGAGGCACATATGTAATCCTTATGCTGTTGCTATGATGAGTTTGCTGGGATCCGATGGATTATGAGATTATGTTCAGATTGTGTTTGAGCAATATATTTGATTCACCTCTTTTATATTTATGTTCGTAAGTAATTCTTGCATGTTCTCCGTTGTTATTTATTGCTTTGGCCAAGTAGTAGGTAGTGACTCCAAGAGGGAACGTTATGCTTGATTGTGGGTTCATGCCCCTCGATGACTAGTTTGAGTGACAGAAACATGAGTCTAGGGGATGTGCTGTTGCCACAAGGGGGAAAACAATGGTGCTTGTGCCCACGGGTGCAAGGACTGTTTACTTTACGCAAAGTTCTTTTAATGCAGTTGTCTGTTGCATTGAGTTTACACTATGGGTGGGACTCGCAACTTAATACCAGCGAGATGTTCTGGATAGATATCTCAAGGTGGATGATTAGTAGTAGATATTGATGGATTTCGGTCTACTTACTTTGGCGTACCGCCCATGCTTTGAACCTCAACCTTTCTTGCAATGTAGTCAGCATTGGTTTGCGCACATGGTCCTGTCAATTGCCCAGCTGTAATTCGTTTACCTCACATAGTTGTTTTATCGTCTTTTGGGAGAGAGACATCACTAGTGAACATCATGAGACTCCGGTCCATATTACCATCATTGATCACATCCACTATTTACTTTTCCACTTTTATTTACTATTGCAATTATATCTATCACTATTATCACTTGCGTTTGATCCTTTGTAAACTACAAGGCCGGAGGGATTGACAACCTCTCTGTACTCGTTGGGAGCAAAGTTATTTGTATCTGTGTGCAGGTCCACGTTGATTGCCAATATCTGGCGCCGTTAGCAGTTGACACCTTCTTGTTGAAACTGGGAGTCTCTGGGAAATCGATCCTTGGTATTGCCAAGGGAAAACTTCTGCTACACTGCATCTCAAACCTTCCACTTGGGGTAACCAACGAGGGGTGAGAAGCCACCTAGCACTTATGTGTCAATTAATTATAGAAAAGATATGTGTGATGCACTCGAGGCCAAGTTTGGGGTCTCGGATGCCGGCACTGAGCTATATATCATGGAGCAATTATATGATTACAGGATGACTGAAGAGCGCTCCGTGGTTGAGCAAGCTCATGAGATACAGTCATTTGCTAGAGAACTTGAGCACTTCAATTGCTTGCTGCCGGACAAGTTTGTTGTCGGGGGTATCATCACTAAACTTCCTTCTTCGTGGAGGAACTTTGCTACCTTACTGAAGCATAAGAGGCGGGAGTTTTCCGTTCCGTATCTTATTGGTACTCTTGATGTGGAAAAAAGGCGAGAGCAAAGGACACACGTGCTCGAGGTACTGAGGGAGGATCTAGTGCCAATTTGGTACAGAAGAAAAACTTCCAGTCCCACAAGTTCAAGAACAAGGGCAAGTTTGATGGTAAAGCAAAGTTGATGGGAAGAACAAGGCTGTACAACACACGAACTTCAAGAAGAAGAATGACAAGAAGAAAGGTGTCTGTCATGTCTGTGGAGATCCTGATCATTGGGCTCCTAGTTGCCCTAATCGCTATGACAAGCGTCATCTTGGGAAAGGCGGCAAGACCGTCAATGTTGTCATTGGAGACACTGATATGAAGGATGATGGGTATGGTATATTTCCCACTATTCTTTCAGTATGTCATTCTCCTGATTGGTTGATTGACACGGGTGCTAATGTGCATGTATGCGGTGATATTTCCATGTTTTCGTCTTATCAGACCGCAGGGACTTCAACCGTGCTGATGGGCAACGGTTCAACTGCTTCTGTTCGTGGTGTTGGCACGGTCGATCTGAAGTTTACTTCGGGGAAGATCGTGCGGCTGAAGAACGTGCATTATGTCCCCTCCGTCAATAAAAATCTTTTTAGCGGATCTCTGTTATGTAGAGATGGCTACAAGCTTGTCTTTGAGTCAAATAAATTTGTAATATCCAAGTATGGAACGTTTGTTGGAAAAGGCTATGAGTCAGGAGGCCTGTTTCGTTTATCCTTGTCAGATGTTTGCAATAAAGTTGTTAATCATGTTTGCAACAATAGTGAATCAAATGTGTGGCACTCACGTCTGTGTCATGTTAACTTTGGGTGCATGTCGCGACTAGCCAAATTAAACTTAATCCTGATACGTCTCTAACGTATCTATAATTTTTTATTGTTCCATGCTATTATTTATGATGTTTTGGATGTTTAATGGGCTATGTCATACAGTTTTATATTATTTTTGGGACTAACCTACTAACCCAAAGGCCCAGTCCAGATTGCTGTTTTTTGCCTGTTTTGGGGTTTTGCAGAAAAGGAATATCAAATGGAGTCCAAACGGAATGAAACCTTCGGGAGAGATATTTTTGGAGAAAATCACGCACGGGAGACTTGAGAACCACGGAGTAGGGGCCACGTTGTGCCCACGAGGGTGGGGGCACGCCCCCTGCACAGGGCACGCCCCCCTGCCTCGTGGGTCCCATGTGAGGCCCCCGGTGCCCTCCTTCCTATATATATCTACGTACCCCAAAACCATCAGAAGAACAAAGAAAACCCTAGTTCCACCGCCGTAACCTTTTGTTCCCGTGAGATCCCATCTTGGGGCCTGTTCGGGAGCTCCGCCGAAGGGAGGATCTACCACAGAGTGCTTCTACATCAGCATCATCGCCTCACCATGAGTTGTGAGTAGTTTACCACAGACATTTGGGTCCATAGCTAGTATCTAGATGGCTTCTTCTCTCTCTTTGGATCTCAATACAAAGTTCTCCTCGGTGTTCGAGGAGATCTATTCGTTGTATTCTCTTTTTGCGGTGTGTTTGTCGAGATCCGATGAATTGTGAGTTTATGATCAAGATTATCTATGAGAAATATTTGGTTCTTTTCTGAACTCTGTATGTGTGCTCATAATATCCTTGCAAGTCTCTTCGAATTATCGGTTTGGTTTGGCCTACTAGATCTATAGTTCTTGCAATGGGAGAAGTGCTTGGCTTTGGGTTCAATCTTGCGGTGTCCTTTCCCAGTGACAGTAGGGGCAGCAAGGCACGTATTGTATTGTTGACATCGAGGATAAAAAGATGGGGTTTATAACATATTGCTTGAGTTTATCCATCTACATCATGTCATCTTGCTTAAGGCATTACTCTGTTCTTATGAACTCAATACACTAGATGCATGCTGGATAGCGGTCGATGTGTGGAGTAATAGTAGTAGATGTAGGCAGGAGTCGGTCTACTTGTCTCGGACGTGATGCCTATATACAATGATCATGCCTAGATAGTCTCATAAGTATTTGCTTTTCTATCAATTGCTCGACAGTAATTTGTTTACCCGCCGTAGAATATCGCTATCATGGGAGAAGCCACTAGAGAACACTATGGCCCCCGGGTCTATTCTCAACATATCAATCTACATCTACTTTACTTTTTCCACTTTTACTTTTTGTTCTTATAAACAGAAATACCAAAAATATAAACTATCATCTCTATCAGATCTCACTTTCGTAAGTGACCGTAAAGGGATTGACAACCCCTTATCGCGTTGGCTGCGAAGTTCTTATTTGTTTGTGCAGGTGCGAGGGACTCACGCGTGGTCTCCTACTGGATTGATACCTTGGTTATCAAAACTGAGGGAAATACTTACGCTACTGTGTTGCATCTCCCTTTCCTCTTCGAGGGAATACAACGCAAGCTCGAGAAGTAGCAAGAAGAATTTCTGGCGCCGTTGCCGGGGAGGCTTACGCAAAAGTCAAATACCAAGTACCTATCACAAACCCTTCTCCTTCGCATTACATTTTTTGCCTCTCATTTTCCTCTCCCCCACTTCATCGTTGCCGTTTTATTTGCCCTTCTTTTGTCGTGTGTTTATCGTTCGCTTGCTTCTTATTTGCTTGTGTGTGTTGGATTGCTTGCTTGTCACTATGGCTCAGAACAATACCAAATTGTGTGACTTCTCCAATACCAACAATAATGATTTTATTAGCACTCCGATTGCTCCTATTACCGATGCTGAATCTTGTGAGATCAATGCTGCTTTGTTGAATGTTGTCATGAAAGATCAATTCTCCGGCCTTCCTAGTGAAGATGCCGCTACCCATCTAAACAACTTTGTTGATTTGTGTGATATGCAAAAGAAAAGGGATACGGATAATGATATTGTTAAATTGAAGTTATTTCCGTTTTCACTTAGAGATCGTGCTAAAACTTGGTTTTCTTCTTTGCCTAGAAATAGTATTGATTCGTGGAATAAGTGCAATGATGCTTTTATCTCTAAGTATTTCCCTCCTGCTAAGATCATCTCTCTTAGGAACGATATTATGAACTTTAAGCAACTAGATCATGAGCATGTTGCACAAGCTTGGGAGAGAATGAAATTAATGATATGTAATTGCCCTACACATCGTTTGAATCTATGGATGATTATTTAGAACTTTTATGCTGGCTTGAATTTTGCTTCTAGAGATCTTTTAGATTCGGCTGCAGGAGGCACTTTCATGGAAACTACCTTAGGAGAAGCTACCAAACTCCTAGATAATATTATGTTTAATTATTCTCAATGGCACACCGAAAGATCTACTAGTAAAAAAGTGCATGCTATTGAAGAAATTAGTGTTTTGAGTGGAAAGATGGATGAACTTATAAAATTATTTGCTGCTAAGTGTGCTTCTTCTGATCCTAATGATATGCCTTTGTCCACTTTGATTGAGAATAACAATGAATCTTTGGATGTGAATTTTGTTGGTAAGAATAATCTTGGTAACAATGCTTATAGAGGGAACTTCAATCCTAGGCCTTTTCCTAGTAATTCCTCTAATAATTTTGGTAATTCCTACAACAACTCTTATGGAAAGATGCCTTCTGAATTTGAAACTAGTGTTAAGGAGTTTATGATCTCACAAAACAATTTTAATGCTTTGCTTGAAGAGTAATTGCTTAAGATTGATGAATTGGCTAGACGTGTGGATAGAATTATTCTTGATGTTGATTCTTTGAAACTTAGATCTATCCCACCTAAGCATGATATCAATGAGTCTCTCAAGGCCATGAGAATTTCCATTGATGAATGCAAAGAAAGAACCGCTAGGATGCGTGCTAAAAGAGAGGATTATATTAAAGTGTGTTCTTCTAGTTATCATGAAAATAAAAACGAAGATCTGAAAGTTATTGATGTGTCTCCTATTAGGTCCTTGTTTTAAGGTGTCCCAATGATTCGGAGTTTTTAGATCTTGATGCTAAAATTGTTAAAAGTGGGAGTGAAGAGATTAAAACTTTGCATAGTGATGAACCCACTACTTTGTATTTCAAGGGATTCAATTATGATAATTGCTCTTTGATTGATTGTATTTCCTTGTTGCAATCTGTACTAACTCTCCACATGCTTATAGTCAAAATAAAGCTTTTACCAAACACATAGTTGATGCTTTGATGCAATCTTATGAAGAAAAACTTGAGTTAGAAGTTTCTATCCCTAGAAAGCTTTATGATGAGTGGGAACCTACTATCAAAATAAAAATTAAAGATCATGAATGCTATGCTTTGTGTGATTTGGGTGCAAGTGTCTCCACTATCCCAAAAACTTTGTGTGATTTGCTAGGGTTCCATGAGCTTGATGATTGTTCTTTAACTTTGCATCTTGCGGATTCCACTATTAAGAAACCTATGGGAAGGATTAATGATGTTTTTATTGTTGCCAATAGGAATTATGTGCCCGTAGATTTCATTGTTCTTGATATAGATTGCAATCCTTCATGTCCTATTATTGTTGGTAGACCTTTCCTTAGAACGATTGGTGAAATTATTGATATGAAGGAAGGAAATATTAGATTCCAATTTCCGTTAAGGAAAGGCATGGAACACTTTCCTAGAAAGAAAATCAAATTACCATATGAATCTATTATGAGAGCCACTTATGGATTGCCTTCCAAAGATGGCAATACCTGGATCTATCATGTATCATGCCTAGCTAGGGACGTAAAACGATAGCGCTTGTTGGGAGGCAACCCAATTTTATATTTTGTTTTTGCTGCTGTTAGGGAATAAATATTGCATCTAGCTTCTGTTTAGATGTGGTTTTGTGTTTTGTTTAGTGTTTGTGCCAAGTAGAACCTTTGGGAAGACTTGTGTGAAGTTTATGTGATCTTGCTGTGAAAAACAGAATCGTTAGCGCTCGCTAGAATGGTCATTAGATTTTACTGGAGGGTGCTATTTAGTTGATTCTTTCTGCAGTGATTAATAGAAAAATTCCTCACGTTTACCAATTTAGTTTGAATTTTTTGGAGTTACAGAAGTATGCGAAACCTGCAGAGTACTATGGACTGTTATGTTTTTGACAGATTCTGTTTTTCGTGTGTTGTTTGCTTATTTCAATGCATCTATGAGTAATATTGGGAAGTATGAACCATAGAGAAGTTGGAATACAGTAGGTTTAACATAATATAAACAAATAATGAATTCATTGCAATACCTTTGAGTAGTGGTTTGCTTTCTTATACTAACGGAGCTCACTAGATTTTTGTCTAAGTTTTTAGTATTGCTTTGATGGACTATGAAACAAAGAATAGCAAGGGCCTAAGCTTGGGGATGCCCAAGGCACCCCAAGTAAAATTCAAGGACAATCAAAAGCCTAAGCTTGGGGATGCCCCGGGAAGGCATCCCCTCTTTCGTCTTCATCCATCGGTAACTATACTTGGAGCTATATTTTTATTCACCACATGATATGTGTTTTGCTTGGAGCGTCGTGTATTATTTGAGTCTTTGCATGTTAGTTTGCTACAATTATCCTTGCTGGACACACCTATTTGAGAGAGTTAAATATGGCCTAGGAATTGATAGAACACTCTATGTGCTTCACTTATATCTTTTGAGTTGAATAGTTTTTGCTCTAGTGCTTCACTTATATCTTTTAGAGCACGGTGGTGATAATATTTTGAAGAAATTGTTGAACTCTCATGCTTCACTTATATCCATTTGAGAGTCTATTAAAATAGCATGGTAATGTGTTTAGACTATAAAAGTAGTCTTCACATGATAGACATCCAATATCAATGTAGTTAAAACTTTCACACTAACTGCACTGAATATGATGAGAAGTTAGATGCTTGATAAATGTTTTGAGATATGAGGATAGTGATATTAGAGTCATGCTAGTGGAGTTATTATGAAATTGAGAAATACTTGTGTTAAGGTTAGTGATTTCCGTAGCATGAACGTATCATGAACCGCTATGTGATGAAGTTAGAGCATGAGGTATTTGTAAAGTGTCAACCTTTGTGTGGAGGTCGGGGACGCGCGATGGTTAACTCCTACCAACCTCCCCCCTAGGAGCATGCGTTGATTGCTTTGTTTTGATGACTCGTAGATTTTTGCAATAAGTATATGAGTTTTTATGACTAATGTTGAGTCCATGGATTATACGCACTCTCACCCTTCTACCATTGCTAGCATCTCTTGTACCGTTGGGATTTATGGGCCCCCCTTGATAATTCGCACTGCTTAAAGCTTTCCAGCAAGGCCCAACATTGGTTTTAATTTTCTCATAATAAAAAAACTTAATTAATTAATTGCATAGGGGTCATGTCGCCGGGTTCTCAATTCTACATAATAGGGGGGCCAGTGCTGATGGTGTTGGTCCCAAACGGGGGTCCTGTAGGGCCACCATGAGGAAACTCGAGGTTTGGTTTTACCTGTAGCATCGCCCATCAGGTCGTGGCCTGAGACGAGATATGCGCGGCTACTATCAGGGTGTCGGCACGCCGGGAGGTCTTGCTGGATTAGTTTTACCTTTGTCGAAATATCTTGAGCACGGGATTCCGAGAATACTCGGATCTTCCCAACATGGAGTTGCGACTCCACAGATCCTGAGCTTGTGATGGGCTAAGTTGGGACACCCCTGCAGGGTTATGAACTTTCGAAAGTCGTGCCCGTGGTTATGTGGCAGATGGGAATTTGTTAATATCCGGTTGTAGATAACTTGACACCATATCTTTAAGAATACAATATATGTGTGAGTAACCGTGGCGGTCTCTTTTCGAAGGGTTTCGAAAAGTGGTTGTGCATGACCGTGAGTAGCTAGGATCACTTATTGATCATCTTTGGCGACCGTTGGCACATGTTCTCTTCTCGCTCTGACTTCGTAAGCTAGTTGCTTAGTGCTTGCTGCAGCCACTTTATTATCTCTCCACACTTAAAGGCTTTGTTAGTTTTGATACCCGGGAATGGGATTGCTGAGTCCTTGTGACTCATAGATTACAACACACACCAGATGCAGGTACAGCCGAGAACGATGCAGGAGATGGATCAGAACTTCGCTGAGAATTCGATGAAGAGCGTGGCCGTATGTATGTGACGTTTTTCGACGATCAGTAGTGGTTCCTACTAGGGGCGATCAGGACTTGTGTTGCAGTATCTTTTCTCGTTTGGTTTCGTCCGTAGTCGGACCCTGTGTTATTTGGATGAATGTATGCTATTGTATTCATTGTGTGACGTGGCAAGTGTAAGCCAACTATTTTTACATTTTCATCCTTGAACTTTTACGTGAGATGTGCAAAGAAACCACGCTTGCGATCATTCCAGAATGCGCTTATGTCTCTAAGTCGTGCCTCGACACGTAGGAGATATAGTCGCATCCTGGGCGTTACAGTGCGTCTTCGGCTAGCTTCAGTGCTGGCAGTTGTCACTAACTGGTGTACGGATCTGGATATAATTTCTATTATTTCCGGTATTCGTTGTACTATCATGATTGAAGATGAATAGATCGGAAATTTTTCCGAAAAGAAAGGGTAAACACAGACGTCGTTCAATCAAAATTGGCCTGGCAGAAGCTCGGTTCAAAAAATAAATCAGCAGGAGCTGTTTCATGGGCCCATTCCCACATTTGGCTGGCCCAATATCACATTCTCTTTTTTTTCGAGGGTACGCCAAAGGCGTACCTTAGCTTTATAGAAGAGAGAAAAATATATACAAGAGTTATAGGAATAGCCAGTATGACCACAAGCGGCCTAACCGAGCCTCCACTCCCACACACTACACTCTACTACTCACTCATAGGCTGAACTCCAAAAGCTCCTGCCAAAGCCCAAGTCTTGAGATCCTCAAAGACCGAACTCACCGTGTCAAGCTCGTTTTTGATCTGGCTCGATCCGAACACTCTCGCGTTTCGCTGTTTCCAAAGAGTCCAGCATATAAGCATTACTCGTGAGTCAAAACCCTTCCTGTGTTGCTTAGCTCTTCTCTTCCTGGTTTCCGACCACCAATGCACCAACTTGGAATCGTTCGATGGGCAATGATCCAGGGGTATCCTCATCCTACCAAAGCAGTAATACCAAACCTGCCTCGAGAAAACGCACTGCTGAAGTAAGTGCTCCACCGTGTCTTCCTCTTGATCGCAGAGAAAACACCTAGATGTTTGGTCTTGAAGACCGTGCCTGGTCCTCCTGTCAGATGTCCACAGGCGATGCTGAACTGCCAGCCACATGAACACTTTGCAAGCAGGAGGGGCCCAACTCTTCCAGATGGCTCCAAAGGAGTGGAATTTCACTCCTCCTTCACAAAGCATCTTATATGCAGAAGACGCAGAGTACGTTCCAGAAGAGTTCCAGGCCCAAATGGGGCAGTCCTCCGCCCTGTCGTCCAGGTGCACCTCCTCCAGTATTTCCCAAAGCCCGATGAACTGGGCTAGCCCTTCCGTGCAAAGGTTATCCACCACATCATTCATCCAGGAGTGTGAGGGCAAAGCATCCCGAGCTAGTCTTCTGTTAACGGTATGCGTACGGACACTTTTCACCACAAGAGGGGCCAATTCCAGGATAGTTACTCCGTGGATCCATCTGTCCTTCCAGAATAGGATTTTGTCACCAACACCAATCTTCCATTTTACCAAGCTTCCAAAAGCTTTCGTAACGTGTTTGTCCGTGGCCAGATTGAGGCCCTGCCACGGTCTAGATGTGTCCGTCCGTTTAAGCCATTCCCATCTTAAGCGGAGCGCGATACCATGCTTGTAAAGGTCGATAACACCCAGGCCACCCAAGCTTTTTGGCCTGCAAACTCTTGCCCAAGACACCACGCATTTACCTCCCATAACCTCCTCGGTGCCAGCCCAGAAGAAGGCTCTGCAACCCTTTTCAATTCTATTAAGGGCCCATTTTGGTGCATCCGCAATCATGAGATGGTGCGTGGCACGAGCTCTCATGACTTGGTTAACAAGAACCAGTCTGCCTGGCCTGGTAACCAGGCCCCTTTGCCAACCTGGCATGATGCGTAAGGCCGCATCTACCATTGGCTGCCAGTCCGATCTTTTGAGTTGACGAATGCTCAGCTGCAATCCGAGGTACTTGCAAGGAAAGGTCTCAATCTTCCAAGGCAGGGCCGCCATAACAGTCTCCTCATCCTCTGGCTCTGCCCTAATCATGATGGCAGAAGATTTTGCAAAGTTGACGTTGAGCCCCGACGCTATACCAAAGATGGTCAGCACATTCTGCACCAGTAACAGATCTTGCCAGGTGGGCTTCACAAAGAGGACCACGTCATCCGCGTATAGGGACAGCCGTTGCACAGGGCTGCAGCCATTGAAGGTACTCAACACACCTGTCTCGTGAGCTTTGATGATGATGTGCGTGAGCACATCCATGGCTATGACGAAGAGAAGTGGCGAGATCGAGTCCCCTTGCCTTAACCCTTTAGCATGCATGAATTTTGTACCCGCACTTCCATTAACAATGACTCTTGAGGTGGCAGTATTGAGAAGAATAGCGATCCAGGATAGCCACCTCTCAGAGAAGCCCTTAGCCCTTAGCACTTCAAACAAAAACGGCCACGCCAAGGAGTCAAAAGCTTTAGTGATGTCAAGCTTCAGTAGGGCTCCTTTGGCCTTCTTCTTGTGTAACGAACGCGCCATTTGCCTCACGAGGAGGAAGTTATCATGCAGACATCTCCCCTTAATGAAGGCAGATTGATTCACATGGACAAGGTCCCCCATACGAGGCCTGAGCCTAGTAGTGAGCAACTTGGATGCAATCTTGGGGATACTATGCACGAGACTGATCGGACGAAACTCCGAAACCGAACACGCATCCGGGGACTTCGGTAATAAGATGATGAGAGCCTGATTGAGCCTCCCAAAGCCCCTACCATTACCAAGGAACAGCTTGTGAATCGCCGGAATGAGGTCACCCTTGATTACCTCCCAAGCTTTTTGGAAAAAAAGCCCAATGAATCCGTCAGGCCCCGGGGCCTTATCAGAAGGCATCTCCTTAATCACTCCCCAAATTTCATCCTCCGTAAAAGTACTATCTAGCTCAGATAGGTCCACTCGAGGGACACCGAGCCCCTCCAAGTCCAGGGTGAACTCGCGGGCCACATCCTTTCCTAGAAGGCTTTTGTAGGCATTGTAGAAGGCATCCTCTTTTCCTTGTTGAGAGGTTATGGTGTTCCCATTCATGGTCAAGGAAGGAATGTAGTTTTTCGTACGTCTTCCATTCGCCACCAGATGGAAAAGACGTGTGTTCGCATCCCCTTCCTGGAGCCAAGAAACCCTCGACCTTTGCCTAGCTATGGTCCTTTCCAGGGAAGCTAGCCCTAGGACCCGTTGCTTCAGGGTTCTCCTGAGCCAACTTTCCGCCTCCGTAAGTCTCCGATTCTCCTGCGCGTGATCAAACAGCAAGATGACCACATTTGCTATGGCAATCTGAAGTTTGATATTGCCAACTTCCTTTTGGCCCCAAGCATCCAGAGCTCGAGCCGTGCTGCGTAATAAAACATCAAGGCGCAGGAAAGGGTCCGTGATATGCACATCGCACGTCCAAGCCTCCTTAACAACTTCCAGAAAGCCGTCCATCTTGACCCAAAACTTCTCAAAACGGAACCTCTTTTTGTGGTGCAAGGGTTCATCAAGAGTGAGATGTAAGGGGCAATGGTCAGAATGTTGGGTGGAGAGAGCCTGCAATATCACATTCTCAATCTCACCACCACTCCTCCATTCCCCACTGCTCCCCAAACCAAACCCTCGCCGTCGCCTCTCTCCCCCCTCCCTCCCCCTCCGCCGGCGGCCATGGACCCGCGGGTGATCCTCGGCCCCTCCGGGGTCATCTCCAGGAGCGATATCCGCGCCGACCTGGAGCGCCATGGCCAGGACCCTGAGACGCTGGATCGATGCTCCAACATGATGCTCTACATGGCGTACCGCTACCTCCCGGCCCCGCCCGTCTCCCCCACCGCCACCCTCTCGCTCGCCGGCGCGTCCTGGGTCCCCGATGGCGTAGACCGCATCAGCCGCCTCCCGGATGTGCTCCTCCGCGACATCATCTCCCGCCTCCCCGCCAAGGACGCCGCGCGCACCGCCGCCCTCGCCTCGCGCTGGCGCCCGCTCTGGCGCTCGGCGCCCCTTTCTCTTGTCGACAGCCACCTGCTTCCGGACGGCGGCGCGTCCGGGCCTCTCATCATCGGCGCTCCCTCTCCCCGTGCAGTCACCGCCGCGGTGTCCAGCGCCCTCGCGGCGCACCCGGGGCCCTTCCGCTACGTCCACCTCACCTGCAGCAACATGGACGAGCACCGAGGCGAGATGGAGCGCTGGATCGACACCCTCGTCGCCAAGGGGGTCAAAGATCTCGTCTTTGTCAACCGCCCTTGGCCGATGGACCTGCGCCTCCCCGCCACGCTCTTCAGCTGCGCCTCCCTCACACGCCTCTACCTCGGCGTCTGGAGGCTCCCGGACACCACCGCGGTACCGCGCGGTGCCAGATTCCCCAACCTACTGGAGCTCGGCCTCTGCATGACTGTCATGGAGGACCATGATCTGGCCTTCATGCTCCAAAGAAGCCCCGTCCTCGAGTTCCTCCTCATCATGTGGAGCCAGAGCGGAGTGCGCCTCCGCCTTGTAAGCCAAAGCCTGCGGTGTCTTCAGGTGGCTCTTACCTGTTTGCAGTACATCGACGTGGTGGATGCCCCTTGCCTGGAGAGGCTCTTCCAATGGGAAACTGTTCCCAGGGCCGAGCCCACTGCCCCCGGGAAAAAGAAACGCTCTTCCAGTATCAAGATTGGCCGTGCACCCAACCTGCGTGTGCTGGGATACCTTCAGCCGGGAGGGCATGAATTGGGGATTAGCGACACCGTCATAGTGGTATGCAGCTCACAGCAGATCCTAATTTGATTTGCATGAATGTACCTATCTGAATTGATAATGCCAATTAGTTTATCTGTCCTTGGGCGCATTGCAGGCTGGGAGCAAGAAGAACATTGCCCCTAGTGTCCAGATTTTGGCCATGGTGGTGCAGTTCGGTGTCCGCAGCGCTGTGAAGAAAGTGCCTGGATTTCTCAGATGCTTCCCCAACCTGGAGACGCTCCATGTCCATGTAAAACTGGTTAACTTAACTAGATACACGTGCTGCATTGGCAATTTTGCAATACTAGTGGCAATGGTATATCTAGCATGGTCATAATAGATTGTATATTGAGCTGTGAATAAGATTAGTTTTATGATTGATGGCCTGCTGCTGCTGCATTATTATGTGTAGTTATGTGCTCTTCTACCATGGAACCATGTATGCGCTGATTGATTTCATTTGCAGTCCCCCGCCTTATCTGAAGAGCCCACTGGCAAGGTCAATCTCAAGTTCTGGCAGGAGGATGGCCCCATCGAATGTGTGGTGCAGAGCATGAAGAAGGTGTTCTTCTACGAGTTCCAAGGGTCGAGAAGCGAGGTTGCTTTCCTCAAGTTCATCGCGGAGAGAGGGCGGGTGCTGGAGCAGATGGTGGTGGTGGTGGCCCAGGAATGTTTCTCCTCGGGGGACGATGATGTGAATGTGAAGCTGAAGCCTCTGACGGGTGCGAAATGGAACAGCAAAGCTTGCCAACTAGAGCTCTTCAAGAGCCCGCGCGCTGGCGGGGGAGGTCCTGCTTACAGCTCCCAGATAGCTTCTGATTTTGGGGTTGCTGACCCTTTTGACCTCCAGTACTACTACGAAGCAGAAAGGATCATCCCTGTAAGTTAAGAGTTTGTAGCTCTTGTGCATGACCACTGGTAGTGGTAGCTAGACTTTGTGTTGTCATAAGGTTGTCTGCAGCAGCTAAAAAACCTATTTGGCGAGCTGTAGAATGCATGCTTGGTTTGGTTGTCTGTGCCAAGACAAGTTCTATGTGGGATGTGGGTGGACGCAACAGATCGAATCAGCCAATTGTCAGCAGAGCTATCTAGTCTCTCTGGTTCGCCCAGCTGCAATTTCACATAAAACTCGTATGCATGATGTTGTTGTTGTCAGCATGAATGAATTTGCTATGCATTATGCTCTCTCCTTTTTTTTTTTTTGCTATGAATTATGTTAATCTTAGCTGGAAAGAGTTCTTACCAAATAACATGGCCGCCTGCAACTAGGAGCAGTTTCTGCCCGATGCCGGCCAGCATGCAGTTTTGCCTGATATATAGTATATACTCTGATAGACAGACGAAGTATAGCCTGATTGATATATACTCTGATCTCAGTTTCATGGAGTTGTTGAGTTCCCAGGTGAAGTAGCCTGATATATACTCTGATAGACAGATTTATTAGCCCAAGATGAGCAGCTCATATGTACTACTCCCTCTGCCTCATAATGTAAGACGTTTTTTGACACTAGTGTAGTGTCAAAAAGCGTCTTAGGACGGAGGGGGTAGTAGATTCTGTTGCTAAAAGGGTGGTAATCATTTGGCTGTAGGATATATTAGAATTCAGAGCACCCATTAGTTCTGTTAACTGTGTTGATTGGCCAACACCATTTTGGCGTATGAAATGACACACTTTATGAGAAGGAAGAGAAGGGGAAAGGAGATTTACATGGCACTAAAATTACACATGAGCAAGGCCTATGATAGAGTTGAGTGTCCCTTCCTCTCTGGTATGATGACACACTTGGGCTTTGATGACGCTTTTGTACAACTTGTGATGAAGTGCGTCACCACGGTGTCTTACCGGTCCCTGGTTAATGGAAATATGACGGATGTGGTCACCCCGGGCGTGGACTGAGACAGGGTGACCCAATTTCGCCTTACCTATTTCTTTTGTGTGCTGGAGGTTTTTCTGCCTTGCTGAATAATGCGGGTAGGGAAGAGCAAATCCATGGTCTGAAGCTTGCACCGGATGCCCCGAGAGTGAATCATCTTCTGTTCGCTGATGATTCTCTACTGGTTATGGAAGCTTCTATTGCTGGTGTCCAGACAGGGAATGCAATACTTCAGGCATATGAAGAGTGCTCGGGTCAAATGATTAATAGAGAGAAATCTTCTGTCCTTTTTAGTGCCAATGCTAGCCAAGGTTTTAAAAACTTAATCATGCAGGAGCTGCAGCTGGGCACTGAGGCTAGTGGAGGGAAGTATCTTGGGCTCCCGACGTACGTTGGCAAGTCAAAAAAGAAGTGCTTTGAGTATATAAAAGAAAGCATCGCTGGACGACTGCAGGGAGGAATGGATCGGTGCCTTCCCATGGCGGGCAAAGAAGTGTATGTGAAGGCAGTAGCCCAGGCGATACCCACCTATGCCATGTCATGCTTTGATCCAACCAAGGATCTGTGTGATGAAATCAGCCAGCTCATATGCCATTACTGATGGAATAGGCAGGATGGAGAGAATAAGATGCATTGTGTTGGCTGGAAGAAAATGATGCTCCCAAAGAAGGATGGAGGACTCCGATTCTGGGACCTTCACTCTTTCAATATGGCACTATTAGCAAAGCAAAGTTGGCGGATCATCCAATCGCCTGAGTCGCTGTGTGCACAGGTCCTGCGAGCGAAATATTTTCCTGACCGTAATATTCTTAAAGCTGAACCGATCAAGGGTGTAAGGTATGTTTGGAGAAGCATTTTAAAAGGAATGGAGGTTTTGAAAGAGGGGCTTATTATATGGAGGATTGGGGATGGCTCTAGTGTCAGAACTTGGGATGATCCCTGGGTCCCAAATGGCATAACTCGACGCCCAACATCACATCAAGGCCAGGGGCTACTTACCCGGGTGTCGGAACTTATTGATCCTGATACTGGTATTTGGGATCGGGAGCTAGTTCAGAATTGTTTCCACCCTGATGATGTCCTGACCATTCTGAGCATTCCCATGTGTGAGAATACAGAAGATTTTCTAGCATGGCACTTCGACAGTAAAGGCCTTTCTTCAGTCAAGTCAGCCTATATATAAAGTGCATACTGAGATGTTGAGAAGAGAGGCTTGCCGACAGCAGGGACAGAGTACAGCACCTGAACCTGATGGTAGGGATACAGATATGTTCCGGGCCATTTGGAGCACCAGATGCCCACCGAAAGTGCAGCATTTCCTGTGGAGGCTTGCTCACAATAGTCATCCGATGTATATGAACATTAGTAGGAAGGGGGTAGAGCTCGGCACCAGATGTGCCATATGTGGACAGTATTTTGAAGATGATGGACACCTTTTTCTGCAATATAATGCAAGTTTGTGAAGCACTGCTGGAGAGCCCTACTGCTAGAAGATATCAGGCAGCAATTTGCGAATCTGCACACGGCGAAGGAGGTAGTTCACACAGTGGTTACATTGCCAGAGGAGCAGAAGCTGCTGACGGTTGCACTCTTATGGTCCTGGTTTGGTAACTACCTTGTCGATGTAACCGGCGATTTAGCCGTGTCGTAAATGGAATACGAGTGTTTCATCAAAAAAAAAAAAAAGAAGAGAGAACTGTGTTGATTGGCCATCAAGGAGACACTACCAGAATCGCCCCCTATGCCGACGGCCAGTGCCGTCGGCATAGCCCTGAGTCCCGTCGGGACAGACCTATGCCGACGGCACCCGTCGGCATAGGGCCGTCGGCAACATATACGTCGGCATAGCCTGGTTGGCCGTCGGCATAAAAAAGCCGTCGGCATATATGCTATGCCAACGGCGGCCGTACATCAATGCCGACGGCAACGACCGTCGGCAAAGTCCGTGCCTAACGGCGCCCACAGCCGTCAAGTTCGCCCAGCGACGGGTCGCCACGTGGCACATGGCTATGCCGACGGCCTGCCGTCGGCATAGAGCTGCCACGTGGCGACCAGTCGCTGCTCGTGGACCAGGTCTATGCCGACGGCAAGCCGTCGGCATAGTCAGCCACGTGGCGGCCCGGCGTTGCTCGTGGACCAGGGCTATGCCGACGGTCGTCGTCGGCATAGGCCTGCCACGTGGCTGCCTGTCGTTGGTCGTGGACCAGGCCTATGCCGACGGCACTGCCGTCGGCATATATTGAATTATATGCCGACGGCTAAGTCGTCGGCTTATTCATTCATACGCAGCTCCCAGTAGCTGACGCGTGGCAGGTATGCTGACGGCCAGGCCGTCGGCTTAGTACAAATAGTGTGCCCACGGTAAGGCCGTCGGCATAGCTGCCACGTGTCAGCTACTGGGAGCTCACAGCATCCCTATGCCGACGGCCTTATTCTGCTTTTTTTTTTTCTGTTTTGTTTCAAATGAATTCAATTCAAACAACAGCACATATATATGATAGAATAGACATATATAACAGAATAAACATATAAACAACAGCACATATCATCCGGCACCATCACAACAATATATGCATAATTAAGCATCATCACACACAAATCTCTAAATGATCATCAACACAACCAACACTGCCGATAGTGATCACATAAGCATATAGATAAGCACGCAAGTCATCTAGGACTATCATCGAGCACCACGGAGGTCGTCACCGCCAAGATCGCCGAAGCCCAAGTCGTCACTGCTAGCAGTAGAGCTACCACCAAGACCGCCGAAGCCTCCACCTCCGCCTCCGCCTCCGCCTCCGCCTCCGTGGATCGGAGTGGTCGGGCTCCGTGTCTCCGGAGTGCTGCGAAGACCACCGCCAACGGTAGATCCACCTGTTCCCTGGATGTTGAAAAGACATATTAACGGGATATATGACTATGTTGAAAGGCATGACATGCTTTGGATGAATAGATTGGGGATGAACTAACCGGCGAGGGGCCAGCGGTCTGTGCCACAAACTCCTCAAAGGTCAGCAGCACTGGTTGCGCTGGAGGGCATTGTGCTGGCTGCAACTGAGGACACCTGCCGGCCGCCATTTCCTGAAAAGCCTGCTGCATCTGGAGATCCCTCTGCACTTGGTGTTCATAAAGCCTCTTATGCCACGTCATGGTCTCCTGGCGTGTGTACTCCAGGTAGGCCTACGGTATGCCATGATGGAACTCATAAAAATAATAAATGCGGAAAATAAAATGAGCAATGAAGATAAGAGGGAAAATACTTACAGATTGTTGCTCCTGGAAGAGGGACTGTGCACTGGTCACTGGCTGGCTCGTGCGCTGGCTCAGGCTCGGGTCGATCCGACGAAGCTGTGTGTAGGAGATACTAGGAGTGATCACAGCATCGAGAACCGCCTCCCGACCGTGCTCCTTGGGCCCCATGCTCACCACCGCCCTTTCGTTCAGAGGCGCCGCAATGGGGTCAGGTGTGTCAGGATGCAACTTTAAATAGGCTTCAGAGTAGGCTTGGATGTTCCCCGCGGTCTTCTTGCCGTAGTACTTGTGCTCGCCAGGCTTGGGGTCCTTCCGCGTATGGGCGATCTCCCACGCCTGCATGTCTGACAGCGGCCGCTTCAGTTTCTCCTCCTGCACCACCAAACAGAGGTTAGTCATACATAAGAAACTGATGGTAAATAGAAGAAGAATGTTTAATGGGGTTAGTCATACATTAACTGCCTTGTGGAGATAGTGGTTTCGGTTTCCCTGAGCATGTACTCCCTCCGTCCCTCGGTTAGCCTTATTTTTGGTTCTCATAGCCGCCCAGGCTCCAGCCTCATCACACCAAAGATCAACCAATGCCGCCCAGGACTCGCCTTTTCCATAACACCAATTTGGACACACCTACATAATAAAAGCATAATGGCATATAGGTGTGTCCAAATTGGTGTTATGGAAGCATAAAGCATAAAGCATAATAAAAGCATAATAAAAGCATAATGGCATAATGGCATAATGAAAGCATAATGAAAAATCATAATGAAAAGCATAATGGCATAATGGAAGCATAATGGCATAATGGAAAATCTTTTATACTTACCGCCAAGAACTCGGGCTTCTCCAAGGTAATGCCCATCCTCCGCGCATCTTCCTTGGTCATCTTCACACCAAGAACGTCGTGGTAGTATGTGGAGATGGCCACATAGCGCACCTCGTACTGCAGCTGGCGGGCCTTCTTCTTGCATTGGCGCAGCACAATCTGGTCCGCTCTAGCCCTATGCTCCGGAAGAACTCGATAGAATTTCTACAAACATGCATGAAACAAGAATGGAAGAAGCCCTGAGTTAAATCATTCATGAAAGTAGAATGGACTTCTGAAGAGAACTCACCCAAAAAGTAGTGATCACGGCCTTGGCATGGGTGTCATGGTCCGCGTGGGGGGCCGCTTCCCAGTGGTCCCAGCTCGTGGCCAAAACCCGACGATCCGGCTGCCTGACTGGATCCGGACAGTACAACCCCGGCCAGTGTAACTTCAGCAAGACAGTGATGAGGCCGTTGGGAATACGGACCCCATTAGAATATATCCAGTTGCTGCAAAAGAATGAATTATTAGCATGTGACAAGCAAAATATATAACAACCGGAATAAGCATGTGACAAGCAAAATAATGAAATTATTAAAAGGTGGCGCTTACTCTTTTCCCGTGGGCTGAATGAGCCACTTCTGCTCCTCAGTAGCAGGAACCTGCTTTGGTAGCTTTGCGTTACCACGCAGCCACCCCTTGTTGTCAACCCCGGTCCCGTCACCACCATCATCCCCGCCACCACCCTCCTCCTCGCCTGCCTCGCCCTCCTCCTCCTCCTCCTCCTCCTCGCCTGCCTCCTCCGCCACCTCCTCCTCCTCCTCCTCCACCTCCACCTCCTCCTCCTCCTCCCTAGAGTGTACCTCACTAGAGGAGGGTACCTCACTAGAGGAGGGCCTCGAAGACAACACCCCTAAGTCGGTGAGGGTGCGCTCTTTCTGGCCGCGACCCCCTGTAGTGGCTCTCCCCCCAGCACCTCGTCCTCTAGAGGATCTCCCTCCTCCTCCTCTAGGGGCACCTCTCCCTCGACCTCCCTGTGAGGAGTCATCGTCAAGTAGCCGAGGGGGGGATTACGTGCTCGACCACTCCGACTAGCCCCCCCGACGACCTTGCGTAGGAAACCCACGCCGTCGGCCTTCCCCTTGCCCATGTTCCACGAACCTGCATTGAAAAGAGAAAAAGCAATTAGTAAATTAATGAAATGAAGGAAAATGCATGATAATAAACACATTAATAAAAATGAATAAAAAGGCATATTCCTAAACTATAGAAAAAGAAATACTTGAAACGTACATCTGCTAGAACCCATATGAATCATCACTGTTGTAACCTCTTTCTCGGTCCGTCTCATCATCACTATCAATCATATCATCTTCGTTGTCCGACGGAGGTGGAGGCTCTTCCTCGTCGTCAGCGGCTTCGTTTAACTTTTCTAGCATAAGTATGTCATTTTCATTGACAATGGTCTCACCATCATTCCGTGTATCGTCGACGTTTGGGTCCACATCATCATCACCCAATGGTCTAGCGTCATCGTTTCTAACCACATCATCATCATCATCATCATCAGGTTGCTCTTGATAGAACACTCCCTCGTATGTCATGGGGTTAATGTTGTAGTAATCGTCTTCATTCGGGTCTGGCAGCTTACCATGTGGCGAAACCTTGAACACAACTTCCCAACCCTTTAGATACGCTTTCTGGCATGGGTAAGGCAGATAATATACTTGTGTAGCTTGGGTAGCCGCAATGAAGAGATCGGCTCCGGCATAGACGGTTGATGGTTTAACTTCTACCAAACCAATGGAAGGCGTATGTTTTACCCCCTCCCGCGGATCGAACCATCGACATTTGAACACAGGAAGACTTAGGGTCTCACGCCCCTGGCGGAATTTAACCTTGTATATATTTTGTACCCTTCCGTAGTAGTCTACTGAATTTTGACCGGGGGTGTACACTCCGGTATTTATAGTTTTGGGATCGGGGCGGCTGTTTTGGTGCTCCTCTGTATGGAAGCGATACCCATTCACATCATACTTCTTACATGTCATGACGGCAGGGTCAAAACCCATGGAAACCCATCTCAATTCATCATCCATAGATATGTTCGGATCTTTTCCCTACAAGTATAATGGAAATTGTTGCGTGCATTAGTTTGGTTAACTAATAAATGTTGAAGTAGGTATTTAATAGGGGAGTGTGGAAAATTACTTTCTCCATGAACCAAGCAACAAAATTTTTACGTCCAGGGTTTCCATGACGGAGAAGAGTAAGTGCCTCTGCCTCAGTAGGAGGATTCACTCCCGTCCATTCCACTTGAACGAAATCACTAAAAATAAGAAAAGCGGTGTTAGACCGGGACTAAGTGAACATGGAACATGATGATGTGGAAGACATAAAGGAATGGTGTAGTGGTATTACCTCATCCACACTTCCTCAACTTCCTTGATGTTGTGCAAGATATAGAACATGAGGTCCTCCCACTCTTGTCGTGCCATGTTATAAGATTTCGAGGCCCCAGCCCTCCCACCTTGCGTGTTGAATAGATCGAGCCTGGGTTGATACTTGGGCTCTTCTATATTGTATCGAGGCACCTTGTTATGCAGATGGGGAACATGGTCTGGATAGTATGATGTCCTGAGGTCTGACACCTCCTCTAGGATAACCGCCTCAGCTATGGAAGCTTCAATCTTAGCTTTGTTTCCACATTTCCGTCGGAGATGCTTGTTCTGCCTCTCAGGGCCGTACTGCCAGCGATTCTGCACAGGCCCCCCCAACAATACCTCGTTCGCGAGGTGCAGAATGAGATGTGTCATCGGAGTAAAGAAGCCTGGCGGAAAGATTTTCTCTAGCTTGACTATCAACTCCGGTGCCTTCTTATGCAATTTTTCAATCACCTCTTTACTTACTTCTTTAGCACAGAGTGTGCGGAAGAAATGGCTAAGCTCGGCAAGCACTCGCCAGACATGCTCGGGGACGTAGCCTCGAACCATCACCGGCATTATCCGCTCAATCCATACATGGTAGTCATGACTCTTCAGGCCGGTCACTTTGCCCGTTGAAAGATTGACTCCCTTACTTATATTCGATGCATAACCATCGGGGAACTTCAAAATTTGTTTCAGCCAGATAAGTACTTCTTTTTTTCCCGGCGGTTTAAGGACAAAGTCAGCATCTGGCTTGAACCAGTTTTTTCGACCGCCTGTGGGAGGCTTCATGTTCAGCCGTGGTCTATCACAAATTCTCTGTTGATCGGCTCTAGCTTTAACGTTATCCTTCGTCTTATCAGTAATGTTGAGGATCGTTGTGAAAAGGGACTCTGCCACATTCTTTTCGGTGTGCATCACATCAATATTGTAAGGAAGTTTGAGGTCCTTGAAATAGGGAAGCTGCGAGAACGGGGTAATGTGAGTCCAGTTGTGCGTCTCACCATATCCCTCGAAGCCTTTGCCTTTGCCTTTGCCTTTGCCTTTGCCTTTAGGCTTGAGAGCTTTTAGCTGAGCTAGAACATCTGTCCCCGAAAATGTTGGAATCTCGGTTACTTCATGAACAACCCGGCCTTTCGTGAAGTTCTTCTTGTCTTCCCTGTCTGGATGGTCTGGAGGGAGGAACTGTCGATGCAGGTCAAAGGCTACATACTTGCCACCCTTACTCAGCCAAATCATTCGCAGAGCCTGCATGCACACTGGGCATGGCATCTTACCACTTGTACACCATCCGCAGAATAGAGCATAGCCGGGAAAGTCATGCATGCAATAGTGCAACCAAACTTTCATCAAGAAATTTCTCTGCAGATCTCGGTCGTATGTCAACCTCGGAAAGTACCAAGAATGGTGCAAAGCATCCACAAGCGGCTGCATAAACACACCCAATTGCTTCCCCGGGTAGTCAGGCCCCGGAATGATGAGCGACAAGAACATGGTCTTCCGTTGCATTAGGGCACCGGGAGGAAGATTGAGTGGAATTACAAACACAGGCCAGCAGCTGTATGGATTGGACGACATACCATATGGATTCAACCCATCACCTGATATGGCTATTCTGACATTCCCAGCCTCGGCTGCTTCCTCGGGGTATTCTTCATCGAATGACTTCCATGCTTCCCCTCCCGATGGATGTACGATTTTATTTGGATTGTACCTTATGCCTTCCTTGTGCCACTTCATCATTTTGGCAGACTCCTTCGTGATGAAAAGGCGCTGCAGTCTTTTTATAAAATCAAGATACCGAAGAACCTTAACGGGGATGGTTAGCTGCTTTTTCTCACCATCCTCACCGACCACCTCAATGTACCGAGACGAACCGCACTTCCTACAGTACTTGTCATCCGCATACTCGTGCCTAAACAAAAGGCAATTCTTCGGGCAAACATCTATTTTCTCATAATCCATAGAGAGTGCCTTCATGATTTTCTTTGTATCGTACATGCTTTTCGGCAGTTCATGACCCTCAGGGAGGCTGTTAGCCCATACTCCCAGGAATGCTTCGAAGCATTTCTGGCTACAGCCGTACTCAGCCTTGACTGCAATCAGTTGCGAGATGGCATCCAGCTGAGATATTTTCGCACCCGCATAAAGAGGTTTCTTCGACGAGGCCAAGACCTCCAAGAAGGCCTTTGCAGTTGCCTCCGGCTCCTCCGGTTCGTTCTCTGAAGGTGTCGCATTTGTCGTTTCTGCAACAATGACATCATCTAGCATGTCCCTGACCCCGTCGTCCTCGTATCCATCGATGCGTTGTCGCATCACCTCCTCTCTACCACGGTCCTGCTCGGCTATGTTTATCGGCGGCATGTCAAAGTTTGGCATATATCCGTAAGTGCGAAGGTGCTCACTCATGTCCGTCTGATTTCTACGGTGACGTCTGGCACATCTCGCACAGGGGCATGGAGGGATAATTCTCATTGGACGACGGAATATCTCCTTCAAATACACATCGGTTTTCGTGATCCACTCTGATGTTACTCGATTCCGACGGATAAAACCACTGTACATCCACTGATTATCTGCCATCCTCTGCTTTTTTGCAACCCACACAACATAATTAAGGGTTCACTTAAATTAATCACATCAAATTTTCAGTTTCTACCGCGTTTAATCCACCTACATCCCTAATAGGTAAAGATGGGTCCTAATCCCACCCGAGGATGTGTAGATTGAGTACGTTCTCCATTCTACCCC
>LR738714.1:718056907-718084880 GCA_902687465.1 Secale cereale | reverse complement strand
AGTGCCCCCGTCCCGCCTAACCCTGTAGCGTTGGACCACGGGATCTAGCCCTTTGACTTTGCGCAGACGGGCTTTGACCAGTGGACCTCCCCACCCGGTTGTGTTAGGTCAGCCCATAGGAACAGCCTGGAGAAACATCCGGGACAGATCCACAGCAAGATCCCCTCCGTGTAGACCCCACGCGTCCGTTTCCCCCCTCCAGGTGCCGGCGGCGGCGCCGTCCGTGAGGGGGGGCACACACCGGAGCCCCAAGACGGGCCTCTCTACGCATGCATGAACACTTTCACATATGCATCGGGACCGTTTCGACTGTGTCGACCGTTTTCCCGAACCCCCCCACCAAGCAGAATTCCTTCCGTGTCGACCGTTTCCCCCCTCCGTGACACGGCAATAGCGACGTTCGTTACGGGGTGAGGGGGGGGCGGCAATCGATATACATCGGGAATTTTTTTAGATAAGGCATAATTATCTTATGCAAAACAAAAACTAAAATAAAGTAAAGACAACAAAGCAAAGTAAAAACAACAAAGCAAACCAAAAATAAAAATAAAGTAAAGTACACCTATGCCGACGGCTAGGTCGTCGGCATACGTTTACACCCCACGCAGGTTGTGCCGCGGATCGGTGACGTGGCGTGGCGCAGGGATCGATGACGTGGCGAGTGAGCCTATGCCGACGGCCGTGCCGTCGGCATACCTCTGCCACAGATAACAGAAATGGAATTAAAAAAATAATTAAAATAAATATATGCCGACGGCCTGGCCGTCGGCATATCAGCCTTCGTCTCACGGATCGATGACGTGGCTTGGCGCACGGATCGTGGACGTGGCAGAGGGGCCTATGCCGACGGCCAGACCGTCGGCATACCTCTGCCACAGATATGCCGACGGGCGCCGTTACGGCCCGTCGGCGTAGGGTTAACGCCGTCACGTGGTCTGCGCTGACCGGGCAGGTGGGCCAGGTCTGTGCCGACGGCCTGTCCTATGCCGACGGCACCCGTAGGCGTAGCTCGTGCGGTCCCGACGGCCTCCTCTATGCCGACGGGGCCGTCGGCATAGATGGATGTATGCCGACGGCCTTTGTACGCCTACGGCCTGCCCTTGGCCGTCGGCATAGGTCTTTAGATGCCGACGGGGGCCGTCGGCATAGATTTGGCCGTCGGCAAACCCTGTTTTTCTGGTAGTGAGATCATACTACCACAAAAAAACCTGCTCGTTAATTAATAATGAAATTAAGGTACTTCGCTGACATAGTACAGTACTTGCAGTACTGGTTAATTAGGCTCTACTGAAGAAGCGCACATGTGGAGAGATTCAGTTATCCAACGGAGCAAACCCTAGAGAACATACTGTCATACTCCTAGCTGGCTCTAGTAGCGTGCCAGCGGTCTACACTGAAGCAAGGGATGCAACTCCTCAGGCTGGAATTGACGACACTACACTAGTGTCGAAAAACGTCTTACATTATGGAATTATGGGACAGCGGGAGTAGAACAGAAGAAAGGCGTGAAGGCAGCAAGTCGGTGACGCGGCAGGATATGATGTGGGGCAAAGCTTAGACTTTGTGTTGTCGTAAGGAACTGGCAGCACCTAAAAAACCTATTTGCCGAGCTGTGGAATGCTTGCTAAGGTTGGCTGCGCCTGACCTCGCATTTTTCACATGAAAAACCTCAAGTACCACGACAAGTTTTATGTGGCTGGACGCAACAGATCGAATTACATGGTGCTCACCTTATTTTTCGTTTTCTCTCTGCTTCTTCCAACTGCAATTTCACATAAAACTATGCATTATGTTGTTGTTGTTGCTGTCAGCATGAATGTATTTGCTATCTTGTTGTGCAGTTGTTGTCAGCATGAATGGATTTGCTATGCACTATATTTTTATTTGTGCTATGCATTATGTTGGTCTCAGCTGGAAAGAGTTTGTTACCAAATTATATGGCCGCCTGCAACTGGGAGCAGTTCCTGCCCGACGCCAGCCAGCGTGCGTTGATGCCTCAGGATCGCCGCAGCGGTATGCACCGCACCATGGTTCCATCGGGACCTGCCGTTGTGCTCATTATCTAGTTCTTCAGCTTTATTAGATGGGCATATATAGCCCTAGCAGTTCACAGGTGAGGTAGCCTGATTTCTACTCCATATATAGATTTGTTAGCCCAAGATGAGCAGCTCATCGAGGCTGCAGGTGAAGATGAGCAGCTCATAGAGTTTGCTGCAATTTGTACTAGGTTTTGAAACTAGTTGACGTCCTAGCTTTGGCCATAGGATATGTCAGAATTCAGAGCAGACATCAATGCTGTTAACTGTGTTGATTAATACGCAATCAAGCAGATCATACTAGTAGTACAAGCAAATCAAGGATCTTTTATATGGATGAAAAAACATACTTATACATCTCAATGTAATTTCAGGGCGAATCGTCGCCATTTGATTTGGCAAGCCAAAATGAATAGGCAACAGGCTCCTACAGAGAAGCAAATCGCGGGGTTCAGGAAAGACACCCTACCAATTCATTATTCATCCCCGGGGCTTTCAACCAGCTCATTGTACAGATGAACTTCAAGGTACTGCCCTTGAACCAGCTCATTGGTTTCTTCAGGTCTTACATCTATAAAGCTATGGCTTTGATGATCACTTAATTCTGGTTTGTTGCTCATGCTGTGAAGACCAGTCTGAACATTATGGAAGTGGTTAGGGTTGACACAACGAAGTGGAGCACTGCCTTCGCCCCTCTATCAGTCTATGATGAAGCTTGTCATGATTTAGATACCGAAACTGTAGCTACAGATATACAGACTAGCTAATAGCCAGGAGAATGATATTGTAACGAGTGACACCACTGCAATGATCTCTGACGCAAGGCTAAGATGATTGCTGAAATTGTCACTACCCAGCTTCGTCGTAGCGACCGGGCCAACAAGTAGAACAAGGCCCCCTCCCTGGCAGATAATCAGCACCACCAAAAGCAAAGTCAAGCCTAGGACGATCCCAGCTGAGCTGCTCCAAACCAGGCCAACACCACCTCTGTTGCTGCTCCCATCGGCAAGAGAGCGGCTGATCGATCATACCCTGCTTCCAGTACTCCAGCACATTGGGACTGCCAGATGTGGGACTCCAGCCGAAGAGCTCTCCACTTCCAACTTGACGGCTGGGCCGCAGTTAAGCACTAGTTGAAATTCCCCTAAAAGGGCGCTCATTCACCTGGAGTAATATGCAAGAGGATCCCTCAAGCTCAATTATATTGCATCTCTCAAGCTCCCTGATGGGCATGATCATGCTGCCAAAGAGGCTGCCCTTTTCCAAGCCTTTAAACAGCATCTAGGTGAATCATCCCCTCCGGCTATGAAATTTGATTTACCACCCACAATCCAAAAGGTATGAAATTTGATTTCGCACATGAGGACATCGACGAGGTTGTCAAAGAAATGCCTGCTGGTCGCGCTCCTGGCCCGGACAGGTTCAATGGCATGTTTCTGAAAACCTGCTGGCTCATCGTCAGAAATGACTTCTATCAGATATGTGATTGACTTCTACTACCATGCATGGAACCCTGGATCTGAAAAGCATCAACTCGGGATTCATTACTCTTATCCTGAAAACAGGATCGCCTCAAACAACAAATGACTACAGGCCAATTACACTATAGAACTGCTGTTTGAAAATCATTACAAAACTCCTTGCGAATCGACTCCAAAAAACCGATACTGCAACTTGTTCATAGGAACCAGTATGGCTTCCTATGCGACCGCAGAATTCAAGATTGCCATGCGTGACCCTTCGAGTACATCTTTCAATGCAAAAACTCTGGAAGAGAAATCATTCTGCTGAAGATGGATTTTGCTAAATCATTTGACACAATCGAACACTCTGCTATCCTGGAAATTACGAAGAACATGGGCTTCGACGCTCGCTGGCTTGGGTGGATTGAGTGTATCTCCAACTCCGGAGCGTCGTCGATGTTGTTGAAGCGTGCCCGACAGACAGCTTTCATCTGCCGATAGGGTGTCCGTCAGGGGGAACTACCCGACCAATGATCACAGATCTTATGCCAGTGGTGGACATTATTGAGAAGCAAGAAATGCTATCTCTGGAGGTTGACAACTGCATGATCTGGACCTTCTCCCAAAAATTGATGAATATCCTCGTGAGAGTTCATACGATTAAGCCTCTCATCCAGTAACCATTAAGCAAAGCGTCCTTAACCAAGCTGTTTTTCTTTGTGGCCAATCTGAACATCAATGGAGCAAGCATAGCCAGATGTCTTCCAGAGTCCAGAGTCCACTTGCCGTGCCGGAACGGAACTGCTAGCTGTCGATGTCGGAGCTGACCTGAGACGTCCCGGAACTTGGGAGTGAGCTGAAGTTGCAGTGATCTACTAGGACAAGTGAGTTGGACACTCCAGTCCAGGGGACAAGCAAAAGTGATGCTAGTGCTAAGTGCTAACTCTATAGAAAGAAAAAAAGATTATTAGTGAGATATAAAAGATACCAAGCAGTACATCTGTAGTTTTAGAAAACTGAATTCAAATGCACCATTATGCATCAGCACTACTGAAGTTATGGAGTGGAGTGGAGGCAGGCATGCAGGCAGGCAGGCAGGCTACACAAGATTCATCAATCCTGCGGCCTCAGTTAAATCAATAACAGCACACCGATGGATTTTACTAAGATACGGAGAGGGAGGCGCTTTTCTGAAATTGAACTTGTCGAAAATTGCGCAACAGGACGTGATTTCAAACCAATACAGTCACAACAAGCAGCGGAATACAGCGGAGGCCCCATCAAATACCCACAACAGCAGGCCCAAACACAGCACAGAACACAACAGCGATCCCACTGTCATGCTCAGGCTATGAGGGAAATAAATGAACTGAAACTTTGTCGTAAGATCTCAGGGGCTGTGGAATAGCAAAACTGTTAAGCCAGTGGCCTCGCCATGGGTGGATAGTACGGCAGGAGGCCACGGAACAGGCCAGGCCCACAGCCGCTGTGTGATTTTATGAGTGAGCTTGTGTTCAGTAAGAAAATTTGGTTGCATATGAAGCAGGTTTGGAGTATGTTTCTTCGATGTTGTTCCTGTTTTCTGAAGCTTACCCAGATATCTGTCCAGTTGCAGTAACCAGTAATACTACTTTACAAAAGGAACATGTAAAAGGTTTGTGAAAATCAAAACACTGATGACCATAATTGTGGTAATTAATTGTTGCTATTTTGAGGTGAGTCCAAAATAATGCATAGCAAATTAATTCATGCTAAGAACTGCACAATATAATGAAATTGCAGTTGGACAAACCTAGCTAGTCACTGAATGACTGACGGGATTTCTAGATAGCCCTGCTCACAATTGACTTAAACTGAAAAACAAGCTGAATATAAAACATACCTTCAACCAAACAGATCGACTTAGAAAGTTAAAAATTCGGTACGTATTAACTAATTCTGCTACTCCCGCCAGCATCCAGCTGTGTAAGAATTCCAGAATTTGGTACAAACAACCTCATCATGCAGAAAGCACGCCACAGCTTACCATGAGAAATCCATGTCCAAGTAGTCTTGCAACACAAAGTCTAGCTAGTTACCAGTACTCTTGCAACACAAGAGGCTCATCATGTCATGGTGCTACTAATTAACTTACAGAGATCCTTTCTGCTTTGTCGTAGTACTTGAGGTCAAAAGGGTCAGCAAACCCAAAATCAGATGCTAGCGGGTGGCTGTAAGCAGGACCTCCCCCGGCATTGAGCGGGCTCTTGAAGAGTTGTAATTTGCAAGATTTGCTCTTCCATTTTGCACTGATCAGAGGCTTCAGCTTCGCATTCACGTTGTCCCCCGAGGAGAAACACTCAACGGCCACCACAACCACCATCTGCTCCAGCACGCGACCTCTCTCCGCGATGAACTTGAGGAAAGCAACCTCGTTTTTTGACCCTCGGAACTCGTAGAAGAACACCTTCTTCATGCCCTCCATGACGCATTTGATGGGGCCGCCCTCCTGCCAGAACTTGAGATTGACCTTGCCGGTGGACTTTTCAGATACGCGGACGGACTGCAGATGAAATCGATCAGCGCGTACATAACATACATAGTTGAGGTATCTTATCTATGAGGACATATTATGCAGCAGCAGGAGGCAGTTATAACTTATATCATTGATTTGGTTCACAGTTCTTACCATACTAGATATTGTTCCGCAACTCCGCCGGCGAGTCCGGTCCGAGGTTGCGGAGCGGTGGGCGAGCGTCGTAGACGAAGTAGTCGAACAAGCGAAAGTAAATTGACACAGGGAAATATGAGGAGACTAGCTTTATTAATCAATGATCAGGGGTTACAATGATTGCTCCTCGTCTCTTTATATAGGGGTATAGGGCAAAGGGATAAGTACCCACTTAACGTAAAGTGGGGGAATGGGAGGGGCTACCCCGTGCGATACGCACGAGACTGCCGCCACGCCCTGGTGGCCCCGGTTTCCCAACACTCCCCCTTGGGTAATTATCCGTATATCCATGCCTCAAAACTCCGAAAAACCCAGTGGGAAAAAATATGGAGAAAGAGCACATAGTATACGTTGTTGTATTGCACGAATTGCCTCGTTAAAAACCTCGTGTGAGAAACATCAGGAAAACTCACCCAAGGGAAAAAGAGTACAATCCACTCAACCATCATGTCGAGTACTCGATCATCGGGATTGAGATTTTAGCGACGAGTTTGTGAAGTTTCTCCCCCTGAACCTTGCATCTCTCTAAGTCTCATCATACCGATTCCACGCACACACCTCTCTAAGGTTGATGCCGGTAATGATTTAGTGAACATATCAGCAAGATTGTCACAGGACTTAGTATGCAAAACTCTCACCTCGTTCAACTGCTGCAACTCATGTGCATAGAAGAACTTGGGACTAATATGCTTTGTGAGGTTACTCTTCACATAACCCATCTGAACTTGTGCAACACAAGCAGCATTATCTTCATAGATAATGGTAGGGGTTTGTACGGTGTTCAGTCCACATGTCTGCTGAATGTGGCCGATCATCCGCCGAAGCGATACGCATTCTTTTGACGCTTCGAATAGTGCCATGATTTCCGAGTGGTTTGTGGAAGTCGACACAAGAGTTTGCTTGGACGATTTCCAGGAAAACGCAGTTCCACCACAAAGGAAAACATACCCAGTCTGCGATTTGCAATCATGCGGGTCCGATAGGTACCCGGCATCGGCATAGCCTATAATAGATAGGTCTTGATTCCTCTTATAAAACAGGCCAAGATCTTTGGTCCCTTGCAGGTAACGGAAGACGTCCTTGACACCTTTCCAGTGTCTTTTGGTAGGTTCAGAACTGTACCTAGCAAGCAAACTGACGGCGAACACAATGTCTGGCCGTGTGCAGTTTGCGAGGTACATAAGTGCTCCAACTGCACTCAGGTAAGGAACCTCTGGTCCCAGAGTTTCCTCCCCCTCTTCCTTTGGCCTGAACGGGTCCTTGTCTGGCTGTAAAGATCTTCCGACCATCGGGGTCTTAGAGGGATATGCCTTATCAAATCCAAATCTTTCCAACACCTTCTGGGTGTAGGTCGACTGGTGCACTAGAATCCCATCAGGGGAATGTTCAAGTTGCAGACCTAGACAGAACTTGGTTTTACCCAAATCCTTCATCTCGAATTCCGACATCAGGTAGGAACTCGCTTCCTCAATATCCTCAGGTGTACCGATTATGTTTAAATCGTCCACGTACACCGAGATTATACAGAATTCATCTTGGGATCGCCGTATAAAAACACATGGGCAATCTTTATTGCTCGTGTAGCCCTTCCGATGAAGGAAATCGCTTAGGCGATTATACCACATTCTACCTGACTGCCAAAGTCCATAAAGTGCCTTTTGAAGTTGGACACTGTATAGACTCCTGTTTGCTCTATCATGGTTCGGAACAGGGATACCTTCAGGAACCTTCATGTATATGTTCGAATCCAAGTTACCATACAGGTAAGCAGTGACAACATCCATTAATTTCATTTTCAAGCCCATGTTTACTGCCATCGAGATCAAGTATCTAAAGGTAACTCCATCCATGACCGGGGAATAAGTCTCCTCAAAATCGACACCTGGTCGTTGAGTGAACCCTTGAGCGACGAGCCTTGCTTTGTACCGTACTACCTTATTATTCTCATCTCTCTTTCGAACAAAAACCCACCTATGGCCAACAGGGCGAATGTGGGGAGGAGTTCGACACACTGGTCCGAACACCTTCCTTTTGTTGAGAGATAATAATTCGGCAGTGATTGCCTGCTGCCAATCTTTCCAATCTGACCTTTTCTTACAATCGGCGAGCGTGTTAGGCTCAGGGTCAAGATCTATGATTGAGGCAATTTTTGTAGCAAAGTTAATGTCGACAATCACCGTTTCTCGGTTCGTGGACTCCCCCGTATAAATATAATTTATGGCCATTTCGTCATGGAGCGCATCCGGCGCCAACACTTGCTCTACCAAATTTCCCATTATGGGAGCAAGGTCCTTTAGATTTCCCGCGCCAATGTGTGCGCACACATCTCCGCTGGGCGTTTCCCCTATGGGAAAGTTTAAGTCCGGAATTTCGTGCACTGAATTTTCCGTACTTGTGCCAGGTCTCGACTGGCTCCCCGTTTCACTTTGGGGTACTTTGGCGACAGGCTGTAATAAATCTCTCTTATCCTTTTTCGTCGGGCGTCCCCGAGTACTTGGGATTTGAGAAGCCGGATTTCGCGTCCTTTTAGGCCTTTGGACGGGAGCGGGTATACCATCATTTTTCTTCGGTATTTCAACCCTTTCCGGTGCATTGCGCGCGTGCACATGCGATTTTGTCACAGTCTTTAAGTCACTAAAGTGGTCAGGCAGTTGATTTGCTAACGACTGCAAATCTATTATCTTTTGGACTTCTCTCTCTGTCTCAGCAGTGCGCGGGTCATGAGCGTGGATCCCCGTGGCTTGCCACGTGATTTCTCGACTTTTAGCATCAAGGGGTTGATTCTCTCCCCCTAAAGTCGGGAAAAAATCCTCGTCAAAGATACAATCAGCAAAACGGGCCGTGTGACAGTCACCTGTCATGGGGTCCAGATACCTGATTATGGACACAGTCTCATAACCAACGTATATCCCCGACTTACGGAGCGGGCCCATCGCCGATCGCTGGGGTGGTGGTATTGGTACGTATACCTGGCAACTGAACCTACGAAGGTGGGAAATTTTCGGTGCCGACCCTTGCGCAAGCTGAACAGGAGAGTGGATGTTGTAGGCCGACGGTCTAAAGTTGATGAGTTTGGCCGCGTGTAACACTGCGTGGCCCCAACACGTAGTTGGTAAATTACAACCCTGAAGGAGCGGTCGAGCAATGAATTTAATTCGTTTGATCAATGCCTCGGCAAGCCCATTTTGTGTATGGACATGCGGTACTGAGTGCTCAACTTTGATTCCCATTGCCATGCAATAATCATCGAACGCCTTTGAAGTAAATTCTCCGGCGTTGTCCATTCGAATAGACTTTATACGATAATCGGGGAAATTATTCCTCATTTGTATGATCTGAGAGATCAACTTTGCAAATGCATGGTTCCGTGTTGACAGTAGGCAAACATTGGACCATTTAGAGGAAGCATCAATGAGCACCATGAAGTACCGAAACGGCCCCGTGAGGGGCTGAATTGGACCGCATATGTCCCCTTGGATACGTTCCAAGAACGCGGGGATTTCATCCCTCACCTTGAGGGGCGATGGCCTAATGACTAACTTCCCCGTGGCGCATGCGGAGCATACGAAATCATCGGGATTCGGGAAGTTCTTGACATTAACATTATGACCATGCGAGTTGTTAATTATATTTCTCATCATCGTAAGTCCGGGGTGGCCTAACCTATCGTGCCAGAGGCAGAAGAGTTCAGAGCTTCTAAAAACAGTCTTGAGGGTAGTGTACACGGGCGGTGCTACTATTTTAGTGTAGTATAGCCCTGTGTCGAATGAAGGAAGCCTTTCGATAACATGTTTACCATTTGCATCCCGCTTTGTGATGAGTAGGCACTCCTTGCCGTTCTCGTCATCGGTCTCAATATGAAGACCATTGGCGCGGATGTCTCTAAAGCTCAAAAGAGTACAAGTCGACTCCGGGAACAACAACGCTTCATTAATGATCAAAGTTGTTCTCATAGGAAGTATGATAGTAGCTCGTCCGGAGCCAACTATGTTTGAACCGCAGCCGGCGATTGTCATAATACTTCCCGGAGATTTTTTAATAGACTCAAAATACTTAGTTTCTCGTAAAATGGTATGTGTGGTCGCGCTATCGGCAAGGCATGTTTCCTCCATTCGGGCGCCACACGCGTTCTAAAATATGACATCTAATTAATGTAATGAGGAAGACGCTACATTAATAATAAATGCACACATTTCAGAACATAACATACTATCATGAATAAATAATGGAATAAATGAATGAGATAAATGTCATCCAATCGACAAAATAAAGAATAAGTTTGTGCTCTCATAGAGCTTACAACCAAATCGAATTTATTTGAATATATTGTATCAAATCACGGAATCCTGAGGACTAACAAGGGAAGCTAAGCAGACTCGGCAAAGAGGCCATTGATCTCAGCCTGGATCTCCATACTGGCGATCCCATCGTCGTTAGAGATCATCTTGGCTGCAGCATCAATGTCCAGTGGCGGCGCCGTAGGGGCGACCATGTGCTCAATCTCCATGGCAACGTTGGCGTCATTAGAGACCGCCAAAGCCGCCGCTATGGGCACATGCGGGGTCGCAACTATGGGCGCAGGGGTCGGCGTAGGGATCATCACGGGTGCCGCCATGGGCGCCGGTGGTGCTCCCCCGTGAACCAAGGCGAGGTGCGTCTCACGCGCCTTTCGAGCCTTGTATGCATCCACGACCTCCTGTGGTGCGCGACACTGGCGGGAGAAATGCTCCACCGAGCCACAGCGGAAACAGTCCTGAGGCCTCTGCCCACCCTTGCCCGGCTTTTGCTGCTTAGCCTGAGCGGATGGTTGAGAGCCCTTCTTCTTGCCCTTGCGGCCCCTCTTCTTCTGTCGAGGCTTGCAGACTTTGAGAGCGTTCACCTCCTGGCTAGAACTCCCCCCTAGTGGTTGCGCGACAAAGTTCTTTTTCAGAACCTCGTCCTGCGCCTCTGCCACCTGGAGGACGTCAATCAACTCTGAATACCTCGTGTAGTTGCCCTGGCGGTAGTTCCGTGAGGACTGGACCGCGTCAGGGTGGAAAGTGGATAGGGTTTTCTCAATCTTCTGGGTGTCGGTAATCTCAGTACCACACAACCGAAGAGTCGTACAAATCCGGTGCAGAGCCGAATTGTACTCCCCAGCCGTCTTGAAGTCCGCAAACCTCAGACGGATCCACTCTGCCTCTGCACGTGGCTTTATAGTGTACTTCAGCCGTTCAAACCGCTGCTGAAGAGCGGTCCAAAGGCCAGAAGCACTCCGCTCAGCCATATACTCATCTTTCAGAGTAGGTGACAGGTGATGACGGAGAAAATGCAGAGCCTGCGCATTCTCAGGTTCAAACTTGGGATCAGTGGGGGCCAGCTGAGCCCCCTTACCGATCGCTCTCAGGAGGCTCTTGCCCTGGAGAAAGATCTCGCAGTCCGAGGCCCATGACAGGTAGTTCATCCCAGTCTGGGCCAACTCAGCAAACTCCTTGTTAACGATTCCGGCCATCTGCAATTTATGCAAAAATCATGAGATTACAGCAGGTAATCTTTTGCATAAATGCGATGTTGATAAACTTATTCAATAAAATGACGTTCCAATATTTAAAACATGCTATTATATGACTTACTAATTGATTAAGAGTGCTAAACAATTAATCTACAGCAGTAAAATCATATAATAATACCATGTTACAAAAGATAGCATGTTAAGCACATTTAGTGCGTGAAAAAAAGCCCAAAAAAGAATTCCCGAGGCATTTTTAAGCCCAAATACGAATTTTCAGCGAAAACAGACAGTTTCAGGGATTTTTACGCAAAATATTACAGCAGGAATATGATGCGCGTAGAAACAAGAAAATACAGGGGCTCAAATGCAAAAATTCCGCGCTGCAGCTGCCACCGCCTAGATCCTCTTCTTTCTTTTTTTTATGAGGAGGAAGTCCCAAAGGCCATTTGGGCCCAGAGGCCAGCGCTGGCCGGCCCACCCGGTCAGTCCACTTGGGGCCCGCTAGGGTTTCCTAGCGCCCGAGCGGGCACGCCCGCACGCCCGACGGTCCGAGCGGCGGCGGCCAGGCCAGCCAGCGGCCGGGCACGCCCGCACGCCCGACGGTCCGAGCGGCGGCGGCGGCCAGGCCAGCCAGCGGCCGGGCACGCCCGTTAGCCCGAGCGGCGGCGGCCAGGCCAGCCAGCGGCCGGGCACGCACCCAGCGGCGGCGGCTCGCACGCGGCAGTGCGGCGGCCAGGCCAGCCAGCCGGGCACGCACCCAGCGGCGGCGGCTCGCACGCGGCAGTGCGGCGGCCATGCCAGCCAGCCGGGCACGCACCCGGGCGGCGGCGGCTCGCACGCTGCGGTGCGGCGGCTCTGGCCAGCGCGCCCACGACGGCGGCGGCCCGGGCTCGCGGCAGCGGCGTGGCACGGCGTCATCTGGACGCCGGCCTCGGGATGTCAAAACTGTGCGTCTTCGGGACGTCACGACGCGTGTACGACGGGTACAACGCGGCGGTGCCGTGCTCATCCGGAGTACGTGTAATCATCGTCTCCCTAGGTGTAGTCAACAAATCTCTCTTGATCCAAGAACATCGACATTGGTCGGCGACGTAATCGTCAGCCAGTTCTTGGGAGAGAAATCCACACCATAGGTAGATAGAATCCGAAAAAATAAACTAATCGCAAAAACGGAATCGCAGTAACGAGAGGAATCCATTTTCGCAAGAGTGGAGATCGGATCTTATACCTCCGCGGGAACGACGAAAGCCTGCTTGATGCAGGCTTGACGCAGGCTTGATGGAGAGTTGATGGAGCGAAGCGTGCTGATAACGTGTTCCGCAACTCCGCCGGCGAGTCCGGTCCGAGGTTGCGGAGCGGTGGGCGAGCGTCGTAGACGAAGTAGTCGAACAAGCGAAAGTAAATTGACACAGGGAAATATAAGGAGACTAGCTTTATTAATCAATGATCAGGGGTTACAATGATTGCTCCTCGTCTCTTTATATAGGGGTATAGGGCAAAGGGATAAGTACCCACTTAACGTAAAGTGGGGGAACGGGAGGGGCTACCCCGTGCGATACGCACGAGGCTGCCGCCACGCCCTGGTGGCCCCGGTTTCCCAACAGATATAACATGGCCACTATTATTGCAAAATTTCAAATCCAGCAAGTGTACTTAAGTCAACCAATTTTACCTGGACATGGAGAGTCTCCAGGTTAGGGAAGCTTCTGAGAAAACCAGATACTTTCTTGACAGCATCGCGGACACCAAAGTGCAACTCTATGGCCAAAATCTGGACAGTAGGGACAATGTTCTCCTTGCTCCCAGCCTGCAATGCATCCCAAGGATTGAGAATTTGAGATCATACATTGGCAATATTAATTGACACAGCACAGTTACACAAGCAAATTAAATTAGCAGGATGTACTACCACGATGACGGTGTTGGTAATCCCCAACTCTTGCTCTCCTGGCAGAAGGTATCCCAGCATATGCAGGTTAGGTGCACGCCCAATCTTGATCCTGGAAGAGTGCTTCATGGCGCAGAGGCTGGGGGTAGTGATCTCCCACTGGAAGAGCCTCTCGAGGCGAGGTGCATCCACCACGTCGATGTACTCCAAGTAGGTGAAGCCCAGCTGAACGCACCGCAGGCTCTGGCTGACGAGGCGGAGGCGCACTCCGCTCTGGCTTGCCATCAAGACGAGGATCTCCAGGACTGGGCATCTTTCAAGCATGAATGCGAGATCACGGTCCTCCATGGCATACAAGCACAGGCCGAGCTCTCTGAGATTGGGGAAGCCGGCGCCGCGCGGCACGGCGGCGGTCTCCGGGAGCCTCCACACGCCGAGGTAGAGGCGGGTGAGGGGGGCGCAGCTGAAGAGCGTGGCGGGGAGGCGCAGGTCTATCGGCCAGGGGCTGTTGACAAAGACGAGGTCTTGGACCCCTTGGCGGCGAGGATGTCGAGCCAGCGCACAATCTCGCCCCGGTGCTCGTCCATGGTGGTGCGGCCCGTGCGGGTGAGGTGCACGCAGCGGAAGGGCGAAAACATATTTTAGAGCAGCTGCACCCAGGCCCTTCTATCCTAGCCATCCATCCACACATCACGATCCGTACAAAATACATTTCTCTTTTTTTGTTTCTCTCACATATAACATGTCTTGAAGTTCAAACCTTTGCCGAACAGTAAAGCTTTCTATCTAGAATCTAGAAAAAAATCTTTTCAGAATTTTTTGTCAAACATATATATACAAAAAATGATTTTTTAGATTTAAAAATCATTTTTTGTATATATATGTTTGACAAAAAATTCTGAAAATATTTTTCCTAGATTCTAGATAGAAAGCTTTGCCGCGATGCAAAAGTTTGAACTTCAAGACATATTCTATGTGAAGAAAAAAAAAGAGAAAATTTCATGTAGAAAGTTAGTTGTGTCGCACGGATCTTGAAGCGATATTGAAGAGCCAGGATAGACGGGCCTCGGTGCAGCTGCTCTGAAAATCTGAGGACGCGGGACACCGTGGCGGTGACGGCGCGGGGAGAGGGGGCGCCGATGACGAGCTGCCCGCGCGCGCCGCCGCCCGGGAGCAGGTGGCTGTCGACGAGAGCGAGGGGCGCCGAGCGCCAGAGGTGGCGCCAACACGAGGCGAGGGCGGCGGTGCGCGCGGCGTCCTTGGCGGGGACGCGGGAGAGGATTTCGCCGAGGACCGCGTCGGGGAGGCCGCTGATGCGGTCGGCGCCGTCGGGGACCCAGGACGCGCCGGCGGCGGCGGGGGAGACGGGCGGGGCTGGGAGGAAGTCGTACAAGGTGTAGAGCAGCAGATTTGAGCCAACATCCAGCGTCTCGGGGTCTTGGCCGGCGGCGAGAATATCGCTCCTCCTGGTGTGGACTGTGGAGGGTGACTTGCGGGTCCATGGCCGCCGGTGGACGGGAGACGGCGAGGGTTTTGATTTGGGGAGGAGAGGAGTGAGGAACAGAATGATTGGGGAATGGAGAGGTGTTGTCCGCCCGCGCTCCGGCCAAATGTCTCCTAGGCCCATGAAAGAGCATTTTCCAGTTTAAACGACTTCCTCCTACAAATAAAATGATGATCCAACCGACATCGATTTTGTCTGCTTTTCATCCATTTAAGCAACTTCAACGGGCCGACCGTTTGAGTCGGCCTGGCGGACACCTATGTCCGCTTTCACGTCTGGGTCGGCGTTTGCGCCCAACGTCGGCTTGATTCATTTTTTGAGTTCGTGCGACACGCATGGTTTTGGGTATCGCTCGAGAAATTCGGATACCGGGCGGTATCCGCGTTTCTCGCTGCCCCACGAGAAACATGCATGACGAGCAAAAAAGTTCGGATTTTTGAAAATTTTGAATTTAAACGCTTAAAGTGCAAATAAATAGAGTAGTATCTCACTCTTATTAACTTGCGTTGCTGTGGCCTGGTGGTAGGCGCCTACTACAATGTTCGCTAGGTCGCAGGATCGAACTCCAGTTTTGCACTTTTTTTGCTTTATTTTTCAGGATACGTAAAAACATGATTTGAAAAAAGAATGCCAAACGGGATGTGGAACTCGAGACCTGGTCGCATAGAAAGCACGCAGAAGACGTTCCACTGGGCTACAAGTCAGTATCTATACTACTATTAAAAGAGCAAACATAAACTCATCTAAGGTCACACAACAAACTGTGCACGGGATTACCAGAACCCTCCGATCAAATTAACTTAAACACATCCAACTGTTCATATTGCCTCAATAGTCTTCCATTCAAATCAACGTCTAGGATTAAAAGTTCTGCCGAGCAGACCCGTCGTCGTCTGCCAATCCTCCACGCTCCGCGTCCACCGATTCCTGAAAAAAGGCCCCTAATTTCCGGATCGATTCCACCCGAATTGCTCCTCCCCGACCCTAATTTTTGGATAGAGAAGAATGGATCCGCAACAACCTTGCGCCGCCGCTCCTCCCTTCCCCTCCTCCCGTGCGCTTCCACCCATCCACCTCGCCTTCGGTCGCCGCTCGCGCTCCTGCAAGCCGCCGCCGACCTCCTCTCATTGTCAGCCGTGCCCAGCGCCTTCCTCCTTCCTTCTCTCCCCCTCTCCTCACTAATCTTTCTCCCTCTCTCTGTTCCCGCGCTGCAGGAAGCCATGGCCATGGACCAAAGCTCCGCCGGACCTTCCATCGCGATTGCTAGACCAAAGATTCGATGGGTTTCTTTCTCCTTCCCCTGCCACAAGGCAGAGTTGGTTGGCGCACATGTGTGGGTTGCTTCGCTTCCACTATGTGCGTGCGTGCTTGCACTCGGTGAGGGCTGGCCGCGGCGGCCAGCCGTACTACGAAGGCCGCGGCGGTGACCAGCGGCGGCAATCCAAATGGCGTTCTAGCTACCAAGGACAGTGAGGCGGTGACCATGCCGGTGACGGCGACCGCGGCCGTGGTTACTACAAAGGAGATGGCGGTGGCCGTGGGTACTACTACCAAGTAGGCGGTGATGGCGGCCGTGGCTGTGGGTAACTACCAAAGAGGCTGCAAGAGCCTGTACACTGCCAACGAGCTGCCGTTCAACACCAATGAATTTGAGGTCACCTTACCTGACAACAAGACATGTCATGGACTGCTTTCATTCGAGCTGTGTCGCTGACTGATTTCATTGGGGATGTTCATAACAGGAGAGATCTCATACGTGGCATTGATGGTCTTGATTATCTGAAGGTATGCATATTTTCTGTATCAAATATATCACGGGCAAGTTGCTGCTGTGGTGGTATGACAGGTCATGGTTTCACGTACCGCTGCAGATTAAGAAGGCCCTTAGGGTGGAGAGCTGAGGTCACCCACCGAGTAGAGGTGCGTAGGAAATACCGCATCACTGGCTTGACAAAGCAGCCTAGCAGAGATTCGAGGTTCGAATTATCGACCGACGAAACCAAGACTGTAAGGGACTTATTTCGAGGAACCTACAAGCTGTAACTGTTGGGGAACGTAGTATTTTAAAAAATTTCCTACGATCACGCAAGATCTATCTACCAGATGCATAGCAACGAGAGGGGAGAGTGTGTCTACGTACCCTCGTAGACTGGGAGCGGAAGCGTCAAGTGACGTGGTTGAAGTTGTCGAACTTCTTCGCGATCCAACCGATCAAGCACCGAATGTACGGCACCTCCGCGTTCAGCACACGTTCAGCTTGATGACGTCCCACGAGCTCTTGATCCAGTTGAGCTTCACGGGAGAGTTTCGTCAGCACGACGGCGTGGTGACGGATATGATGTGTTCACCGGCGCAGGGCTTCGCCTAAGCTCCGCGACGGTACGACCGAGGTGTGATTCTGTGGAGGGGGGCACCGCACACGGCTAGAACAATTCAACTTGTGTGTCTTTGGGTGCCCCCCTGCCCCCGTATATAAAGGAGCAAGGGAGGAGGGGCCGGCCAACTCTCCTGGTGTGGCTAGGGAAGGGATTCCTACTAGGAATAGGATTGCAATCCTATTCCTAGTAGGATTCACCGAAAGGAAGAAGGGGGAAAGGAATAGGAGAGGTGGCGCCCCCCCAATCCTAGTCCAACTAGGATTCCTAGGTGGGGCGCCGGCCAGCCCTATGGGCTGCCTCTCTCTCACCCTTTAGGCCCACTATGGACCATCCCCTCTCGTAGGGGGTTCCGGTAACCCCCTTCGGCATTCCCGATAAATCCGAAACTTTTCCGGTATACTTCCGGTGTCCGAATATAGCCGTCCAATATATCAATCTTTATGTCTCGGACATTCCGAGACTCCTCGTCATGTCCGTGATCTCATCCGGGACTCCGAACTACCTTCGGTACATCAATACTCAAAAACTCATAATACCGATCGTCATCAAACGTTAAGCGTGCGGACCCTACGGGTTCGAGAACTATGTAGACATGACCGAGACTCATCTCTGGTCAATAACCAATAGCGGAACCTGGATGTTCATATTGGCTCCTACATATTCTACGAAGATCTTTTATCGGTCAGAACCGCATAACAACATACGTTGTTCCTTTTGTCAAACGGTATGTTACTTGCCCGAGATTCGATCGTCGGTATCTTTATACCTAGTTCAATCTCGTTTACCGGCAAGTCTCTTTACTCGTTCCATAACACATCATCTCGTGACTAACTCATTAGTCCTTTGCTTGCAAGGCTTATTATGATGTGTGTTACCGAGAGGGCCCAGAGATACCTCTCCGACACTCGGAGTGACAAATCCTAATCTTGATCTATGCCAACACCACGAATACTTTCGGAGACACCTGTAGAGCATCTTTATGATCACCCAGTTACGTTGTGACGTTTGATAGCACACAAGGTGTTCCTACGGTATTCGGGAGTTGCATAATCTCATAGTCATAAGTCATGAAGAAAATAATAGCAGTAAAACTAAACGATCATAGTGCTATGCTAACGGATGGGTCTTGTCCATCACATCATTCTCCTAATGATGTGATCCCGTTGATCAAATGACAACTCATGTCTATGGCTAGGAAACATAACCATCTTTGATCAATGAGCTAGTCTAGTAGAGGCATACTAGGGACATACTGTTTTGTCTATGTATTCACACATGTATTAAGTTTCCGGTTAATACAATTCTAGCATGAATAATAAACATTTATCATGATATAAGGAAATAAATAATAACTTTATTATTGCCTCTAGGGCATATTTCCTTCAGTCTCCCACTTGCACTAGAGTCAATAATCTAGCTCACATCGCCATGTGATTTAATACCGATAGTTCACATCGTTATGTGATTAACACCCATAGTTCACATCGCCATGTGACCAACACCCAAAGGGTTTACTAGAGTCAATAATCTAGTTCACATTGCTATGTGATTAATACCCAAGAGTAATAAGGTGTGATCATGTTTTGCTTGTGAGAGAAGTTTAGTCAACGGGTCTGTCATATACAGATCCCTATGTATTTCGCAAATTTCTATGTCTACAATGCTCTGCATGGAGCTACTCTAGCTAATTGCTCCCACTTTCAATACGCATCCAGATTGATACTTAGAGTCATCTGGATTTAGTGTCAAAGCTTGCATCGGCGTAACCCTTTACGACGAACTCTTTATCACCTCCATAATCGAGAAATATTTCCTTAGTCGTCCAATTACTAAGGATAATTTTGACCGATGTACAGTGATCTACTCCTGGATCACTATTGTACCTCCCTGTCAAACTCTTGGCAAGGTACACAACGTGTTTTGTACACAGCATGGCATACTTTATAGAACCTATGGTTGAGGCATAGGGAATGACTTTCATTCTCTCTATATTTTTCTGCCGTGGTCTGGCTTTGAGTCTTACTCAACTTCACACCTTACAAATCAGGCAAGAACTTCTTCTTTGACTGATCCATTTTGAACTACTTCAAAATCTTATCAAGGTATGTACTCATCGAAAGTCTTATCAAGCGTCTTGATCTATCTATATAGATTCTTGATGCTCAATATGTAAGCAGCTTCACCGAGGTCTTTCTTTGAAAAACTCTTTTCAAACACTCCTTTATGCTTTCCAGAAAATTCTACATCATTTCCGATCGACAATATGTCATTCACATATACTTATCAGAAAGGTTGTAGTGCTCCCACTCACTTCTTGTAAATACAGGCTTCTCCAAAAGTCTGTATAAAACCATATGCTTTGATCACCTCATCAAAGCGTATATTCCAACTCCGAGATGCTTGCACCTGTCCATAGATGGATCGCTGGAGCTTGCATAATTTGTTAGCACCTTTTGGATCGACAAAACCTTTTGGTTGCATCATATATAACTCTTGTTTGAGATATCCATTTAGGAGTGCAGTTTTGACATCCATTTGCCAGATTTCATAAAATGCGGCAATTGCTAACATGATTCGGACAGACTTAAGCATCGCTACAGGTGAGAAACTCTCATCGTAGTCAACTCCTTGAACTTGTCGAAAACCTTTCGCAACAAGTCGAGCTTTGTAAACAGTAATATTACCGTCTGCGTCGGTCTTCCTCTTGAAGATCCATTTATTTCGATGGCTTGCCGATCATCGGGCAAGTTAACCAAAGTCCATACTTTGTTCTCATACATGGATCCCATCTCAGATTTCATGGCTTCAAGCCATTTTGCGGAATCTGGGCTCATCATCGCTTCCTCATAGTTCGTAGGTTCATCATGGTCTAGTAACATGATTTCCAGAACTGGGTTGCCGTACCACTCTGGTGCGGAACGTACTCTGGTTGATTTACGACGTTCAGTAGAATCTTGATCCGAAGCTTCATGATCATTATCATTAACTTCCTCACTAATTGGTGTAGGAATCACTGGAACAATTTCCTGTGATGTACTACTTTCAATATGGGAGAAGGTACAATTACCTCATCAAGTTCTACTTTCCTCCCACTCACTTCTTTCGAGAGAAACTCTTTTTCTAGAAAGGATCCGTTCTTAGCAACGAATATTTTGCCTTCGGATCTGTGATAGAAGGTGTACCCAACAGTCTCTTTTGGGTATCCTATGAAGATTTACTTCTCCGGTTTGGGTTCGAGCTTATCATGTTGAAACTTTTTCACATAAGTATCGCAGTCCCAAACTTTAAGAAACAACAACTTTGGTTTCTTGTCAAACCACAGTTCTTAAGGCGTTGTCTCAACGGATTCAGATGAGGCCCTTATTTAACGTGAATGCAGCTGTCTCTAATGCATGACCCAAAACGATAGTGGTAAATCGGTAAGAGACATCATAGATCGCACCATATCCAATAAAGTACGGTTACGACGTTCGGACACACCATTACGCTGTGGTGTTCCAGGTGGCGTGAGTTGTGAAACTATTCCACATTGTTTCAAATGAAGACCAAACTCGTAACTCAAATATTCTCCTCCACGATCAGATCGTAGGAACTTTATTTTCTTGTTACGATGATTCTCTACTTCACTCTGAAATTCTTTGAACTTTTCAAATGTTTCAAACTTGTGCTTCATTAAGTAGATATACCCATATCTGCTCAAATCATCAGTGAAGGTCAGAAAATAACGATACCCGCCGCGAGCATCAACGCTCATTGGTCCACATACATCAGTATGTATGATTTCCAACAAATCTGTTGCTCGCTCCATAGTTCCGGAGAACGGAGTTTTAGTTATCTTGCCCATGAGGCATGGTTCGCAAGCACCAAGTGATTCATAATCAAGTGATTCCAAAAGTCCATCTTTATAGAGTTTCTTCATGCGTTTTACACCAATATGACCTAAACGACAGTGCCACAAATAAGTTGCACTATCATTATTAACCTTGCATCTTTTGGCTTCAATATTATGAATATGAGTATCACACGATCGAGATCCAACAAACCATTTTCATTGGGTGTATGACCATAGAAGGTTTTATTCATGTAAATAGAATAACAATTATTCTCTAACTTACATGAATAACCGTATTGTAATAAACATGATCAAATCATATTCATGCTCAACACAAACACCAAATAACACTTATTTAGGTTTAACACAAATCCCGAAAGTATAGGGAGTGTGCGATGATGATCATATCAATCTTGGAACTATTTCCAATACACATCGTCACTTCATCCTTTAACTAGTTTCTGTTCATTATGCAACTCCCGTTTCGAGCAACTAAATCAGTATCAAATACCGAGGGGTTGCTATGAACACTAGTAAAATACACATCAATAATCTGTATATCAAATATACCTTTGTTCACTTTGCCATCCTTCTTATCCGCCAAATTTTTAGGGCAGTTCCACTTTTAGTGACTATTTCCTTTGCAGTAGAAGCACTTAGTTTCAGGCTTGAGTTTAGCTTTGGGTTTCTTCATAAGAGTGACAACTTGCTTGTCATTCTTCTTGAAGTTCCCCTTCTATCCCTTTGCCCTTTACTTGAAACAAGTGGTCTGGTTAACCATCAACACTTGATGCTCTTTCTTGATTTCTACCTTTGCCGATTTCAGCATCGTGAAGAGCTCGGGAATTACTTACGTCATCCCTTGCATATTATAGTTCATCACGAAGTTCTACTAACTTGGTGATAGTGACTAGAGAACTTTGTCAATTACTATCTTATCTGGAAGATTAACTCCCACTTGATTAAAGTAATCGTAGTACCCAGACAATCTGAGCACATGCTCACTGGTTGAGCTATTCTCCTCCATCTTGTAGGCAAAGTACTGTCAGAAGTTTAATACCTCTAGACACGGGCATGAGTATGAAATACTAATTTCAACTCTTGGAACATCTTATATGCTCCGTGGCGTTCAAAACGTTTTTGAAGTCCCGATTCTAAGCCGTAAAGTATGGTGCACTAAACTATCAAGTAGTCATCATATCGAGCTTTTGTCAAAATGTTCATAACGTCTACATCTGCTCCTGCAATAGGTCTGTCACCTAGCGGTGCATCAAGGACATAATTCTTCTGTGCATCAATGAGGATAATCCTCAGATCACGGAACAATTACGCATCATTGCTACTAACATCTTTCAACTTGGTTTTCTCTAGGAACATATGAAAAAAAAAAACGGGGAGCAACATCGCGAGCTATTGATCTACAACATAGATATGCTAATACTACCATGACTATTTCATGATAAATTAAAGTTCAATTAATCATATTACTTAAGAACTCCCACTTAGATAGACATCCCTCTGGTCATCTAAATGATCACGTGATCCAAATAAACTAAACCATGTCCGATCATCACGTGAGATGGAGTAGTTTCAATGGTGAACATCTCATGTTGATCATATCTACTATATGATTCAAGCTCGACCTTTCGGTCTCCAGTGTTCCGAGGCCATATCTGTATATGCTAGGCTCGTCAAGTTTAACCCGAGTATTCTGCGTGTGCAAAACTGGCTTACACCCGTTGTATTTGAACGTAGAGCTTATCACACCCGATCATCACGTGGTGTCTCGGCACGACGAACTTTCGCAACGGTGCATACTCAGGGAGAACACTTATACCTTGAAATTTAGTAAGGGATCATCTTATAATGCTACCGTCGTTCTAAGCAAAATAAGAAGCATAATAAGATAAACATCACATGCAATCAAAATATGTGACATGATATGGCCATCATCATCTTGTGCTTTTGATCTCCATCTTCAAAGCACCGTCATGATCACCTTCGTCACCGGCTTGACACCTTGATCTTCATCGTAGCATCGTTGTCGTCTCGCCAACTATTGCTTCCACGACTATCGCTACCGTTTAGTGATAAAGTAAAGCAATTACATGGCGATTGCATTTCATACAATAAAGCGACAACCATATGGCTCCTGCCAGTTGCCGATAACTTTACAAAACATGATCATCTCATACAAAACTGTATAACTCATCATGTCTTGACCATATCACATCACAACATGCCCTGCAAAAACAAGTTAGACGTCCTCTACTTTGTTTGTTGCAAGTTTTACGTGGCTGCTACGGGCTTAGCAAGAACCGTTCTTACCTACGCATACAAAACCACAACGATGTTTCGTCAAGTATGTGTTGTTTTAACCTTCACAAGGACCGGGCGTAGCCACACTTGATTCAGCTAAAGTGAGAGAGACAGACACCCGCCAGTCACCTTTAAGCAACGAGTGCTCGTAACGGTGAAACCAGTCTCGCGTAAGCGTATGCGTAATGTCGGTCCGGGCCGCTTCATCTCACAATACCGCCGAAGCAAAGTATGACATGCTGGTAAGCAGTATGACTAGTATCGTCCACAATCTCATTGTGTTCTACTCGTGCATATCATCTACGCATAGACCTGGCTCATGATGCCACTGTTGGGGAACGTAGTATTTTAAAATTTTCCTACGATCACGCAAGATCTATCTACCAGATGCATAGCAACGAGAGGGGAGAGTGTGTCTACGTACCCTCGTAGACTGGGAGCGGAAGCGTCAAGTGACGCGGTTGATGTTGTCGAACTTCTTCGCGATCCAACCGATCAAGCACCGAACGTACGGCACCTCCGCGTTCAGCACACGTTCAGCTTGATGACGTCCCACGAGCTCTTGATCCAGTTGAGCTTCACGGGAGAGTTTCGTCAGCACGACGGCGTGGTGACGGATATGATGTGTTCACCGGCGCAGGGCTTCGCCTAAGCTCCGCGACGGTACGACCGAGGTGTGATTCTGTGGAGGGGGGCACCGCACACGGCTAGAACAATTCAACTTGTGTGTCTTTGGGTGCCCCCCTGCCCCCGTATATAAAGGAGCAAGGGAGGAGGGGCCGGCCAACTCTCCTGGTGCGGCTAGGGAAGGGATTCCTACTAGGAATAGGATTGCAATCCTATTCCTAGTAGGATTCACCGAAAGGAAGAAGGGGGAAAGGAATAGGAGAGGTGGCGCCCCCCAATCCTAGTCCAACTAGGATTCCTAGGTGAGGCGCCGGCCAGCCCTATGGGCTGCCTCTCTCTCACCCTTTAGGCCCACTATGGACCATCCCCTCTCGTAGGGGGTTCCGGTAACCCCCTCCGGCATTCCCGATAAATCCGAAACTTTTCCGGTATACTTCCGGTGTCCGAATATAGCCGTCCAATATATCAATCTTTATGTCTCGGACATTCCGAGACTCCTCGTCATGTCCGTGGTCTCATCCGGGACTCCGAACTACCTTCGGTACATCAATACTCAAAAACTCATAATACCGATCGTCATCAAACGTTAAGCGTGCGGACCCTACGGGTTCGAGAACTATGTAGACATGACCGAGACTCATCTCTGGTCAATAACCAATAGCGGAACCTGGATGTTCATATTGGCTCCTACATATTCTACGAAGATCTTTTATCGGTCAGAACCGCATAACAACATACGTTGTTCCTTTTGTCAAACGGTATGTTACTTGCCCGAGATTCGATCGTCGGTATCTTTATACCTAGTTCAATCTCGTTTACCGGCAAGTCTCTTTACTCATTCCATAACACATCATCTCGTGACTAACTCATTAGTCCTTTGCTTGCAAGGCTTATTATGATGTGTGTTACCGAGAGGGCCCAGAGATACCTCTCCGACACTCGGAGTGACAAATCCTAATCTTGATCTATGCCAACACCACGAATACTTTCGGAGACACCTGTAGAGCATCTTTATGATCACCCAGTTACGTTGTGACGTTTGATAGCACACAAGGTGTTCCTACGGTATTCGGGAGTTGCATAATCTCATAGTCATAGGAACATGTATAAGTCATGAAGAAAATAATAGCAATAAAACTAAACGATCATAGTGCTATGCTAACGGATGGGTCTTGTCCATCACATCATTCTCCTAATGATGTGATCCCGTTGATCAAATGATAACTCATATCTATGGCTAGGAAACATAACCATCTTTGATCAATGAGCTAGCCTAGTAGAGGCATACTAGGGACATACTGTTTTGTCTATGTATTCACACATGTATTAAGTTTCCGGTTAATACAATTCTAGCATGAATAATAAACATTTATCATGATATAAGGAAATAAATAATAACTTTATTATTGCCTCTAGGGCATATTTCCTTCAGTAACTACGTTACATTTTCTCCCCTGCCCGCAAATTGGTACAGAGCAGAAATCCAACTATCTTCCAGTGGAGGTTTGTGAAATAGACTTCATCTTCTCTGTACTTTAATAGATTCCAGTGGAGGTTTGTGAAATAGACTTCATCTTCTCTGTACTTTAATTTGATCTAAACCAAGCAGTTTCATATGTTCTGAACTTCTGATGCACTTTCTATTTGCAATGTACCTTGCATATATTCGAATAATACACTTGCGATTGCTCTTGAGGTTTGTAATATAGTTTCAAGAGAGCGGTACCAAAAAAAGCTGGATGATAGCCAGGTTTATAATATAATGACGACAGCCTGCCAGGGTCCAGCTGGGCACGAGGCCGCCATTAACAAGGTGATTTTTTCTGTTGTCTTTTCGGCGTGTGATTTTTCTCAGATGAAAGCGTCGATTTAGTTCGTTTCGAACCTTTCACTGATCCCGTGTTTCCTTTTTCTTAGTCTGTTCTGGGCAAAAAATACAAACTGCCCAACGTGCAAATGAGTTCGGTATAGAAGTTGCAAACAACCTAACTCATGTTCAGGCTACAATTATGCCTGCTCCAATGGTAACTAACCCCACTTCCAATATTTGCAATGCTCTTCTTTGCAATATTGTACAATTACTTCTCTGATCAGCTTGACGACGGCGATGACAATGGCTAGAACAGTCCACGGGCTGAACATGTCTACTTATTTTTTTTGAAATGTAACATGTCTACTTATGAAAATACATCAAGAAAATATTGAAATTGTTCTTGACAAAAATCATTTGGATCCGGAATGTAGGTGGTCATAGCGCTGGAGGACAGTGGCGGCCACGTAGGTTGCAAGCAGATGAACAAACTTCTGTTGCTCTTGACACAAATATTGGCTGCTGAACCAATAGAATTTATCATACATAAGTATGAACTGCACCATGGCCCCCATTAGTGATCGGACACCTGACTAAAACACATATGTGAGGTATATGAATCTACGTTGTTGGCCTAACAAAGTTAGCCGGGGCTAACTTATAGACATAAATAATAGCATCGTTAGATAGGTTAATAAAGCAGCACAAAGTTCAGAGAGAGAAAACTTAACATTTCCTAGCAGTTTAATCATCCAACTAGGCATGGTAGCAGATACAAGATGGCATTTCAGCTATAGCAATTCTTGTCATGAGCTAATTGGGCCAACGGGTTGAACCTAATGATGATATATGGCCTTGGTTTGGGATTATATTGTGCAACATGATCCTCCAGCAGATGAACCATAGGTACATTGATGATCTGAATTTCACTTGAAGGAATTCCTCTCATATTCGGAGTGTGCTAAGCTATTCGAATTTGATTTCCGGGCTTACATTCATCATGTTGGATGTACTGCACCTGGTGATGAAGGAAAAGCAACTGTATCTTACTGCCCCAAGAATTAGAGTTTATCACCCCCCTTAGTGTAATCAATTCTGCGCCGACCGTGCACTCGCGCGTAGTTTTCAATAATTTTGTATACTAGATTACTGGCATTACTTTGTGAAACAAAGTAAGACATTTTGAACAAAAGTAAAAAAGATATGCCATCTAATAGTATGATTCATGTATATTCAGTGGAAGCGAGTCATGCATGGCATTGTAAGCCAATCAGTGAGGCACAAACATGTTTCCTGTTTTTGGATGAACAAACGAAATTATGTAATTTCAATTTTCATTTGAAATACCAACATAAAGAGATTTTTTTACTAATGTTGGATGTGAACTGTGTGAATATATTTGAAAGATGCCATCCTCAAGTAAGATCTCTTTAGTAGCAAAATTATGGATGTTCTTCAAATCTGGAAAATTATAAGTTTTCTATACTTGAAATATGTTTATTTTTGTACTTTTGCATTAGTCGCCACATGGATCACAAGTACATAATAAATGGAAATACTTCTTCTTCTCCGCTTTGAATTTTTAGTTGAGTCAACAATTTCGAATAAAAATATATTGTAATTATTAATTTTATTTGAATTATTTTTTCAGATATATATATTAGCATGAACATTAAATAAGAATAAAATTTATTTAACAGGTACTCCCTCTGTAAACTAATATAGGACCACTTAGATCACTAAAGTAATGATCTAAACTTTCTTATGTTGATTCACTGAGGGAGTACATTTTATGTTGGCTACTCTAATATTCTTAGATTGTTCCTGGAGAGACAGTTTGGCAATATGCATTGAAGATAGAGCTAAAAGTTACTAAAATGTGTCGTTGTGTAATTTTTTTTTGGGGAGGGGGGGG
>LR738714.1:717903802-718055794 GCA_902687465.1 Secale cereale | reverse complement strand
CCCCCCCCCCCCCCTCACGAGAAAATTTATCCATTCGGAATCCAAAACCTTGGCGACACGCAAGCATTTCGAAACATAAAAACTTAATTAAACATTAAATACCGACCAGAAAAGCCGGCGAAAGTCCACGCGTCCATACTATATTTAATTAAACTAAAAAACAGAAAAACAAGTGTCCCGCAGCCCTAGGCGTCATCCTCGTCGGCGGCGGCGTCCTCATCGGTGAGGTTGATAAGGGTCGGCACGGGGCCAGCCCAGGGGAACGCCATCTCCCAGGCACGGCCGATGTCGACCGTCGCGGGCTGTGCCGTCGGCTGGGCCACAAGGGCAAGACGCTCCTGCGCCGCGCGGCGCTCCTCCTCCACGGCATCGCGCTCGAGCTGCTCAAGGTACTCGCCCTCGCGGCGCTCCTCGGCCAGCCGCAGCAGCCACGACGTGTGTAAAGCCGCGGCGAGCAAGCCGGTCGGCTGTCCAGCATCGTCCTTGAAAAGCAAGCCAGAGGAAGACCTTCATGCGGAGGGGTGCCCAAGATTTCCAAGTGAGACACCAGGAGGGCTCGATCGTGGAGCCGACGAATAGGCCGTTCGGTGTCCACCGCGAGATGAGGGCGTCCGGCGCGTCAGTGAGCGTGACCTGTTATGGCCGTGTCCAGAGAAGGACGTATTGCACCAGCACCGCGGGAGACATATGGCCCTCCACATCCTGGATCCAGGTGCGGGAGGCCAGTCCCGCAGCCACGGTGCGCACTCTACGGTGGCGGCGGGGGACGAGAGCGTGGAGGAGCGGGGCCAGCTCGGCGATGGAGAGTCCGTCGATCCAATGGTCCTCCCAGAAAAGGCAAGTGCTGCAGTCGCCGGTCGTCTAGGAGGTGGAAGCTCGAAAGATGGCCTGGACGGCCGGGTTGTAAGGGATGTGTAGACGGCTAGACGCTGCCAGGGGCGGGTGGGATCAGTTTTGCGCAGCCAGAGCCAGCAGGCTTGCAGGGCGTGGGCAGAGCGCTGCAGGTCTGGGGCGGCAAACTTTGGCCCAGCTATCGAGGCAGTGGCCTCCCTTAGTGGTCTTCCGTCCTTAGAAAAGCGCGAAGGAGCCGATTCACTTGATGGATGATGGAGGAGTGCAGCGACATGGCGGTCAGGATGTGGGTGGGCATCGCGCAGAACACATGTCGGATGAGGGCCAAACGCTCGCCGCGGGATAGCATGGACGCCCACCATGGGGAGAGCTTCTTCACCAGCTTCTCGACAAAGGGTTGGAGGGACAAGGCGGTGATCTTGCGGATGGAGAGCGGGAGGCCGAGGTACTTGGCGGAGAACTCGCCGATCAGGCATGGGAAGTGGTTGGAGATGGAGTCCCAGAGCTCGGGGGAGCACTGGATGGGCATAGCCGTGCACTTGGCGAGGTTGGTGTGGAGGCCGTAGGCGGTGCCGAAAAACGCAAGAATGCGGCTCACCGCGGAAAGGTCACACTCGTCGGGGTGAAAAAATAGCACGACATCTTCCGCGTAGAGGGAGAGGTTGGAGGGCATGTGGCGGTCAGTGAGCCGGTGCAGAAGCCCCAGGGAGGTGGCACGCTGGAAGAGGCTCTTAAGGACGTCGTTGACGATCACGAAGAGCATGGGGGACACGGGTTTGAGGAGAACCGAAATGCTAAAATAAAAGCAAAAGGAGAACTTGGCTCGCCCTCCACCTCGCCGCCCGCCATCAGATCGACAAATGTCGTCCTCCCTCTGTGTTAGTAGCCGCAGTGGTGCTTGTGCATGCTGAAAGGTTGTCATCTACAAAATGTTCTACTGCATGACAACATGTCCTCACGGGGAATCTGAGTTGAACAATCATGTCGTTCGCACACTGCTCTGGAACAAAGGTAGATGGATGTCGGCGTCAAGCGAAGCACACCCGTTTCTGAGTTTACAGTTTTTCATGGAGATCAAGGCACTGTTGCAACACTGCTGGAATTCACGACTTTGCCGAGTGCCCGAGACACTTAGCGAAGCCCGAAAAAACTCGGCAATGTCTTTGCCGAGAACTGTTCTCGGCAAAGGCATATGATGTACACCCCTCAGGCAAACAGAGCTTTGCCGTGAGCCTTCTGTCGGGTACTTGGCAAAGCTATTGCCAAGAACCAAAGGCAGGGTCTGGGCAAAATAAAGTGACTTGACGACCCCAAGACAGAGGTAGCGGTTGCCACATGGCACATCTTTTGCTGAGAGTCTAACCAGAAAACTTGGCAAACATGAGCTACCATGAGAGGGCCATGTGGCCAGGCGTGTGACAGCAGGGCCTACTATGTGTATCTTTGCCGAGAACGTTGTACGTGAATCTCGGCAAACTCCAACGAATATATAGCCGGGCCCGTAACATATGCCGTGTTCCATCTTTTGCCGAGACTCCGACCTTGGCAAACTCCAACGAATAGGAGGCTGCCATGTAGGCATCCATCTGACAGTCGGGCCCTCGCCTTATGCCCGAGTGACGGATTTTGCCAAGAGCCTTGTTCTCGGCCACAAATGGATCTTTGCTCGAGATTAGAAAGGTACTTTTGTGGAATGCCGTCCTATTTTTCTGCTCTCGATTCTTGCAATGAATAAACGAGTGCAGAGACCCACATGATACTTATAATGGTAAATCAAGAAAGCACATGCCGCCATGCTGAACCCCTTTGCTTTCCATGACTTCATGTCCACTAGAACTTCGTGGGTTATATATGTCGGAGCAGACATACGCTTCTCAATAATTCTGCCACCAATCTCACTTCAAAGGTAGCTATATTTACCTCACAAATGAAAAATGTATGGTCTTCAGAACCATTCCCACAAATGTCGCACTCCACGGGGTAGGTGTCTTCTTATTGCGCAACACGCCAACCCGAGATTTTTCACCCCTTTTTTTAATGAGCATGAACGTGCCTGCTCTTAACAGTAATTATTTTGAGCATCAACATACTTGATCATAGAAAGTACCAAGAAATTGGTAGCATCATGCACTGGTTCACCAACGGGGAGTGAAACAACAAGACCAACGACTCCACGGATCACAAGTTCCTTAACATACCTGACAGTGAACTATTCTTACAAATTAGAAATAGATATCCGCCACAGCTCAAGACATAGTTTGAACTGAGAGCATACCTGACAGTGAGCTTAATAAGAATACAACTTGCAATAGCTTAATAAGAATATAGCCTTTAGGTAAGTTACCAAACAATTTTGTGTGGGGTTTCAAATCGGGTGCCATAGTTTCTTGAATACAGTGAACAGCAAATAATCCCTAATGCTCAAATTAATAAGCAGACACTCCAGCAAAGAAGGCCTCGCCACCAGTCCTAATTAGTCCATTTCTTATCTTTGCTACGACAACCTGGAAGAACAGAATATTCCAAATGATGCAATGGATTCACGAAGAATGAATTGCAGCATAACTTTCCAAATGATGCAATGGATTCATGAAAAAAGAATGGATTGCATTGCAACAGAACATTTCTGAAAAGCTGACTATAATTTAATCACTTAACATAACAAGAGTATCGTGCTCCAAGCTCTTTTTGAATATTCAGGTACAACTTGCAAGTCAACAAGTGGATAATCGGATACAACCAAAAAATAGAAACAAGACGACCATGTACATTTGCTAAGTTTTAGTACTAAGAAGATCACCATATTAACTCTACGAAAGAAGACCTAGTTAAAAGACCAAGTCAATTCTTCTGTTCAATAAACAAAGGAACGAGGCAACTACAATGCTTATTATTGAGAAGTCACTACATAGAGGGGGAAAAAGAAGTCCATTCTTCAGTTCAAGAAAACAGAGAGACGACCACCGTTGCAACGGGGCGCTTGGATATGGCGGATCCCTTCTCCGGATGCAGAGCCAATGGGTTGGATGGAATTAGGAATCAACGGTCCGAGTGGCCGCCGCCAGGTTTTGCAACCGGGTGCTGAGTACTTGGTACTTCCGAGGTTGGTCACTCGGGAACAGCCGGCGCTTGTGCCGGCTGGAACTAGGTTGCTGGTGAACGCGGTCGTCCAACTCCTTCTACAGCTGCTCAAGGCGGTCTCGCTCGGCTAGAGTGGCCAAGCGTGCTGACTCCATGGCCAGGTCCTCGGGAGTCGTTTCGATGATGGGAGTGCGCCGGGCTTGCTCGTTCTTCCGGTGGAGCTCGTCGCGTTGCTCCCGAGTGAGTGACTGGGATACATACAACTCGTGGAGGGGGAACGGTCTTCCTCTCCACCGTCATTGCTGTTCCCGCGGGAAGGGCTTACGTTTCCGTTGCGGGGACCGGTGTACCCAGGAGGGCCATGTGGCTCGGAGCCGGCCATCAGGACGTCGGCCGTGGACTCAACGCTCTCACACTCGGACTCGTCGGTGGAGTCGTCGTGGAGCTCACCAAAAAGGTCAAGGGAAGGCTCGTCAGGCTCGAGCGCCGCCACATGGCCCGCCGCAGCTTGATGAGCAACCACGGCATGCCCGGTCCAACGCTGGAGCCGTGAACGCCCAGAGCGACCAGCAGATAAAAGGGGAATCACTCGGGACCGAGGGTTGTCGGAGAAGGACTCCATACGAAGATGCGCGGAAGTGCAGCGCGCCACAGATGGGTTGTGACTCCACGTCCAACGGGGCTTCCTGAAGCCACGCAGAATCGCCGGCAATGAAGCTGAGCGCCCTGAAACGAATCTCGCTACAAAGGAAGACATCAATAAACAGAGACAAGAGACAGCTAGGTTGCTGACTATTTGAGTACTGAGAAGAACACTACCAATAAACAGTCAGAGCTTCTTGATTATAACTTGTCTAGCCGGCTCATAGTGGACCTACACACTGCAACAGTCAAAGAAAAAAAAAGAATACACACTGCAACACTACACTACAACCAGTCAGAGCCTGAATTTCTGGGTGCCTCTTCAGAACTTGCCACAGCTCAGCTCAGAACACCACTGCCTTGTTAGTTGGTATAACACATAGTAGCATGATGGGCATGTTCAGACCCATTCCCACATATGTTGCACCCCAGGTCCAGGGTAACTCTCTTCCTATCATGTTTTGTCACAACACGCCTACCCAAGATTTTCAAATGTTTTGTTGTCTCCTTATTTGCAGAATAGACATGCTTGCTCTTAGTCTTAACAAAAAAACTATTTTGACCATCAACATGCTTGCTCATCAAAAGCACAAGAAGTCAGTAGCATTCATGCGCTCTTTCACCAAAGGGAGGTAAAACAACAATACCAAGGACTGCACGGATCACAAGTTCCTTACAGGCCTAGGAATCTGGTGACTAGTTAGGCACTTGGGCTGTACACACATCTCCGCAAACAAAATGCCAACAACCACAGCAATAGATGATGCACTATGCTCACTCATACAGGAGGATTCAACTCAATTTTTTTCTTGCAAACTTGGTGCACTATGCTGCAGGAGGAAACACAGGAGTTCAATGCAAGTTCTATCATCAACCTGAAAGATGCCTACACACGCTACTTTAGAAGAGACCTTGTGAAGTGCTCTTCTGCAGTCGCTACGGCTTGGCTTATCATCTGCAAATGTTGTAGAGAAAAGGTCATGTGGAACTAGAAAGGCTTCGGCTCAAGTTATTATCACAACTGTGTTATACATGCTCAGTGAAGGATCCAGCTCCTTCCAATCGATGGCCTGCCACCTTCTCAGATATCGCATTTGCATCTGTAGACCAATCCTGGAAGGCCATCTGTAAAGAATCTAGTATATTCAACAATTTATTTGCAGGTCCACAACTCATCAAATAACAATCTACCTGACCACAAAGTCTGTATTATCATGGCGCAAGTGCAAATGTTAACTTCAAGATCATTTTGCACATGCCCTTCACAGCTCAAGAGATTAGTACCTCGTAATCTGAACTGCAAGCATACCTGACAGTGAACTATTTTTTCCTTAAGATGGCAGCTGATTGCTTGCACTAGCCTGATAAGAGTACCAAACAGTATTGTGTGGGGATAGATATTGGGCACGATAGTTTCTTCAAAACTGTGAATAGGAAACAATCCCTAACGCTCAAATTAACAACCAGAAACTCCAGTAAAAAAACGCAAGTATAAAGGGCGCCACAAACACCCAGCCCCAATTAGTCCTTTCTTATCTTTGCTATCAACTATACATAGGTGATCCTAATTTTCAGAGGAATAGTATCAGTATAATATTATTTCATTAAAATGGTTAGCAGCCAAAGTGAAATGATAATTCCAAATGATGAACAAGAACCTGAAACTATAACAGAATATTCAAAATGATGCAAGGGATTCATGATGAATGAATTGCAGCAGAACATTCCAAATGATGCAATGGATTCATGAAGAAATGAATTGCAGCAGAATGAAACTTTATGCTTCTGAAAACCGGGTGCAACTTGCTAGTCAACAAGTAGATAATCGGCTAGCTACAACCAAAAAATAGAAACAAGACACCTGTGTGCTAAGATTTAGTACTCCCTCTGTTCACTTTTATAAGGCCTTGAAGACATTTCAGACAAGGTGCAAAGTAGCTCATTTTCAGTTGTCTGAAACGACTTATAAAAGTGAACGGAGGGAGTATTAATTATTAAGAAGATCATCAGATAACTCCCTCGAAAAAAAAAGACCATCAGATAAACTCTACAAATGAAGACATATCAGTAAACGGATAACTCAATTCTTCAATTCAGTAAACAAAGAGAAGAGGCAGCTACATTGCTAACTTGAGTACAGACAAACTACTACATAAAAGAAGAGAGGCGAGGTGGAGTGGATCTATTCTCATGTTCAAGAAAACAGAGACACGAGTCAGAACAATTGCCAACATTTCAAACACTGGCCCAAAAGAATTGTAACTTTAGCATCAACACTCACGGCAACCACTTCAACCCAAAAAAGATATTCGCACAAACATGTAACAGTCGGAGCTTTCTTGATCCATACACATTGCGCCGGTCAAAGAAAAAAAGAACATGTGGCTGGCACTTGCAGAATATGGGGAACACAGCCTAACCATGATAACCTTTCTTCTCTTATCAGTACATATTTCATTCCTCCAGCTTATTTTAGGATTGTCTTAGCATCGACACTCATGTCAGCCAAATGATTTGCAGTTTTAGCATCTACACTCACGGCAAGCAAGTTCGGCCCAAAAGGATATTCAGAGAAATATAACACAACCATGTAACACTCAGAGCTTCTTGATCATAATTTTTTATGCATAAAAAAAAGCTAGTGGCTCATACTGAATCCAGTTAGTTAATACATACTGCAGTCCAAGTGGACACAGGGAGCTAGGCCCATAAGAAGCATTACCACACTCAACCGCCCTCATATGAAAGGCTGTGTGTTGACAACATAATATTCTGGTCAGATGAAAGGCCACGCGTTGACAACATAACCCTTTAGCATCGGAAAGAAGGTATGCTGAACAAGAGACTGTTTCAGCCGATTTTGAGTAGGACCAATGCCTCTGTGATGGAAACTGGTAACCAAGTTGCCATCCATGTCAAGCTGAAGTAGCGAATCACCAAATTTGGCCAGCACAAGCACATGACCATCCGAAGAGGCAAACACCACACAACAACGTTTGTTAATCATCCCAAACTGTGCTGTGAGGTCTGCAACCGGCAAATTGACCCGATATTTGAAGGCCCAGACCTCATTGGCATAGTCCTGTGTCAGGCTGGACGTAGCGAGCGGTCTTTCTGGCCCGCTCGTGGCCCGTTCGGTCTTGGCCCGCTCGGTCCCGGCCCGCTACAGAAAATGGTCGGTCCGGTCTGCCAAATTCGGCCCGGAAAAATCTCGGTCCGGTCCGGTCTTTAACCGGTCCGACCGAGCGGACCGAGAAAACACGATCACCGCCGTCGCTGTTCCTCATCATCGCGGCCACCGGCAGCCCCAGGATGAACCACCGTGTCGCCGAGCTTCCCCTCTCCTTCCTTCCTCTCCTCCCCTTCCGCCGTAGCCTCTTGCCGCCGCTCGCGATCGCTATCGTGCGTGCTCTGCCGCCGATCTCGTGATCTCGACCATGGCGTCGACCCAACTGTAGCAGCAATTCCTGCCATGCAGGGGAATTTGTTGCCATGGCAGCGCTTTTCGCGGTGCAGGCGAAGTGCCATGGCAGCCGTTTCAGCGCATCACGCGTGCAGCCAAGTCGGATAGTGGGAGAAACGGTCTGTCATGATTTTCGTATCGTGGGAGCAATACTCGGTCGTGATTTTCACGTCCAACAAATTAGGAGAGTACTTGTTTTGGAAGGCGAATATTATGGGATTGCATGAAAAACTAATACCGCCCTCTTCCTGTAATCACGCGCCATCAATCCCACGCTGTCGTTTCCTATTGAGAGTCGAACAGAAAATAGAAAGTACGAGAGAAAGAGGATTTGATCCGAAAAACACGGCGCGATTTGACGATCAACACGACGTCCAATTTGATCCGCTAATAACGGCAAGTCCCTCACAGAGAAAATCGTGGGCTCATGCAGGCGCTCCATTACTTGCATGCAATAGATAAACTGCTAAGGAAGAAGCATCAAGGCAGAGAGAAAATAATGGCTAACAGCCGCGCCGCCCAGTGCAGTTCGCATAGCACGTCGCCCAACTCGCCGCGGCGCTCGCCCACCTCGCCACAGTACTTGCGTCCTTGCCGTTGCACCCGTCCACATCGTAGCCGGTAGTGGCTGGCCGGTCCGCTCGGTCCGGCCCGGGCTTTGCCGCCGCCGGTCCGGTCCTTGAATACAGGCCCGCTAGGCTGGTCGGTCCGGTCCGGTCCGGACCGCCGGCGGCCGGTCCAAATGGTGGCTCGGTCAGGGACCGGACCGGCCCGGACCGTGTCCACCCTTAGTCCTGTGCTATCCAGATATCAATGGATGTGGTTGGATCGCTGAAGATGGACGCGGCAAGCATTCCATCCATCTCAAATAGGTTAGTGGTGCCAGGAACAAGCGGAGCAGACATCTGACGCAACAACTCGGTTGTGGTGTCAAATACCGTTATCACGTTGCGGTGGTGCCAATGCAGGCTGCCATGGAGCATGAAAGATCCGCAGGGGTTTGTCAGTCCCTCCACATCCATGCACCCTACGTGCCTGGGCAACTGGGCGGAGCCTGGAGTGAGGATGTAGGAGCCAGATTGAGCCAGGTCCGAGGAACACAGGTATAGCAATATTCGGTAGTCTCCAGTTGGGGTGTGTGGATACATCCCCAAGGGTACGAAGCGGGAAGGGAGCGGGAGACGAGCAAACTGGCGAGTTGCCGGATTGCAGAGGGCTAAGTAGCCACTGGCCATGGAGAGAAGGAGGAGGCCGTCGCAGGAGGCGAAGACGCGGCCCGAGCCGGTCGGTGGCGGCCTGGTGCTCCAAGGGGAAGGGGAAGGGGAAGGGGATGGGGATGGTGTCTAAGGCGTGGCCGCCGTAGCCGATGGTGTTGAGGTCGTCGAGGAGAGGGAGAGTGGGCTGGTGGGCGTGGTGGGCGAGGAGGAAGTCGCGGGTGGAGGTGGCGCGGCGCCAGGCGGGGCAGACGGCGCGGCAGCGGAGGAGGGATTTGGGGGGCAGGCGGACGAGGATCTCCCAGATGGTGATCTCCTCCGGGAGGCTGGGGTTGGGAGCCGGCGCTCTCGCTCTTGCTCTTGCCATGGTTGGTGCGAGCTCTCGATCCGTCCGACGAGCAGAGCGAGTGGAGTTGCGGTAGTGGTAGTGACGCCGGCGGCGGAACGGAGAGGAGAGGTAGGTTTTATTTCTAGCGGATGCTGGATTTGGGCCGGCCTTCTTGAACGGGCTGGACTTGGCCCAGGTTCGTTTGGAGGTATGACGGGAGGAAGCCCTCAACGATGCAGCCGAAGGCTGTCACAACCGCCTTCAGCGTGACATCTGCCACGTGCATAGCCAAAGTTCTCAGGAATGCTCGGACTGCCATGAACCCATATTGATATCAGAGATGCTACACTTATGGATATCTGCTACAGACTTTTTGTTTACGGACAGAAGTGCAGCGTTAAGGTAATTTTGTTCAATTACCTTAAAGGAGATTCAATAAATTTATAAAAAGTTCGATTAAATAAATAACTTCTTATCAAATGGTATGGCAAAAAATTAAATGAGAATCCTACAAACCAAAGGACCCACATAGGAAAAAAATTCATCGAGATGCTCTCCTCCCAATTTGTGCCAAAATCCTTCAAATCAAATATTGCCCTTAAAGTGCAGACTTGTCCATCCTACGTCGGCCCCAACAATCTTATTGTTGATGTTCTTATCTTAATCAAAAGGATAAGAAAGGTTGATGTCTTGAGGACTACGAGCTTTGAAACGCTCGAAGGTCGTCTAGATTATTGGTCCCAATAAACTATTGCAGAGACCCACATGTCCCATTTATATCAACCAAGCAAGCAACCAAACATGTGCCACCATGTTATCCCTCTGCCATCCTTGATTACATGGCCAGCGGAACATCAAGGGCTATATATGCTCGAAGCACACATACACGTTTCTCAATGATTCTGCCACTAATCTGACATCAAAGATAGCTATGTAGTTATCTCAGAAAAGAAAAGGCTATCTATGTGTGTATGTAGGATTGTGGGGTATTGGGAATGAGTACACATCAGCAACGCAAGGCATCGACTCCAAGCGTATGGACATCTGTTCAGTAAATCTGGTATCTGCTTAGCACAAGAAAAATATAACCTGCTGCTTGCAGCATTTTGCTATAATTGAATTAATTGTTATTTGTTCAATAAGCCGGAAGTTAGGAGCTCATGGGGATGGGAGTAGTAAGAACCTGTAGACGAGGCCATTAGCAAGAACATGAAGAAGAGGCCACCAAATCGAGCGCTTCTCTAGTGCAATTCAATTGGAGGTTTATCTGCACATTGGAATGTTGTTTTCCTTTGCTATAAGCCTAATTGTTTAAAACTTTTGATTTTGGTAAAATGATATGCTATACACTGTCTGTGGACATTGGAAGAATTCAAAGTGGAAATGTTATACATTTTTGTTCAATCGATCATGTGTTGTGGTTCACTGGTTTGTGCTTGGCTCTAGATACTTTTCCCAAGAAAGAGTGCAGTAGTATACCTACAAACTTACATTCAGGTGCCACTACACGCGCTGGCTCCATCGATCTCTACTCGTATTAAGTGGAATGTTAAGTTGCATATAGGTATGCAGCGTGATGCATTAAGCGCTGAAATTAGGACTTCGAGTTTTGTAAAGCTCCCCTTCAACCAGTACTGCATACATACATGATACATGCATGCACCCGATGCATTGATTGGTCTCAATAAGTCGAGCACATTTGATCTGAAAATGCAACTGCTCTCGACAACTTCATCAGTCTCAAGAGTACAATTATATATTTTCATCAGTAGCTACACTAGCTTTTGGATGATAGGTTGTGCTTCTTTTGCTAGGTACATGTTTACTCAAGAAATAAGGTGAACACGTCCTAGGAACTACTGAACGATCCTATAGGACCTTTCAATTACTGGTAGTTCTGTTCTTCGTTCTCTTCTAATCTACAAATAACTTTTTAGTTGTATAACTTCTAACCATTTTCCATCTGCTTTTTCACCTAGTACTTGCCTTCTATTATTTCCAAACAATTTTCTATCACTGCTCTTCCTCCTTTTGGTTTGGTTCTGCTGCCGTTTCAATCTTTTTCACCGGTTTCTGCTGGGTGTTCTTAATTGATCTTCAGCTTTAGTTAACCTCCCAACGGCTTTCAGCTACTAAACCAATGGCCTTATTTAAAGCTCTCAGACAAACTAGAATACGAATCAAAGGCTGTCATTTGGAAGAAGAGAAAGAATTGCAGCAAAGATCAGATGGCGAATGTTCTGTGCTGGTATAGCAAGAACTGGAACCTTGTGCCGTAAAGCAAATAATACAGGCAAGGATGCTCGCACAGTTGCTCTGCAACTAATGTTTGTAGACGAGCTGCAACTACTGTTTTAGCTGGTCACTGCTTGTGTACTGAATCCACAGTGTAAACTGTAACCACACACTTCAATTTGTTTGTCTCCATCATGTATAATTGCTTAGTACTTCCTCTGTACCGAAATATAAGTAGTTTTGGTAGGAGTTTAGCCTACCAAAACGACTTACATTCGGAAACGGAGGGAGTAGACTACAATCAATGTGAACAGCCAAGGAATTACCTTGCAGGAATGACACATCATATGTGTTGTGACCAACAATGGAAATTACTCCCTCCGTTCCTAAATATTAGTCTTTTTAGATATTTCAATATGAACTACTACACGTTCTTATATTAATGGGACGGCGGGAGTATATAAGAATTATTCAGATACCTAACCAGATGCAATGGGCACATGAAGAACAAATGCAACAGAACATTTAATCATGGGCTAGAAGTACAATACTTGGAAACAGGAAACAATGTGCATTGGCTAAATAATTAGTACTATTAAGAAAAGTACTTGATGATCTTTAAGAACGAATAAGATCTCGATAAAAAAACAAGGCATATCTTCAGTTCAGAGAAAAAGAGAGTCATGAGGCAAACCAATTTGCAACTATTTCGAATGTTGACCAAAACGGCTAAATAATTGTAGCATCAACATGCTACCCACTTCATCCTGAAAGGATATTCAGAAGAGCAGTGCACAAAGCTCTCCTAACAATCAGGGTCAACTTGCTAAAACTCACCCGTTGTCACTGTAAATAAAACGAAAAATATATACCACTATTATGAAACAAAAGGCCACATTAAGCTCCGGGGAACAGTTTTATTTTTCCTGCAGAATAGAAAACTGCTGGTAAGAATTCATCGCCTGTAATCAGTACAGACAGAAATTTGGTACAATAATTTGTATGGCTAGGTAATGTGTAGCTATTATTAACCGGCCAGTTGCAGCTCCATCTAGCAAGGATCAAAATTTCATACCAGTCATACAATTAATGTAGCCAGGCACACGCACATTTTACTTGTATAACTTGCACCAGTAGCAACCGGTGGAAGATGGATGGAGTGGATCTAGTTTCTTCAGAGCCTGACCAGGATCCATTCAGTTAAGACTGTCCGCTTACTGAATGAACGGATGAGGATCATCTTCAGTGGACGACTTATCAAGACAATTGTCGGCCTGTTACCCTTCAATGTCCGTCCAAAACTAGCATCAGCTTGTTTCATCTTTCTTTCAACAGTGGTACCTACAGAAACATATGCATCATTGTACTCTGTACGGATTCATCTTTCCATGGAAGGTGTAGCTGTGCATCATTGTCAAATAACCATTCTTAAAGGTTTCTCTGCATACCTGTTGTCGCTGTATACCACTGCTAAACCAAAATATCTGGTCTCAACGCCGTTGGGAGCAGAGCGAGTGGCAGTGACGGCGGCGTAGAGAGGGGGTAGGTCATTATCTGGTGTGCCACTTGGGTACCAGCACTTTCCCCATTTATCTGGTTCCTGCACATTCAAATCAAGATCTAACTGGAGTTCAGCCCAGCTTGCTCTGAGCAAAACCATGACCTCCAAACAGACTGTGCATATGAAATTATGAATCAAGGACAAGGAGAAACAAACTATGCTTGTAACTCAAGCTATCAGGCATCCTTTTCACTCTCGATTGATCCACTGACGTTATTTCCTGTTACCTCTTCTTTCAGAGTTGACTTTATTTACAGCTTTCTTTCCAATCCCTAAGCCAGCGAGGTCCTGCTTGAGACGATCTACATTCTACCAGTGGTACTGGACATGGCCGTGCGCCGGTTATACAGAGAAAAGAAACACTTACACTGTCCAAAGGAGAACACAATCGAGGCATTGAGCCTGACCATGGTAGGGATGATATCAAACAATGCAACAGCAAATGCAGAATTATAACAAAAACTTCAGAATACCTAACCAGATGCAGCGGATGCACGAAGGACAATGAATTGCAACAGAACATTTCACTAAGTTGGTGTCGGAGATATTGACCACGGGTGTCGTCATCGACCACCCATGGTATTTCAAGACAATTGGGGGCCGCCTATTATCCCCCAGCCGTCTGCTCATCGGGTGTAGTTATTCGCAATGCATTTTGCCAACGCCTAGAGCGTAGGCGCGCTTAAGCGCTCGCTTAGGCACGCCTTTTTTAACTATGTTCCAAACGATGCAACACAAAAACAGAATTATAACAGCATATTTCAATGCCTAACCAGATGCAACGAACAAGAATGAGTTGCAACAGAATTCCATTGAGAAATTAATGTAGTGCTCACAGCTCTTGTATAAGTTCAGGTGCTGCTGCTGGTCAATAAGATGATAATATGCATCAAATCATCATAAGCTACAAAAAGAAGGAACAAGGACCATTCTTCAGTTAATGAAAACATAGAGACATGGGTCAGAGAAATTGAAAAACATTTCAGACCCTGGTCCAATTGATTTGTAATTTATCATCAGCACTCACATCAGCCACTTCGGCCCAAAAGGATATTCAAAGAAATATAAAGCAAACAGGTAACACCATAACAACCAGAGCTTCTTAATCATAATTTTTTATACATCAGCAAATAAAACCAGTGGGTTGATAGTGTGTCCAGTTAATACATATTGCAACTCACATGGATACAGAGATCTAGGCAGATATGAAGCACCACCACTCTCAGCTGCCCCCAGTTGAAAGGCTAAATATTGACAACATAATCGTCTGGTCAAATGAAAGGTGAAGCGTTCACAACATAACCCTCTAGTGTCGGAAAGAAGGTATGTGAAACTAGAGACTGTTTGAGCCGAAGTCGAGTAGAACAGAGGAACCGGCGATGGAGACTAGCAACCAACGTTCCATCAATGTCAATCTAAAGTAGCGAGTCGTCTTCAAATTTGACCAGCACGAGCACATGGTCACCGATCCAAGATGTAGCCACCAGATCCAACCAAGTGTCAAACTTTTCTAATTGCAACCTAATCCCTGAAATCGGTAACTCAACCCGGCCTTTGGAGGCCCAGACTTGGCTCTCATAGTCCAGCATCACCCTGATATCGACAATTGTCTCTTGGGTGCTGAGTAAATAGGCAATTTTCCGATTAATTTAATCCACGAATTAACTACTAGCATGGCATTGACACAAATAATAGCATACTGATATTCAATCATGCAAACACATACTACGCTAATTGTAGACAGATCTACGTATAACGCTAGCATGCCTAAAACAGAAAACAGTAGGAGCGGGATAAACGAGTTATACCCTCCAGTAGGACATGCAGAGGCCGCGGCAGCGGTGACGGCAGCAGCGTCCTCGGCTGCCTTCTTGTCGGCTTCGATCTTCTCGGCGTCGGCACGTTCGGCGTCGGTGGCCATGGTGATGACGAGGGCGACGCGGACGTAGAGGAAGTAGACGAACGGCGAGCAGTCGCGTAGTCGCTTCCCAAAAACCTATTCGCCCCTCTCCCGTACAGGATCCAGAGAGGCGAGGCTTCGGAGACCTGCTCTCCCGTCGACCGTGTACGCGGCGGACGAGATGGAGTCACCGGCGGCAGCAGCAGCAAAGGGACGACGGCGGACGTGGAGGCAGATGCGTTCTGTATTGCGGCCGCTAGGGTTGGCAGCGCCCCACATATATATGTGCAGCCGCGCGTGGAGAAACGTGGGCCGAACCCACGTCCAAATCGGTAGCCCACGATCCGACGTCTCAGATCGTGGCCCTATGTGACGCCCGAGACCGGCGTCCCAGAAGATTCCAGAAGATTCCAGATGTTCCGGGTTGCCCGTGTGTTTCAGTTCTGCTTGTGTTATTTATTTTTTTGCATTGCATCATGTCATCATGCCATCATGTCATATTTATTTTTTGCATCTCAACCTAAATAAATTGTGTGGACCTTCGGTCCATTTAAATCGAGGGAAGGATGTCTTCTCTTTAAAACATATAAATAGTCTCTCACTATTTAGGGAGCTATATTTATTAATTATTCCATTCGTTGGAATTAACCCAACACACGTGCATAATTTTCCCCATGTCTTTTCACTTCGAGTTTCACCTTAAAATCTTGCCAATAATTCTTTTCCGTTGTTTCGAGGTTCCTCCAAAAATTTGAACATTTTTGGACACTTCAATAATCAAGTCTTAGTTCAAAACTATTTGAATTTAATTCAAATATGTTTGAATTATTTTCCGTTCATGCCTTTCTTATTTTTCTCGGACTTTGCTCATTTTATGATGCCCGAGAAAAATAGTCCTTTGTGCTACTTCTGCTCCTAACCCCCTCTATCTTTTTCTTTCTTTGCCTCTTTTCTTATCATTTTGGCTCTCTCCTTTTATTTTTATTTTCTGCTAAGAAATAAAAATAAGCAGAGCAGCCTCTAGGCCTCTTGGGCCTCTCTCCAGCCTTCCCTGGCCCATCTCCTCCCTCCTCCTCTTCTCAACCGGCCCAAGGCCACTCCAGCCCGCAGCCTCCCTATCGAACCCTAGCAGCGACCGAACCCCCTCGCTTCGCTCCCTTTCTTCCCTTCGTGCGCCGCCACTTTCCCTTCTCCCGCAGCTCCCTCGCCATGGGAGCCGGCGACCACCTCTCTCCAGCGCCGGGCGTCGAGCGCCCCGGCTCCCTCCGTCCGTGCCCCTCTGCCCGGATCGCCCGCACGCCGTGGTCGCCCTCCCGTCCTCCAGCAGCAAGGCCGGCCAGGGGCCCTCGTTCTCCGTCGCCAGGGCCGCCGGTCAGAGGCAGCAGCAGCCCCAGATCGCCGCCCTGCTTCTTCTCCAGCAGCACCGCGCCCCTCTTGGTCGCCCTCGTCGGCCACTTTGTCCTCTTCGTGTTTTTGCCGTGCCTGTGTTTTGTTGTTGTTGGGTGCTGTAGTTTTTTTTTGTCAAGTGCACTGCAGGCAAGACCCGATCTCCGAATGCGCCAAGTACCTCTCCTCGCGACACGAACATCTGCGGTTATGTGTACATCTACGGAAATGAGTACCCCTACGCTCGACGACCCCGTGTACGACTACCGACGCCCGGAAACGCCAAGTACCTCTACATGACCGACAAGTACCACGGCGACCCGACAAGTACCCCTCCGATGCAAGTACCACTACGAACGGGAACAACTACGTGATGAATTCGCCAAGTACCACGACACGATGACGTGAACCACTACTTCCTCTACGAGTGGCGAGAACAACTACTTCCCTCTACGGAACGACTTCTTCCTCGTCGGACACGTGAACGACTCCTTCCTCTACGATCTCGAACCGCCCCGAAACGAGCGCTTCGAAGGTATAACCCCGTGGATGACGCTTGTGAATGCTTGTTGTGTTGTATGAAATGTCTCCCGTGTGTGCTCCGTGCCGTTTCACCTTTTGTCTTGTTCCTCGGTTGCCTCGTCGCCGACCCGTGGGAACCCGGCAACGGGAACACCCCATCATCTCGTTTGAATCGCTTCGTCACCTTTTGCACCGGTCTCTCAACGAGATACCGGAACCGATATGATGCGTTGCATCATTTTTCGGAATCGTTGCCGTGGCACTCTTTTCTTTCCACCACGGTGACAATACTTCATATCTCTTTTAAATCAACCTTTTAAAAAGTGCATAAAACTTGATCATGTCATCCGCATCATGTTAACAACATTAATATGTGTGAATTGTTGTTTGCTTATAATTACTAAACATGCTCATAGGGATTTTCCGGATATGTTGTTGTTACTTCCGGCCTCATTTAAATTGTCTAAATAGTGTAGTTTTATTATGCTTCACCTCTTGCCATGCTAAAAACATTTAATCTTGTCTTGTTAATAAACAAGAGTCAATTAAATAATTAAATGTGGTGTTTCTTCAATATGCAACTCGTTGCATATTGAGCTCCACTTAACTTGTAGTCTTGTTTGAGCACCTTGCCATGCCATGCATATTTAAACCGGACATGCATCATACTTGTTTGTGCATTGTATGCCATGTTAATGATTGTGTGTGTTTACCGTGTTGTTTCTTTCTTTCCGGTTTGCTTCTCTTGATAGCTTCGGTTTCGTTCCGGAGTTGTGAGGTTTCGCTCGACTGTTTCTCCGTCTACTTCGTGGATCCGTTCTTCTCCCTTGTGGAATTCCAGGCAAGATGACCGAACCCGGATACCATTACTATCTTTGCCTATTGCTAGTAGTCTCGATCTTTAGTTTTGCCTCGATGCCCATGTTCTTCTTGTCAGCCTCCTACTTGTAACCACTACCATGTTTAACCACCATACCTATGCAAACCGTTGCTTGGCTAAGTACGCTTCGCTCAGCCCTTCTTATAGCATTGCTAGTTGCAGGTCAAGATTGAAGATGCTTGCTTCACGTTGAAGTTTGGTTGGGTTATATCACACTATATAAATGCTTAAAATGAAATCATCTATATATTGGCAAGGGTGGAAGGCTAAGCCTTTTGCTTGGTGATTTGTTCCACTCATGCCGTTAGGAACCGTATAAACCGGTGTTATGTTCCTTGATTTTGCGTTCCTAACACGGTTGGGGTGTATGGGACCCCCTTGATAAACCGCTAAGTGCTAAGTCTTTTCCAGCAAATCCCAACATTGGTACTATTTGCCTAATAACTAATAAAACTTGTAATGGGACTAGCTATCCCTTTTATTTTAATTCAACCCCCCTGGGCCAGTGCTCGATTTGAGTGTTGGTCCAAACTAGAGTCGTGTGCGGGGCCCCCCTTGGCAACTTGGGTATTTCGGCCACTGTACGCTGTGCTCATCCGGTCGTGGCCTGAGACGAGATACGCGCGGCTACTATCAGGGTGTCGACACGCCGGGAGGATTTGCTGGATTAGCCTTACCTTAGTTCGGTTTAACTTGAGCACGGGATTCCGAAAATACTCGGGTCTTCCCACCTATGGAGTTGCGACTCCGCGGATCGTGGGCTTGTGATGGGCCAAGTTGGAACACCCCTGCAGGGTTTGAACTTTCGAAAGCCGTGCCCGCGGTTATGTGGCAGATGGGAGCTTGTTAATTCCGGTTGTAGATAACTTGACACAATGTTTCAATACACTACCAGCGTGTGTACCGTGACTGTCAATTTCCGAATAGGGATTCGGGAGTTGAACACGGTGGGGTTATGTTTGACCGGCTTTAGTTAGGATCACTTCGTGATCATCTTTCGACCGAGGCACTTCTCTTCTCGCTCTCTTTTACGTAAGTTAGTGCTAGTTGCTGCTGCAGACTCTTGTTGTTCCTTTACCTCTCGTTCTTTCTTCAGCCTTGTCCTCACCCAAGGCTTAAATAGTCTTGTTACCCGGGAACGGGATTGCTGAGTCCTCTGTGGCTCACAGTTACTTCACCACACCAGATGCAGGTTCAGCCGAGTTTGATGCAGGAGATGGATCAGTACTTCACCAGGAGCTCGATGAAGAGTTTGACCGTTTGCTTGTGACGTTTCGATGTTCAGTAGTGGTTTCTACTAGGATTCGATCCTGACCTGTGGCTTTATGTTGTTTTGATATCTTTCTTTTGGATCTTCACCCGTAGTCGGGTTGTGATGTTTTGAATGATGTATTGCTTATGTATTGTATTGTGTGAAGTGCCGAGTGTAAGCCAATTATCTCCTTTTGCAATTTAATCCCTCTTTACATGAGTCGTGCAAAGATACCAAACTTGAGATCATTCTAGGATGGGCTTATACCTTTAAGTCGTGCCTCGACACGTAGGAGGTATAGTCCCATCCTGGGCATTACACCCTACCTGTCAAAGACTCTCCGTTCCTGACCGGCAAAAAGAAGCGCATAGGAGTGAGCTCGGCTCGGCTCGGCTCGGCTCAATCCCGCAACCCGCGGCGCGACGCGTCGTGACGAGGCGTGGCGTGGCGAGGCGAGCGGAGGAGGAGGAGTGCGCGAGGGCCTCATCTCTTCTCAAGCTCCAATAGCATGAGGGAGAGAATCCCTTATAAACCACTCCAACTCTCCTTCCACTTCCATGGTGGGACTAAACTTCCCACCACTCATGCCACCTACATGGGCCCTTAGAGATCAAATCTGGAATTGTCATATGGGCTCTAGGCCCATCTCAGATTTCAACAATCCCCCACCAGATCTCGAGGGCCCATTGTGTCCTCTGTTCCAATTACTGTTTCGATATACCAGTGTTTCAGCGAAGACCTGTTAAGGTTGAGCTTCACCTAGAGCAAGTAGCTACACTCCTTCACAACTGAACAATGGACTAAGCCTTGAATTGTCAGTTTGGCGTAAAGAAGTTTCACCACATGACTTACTGATACTAGGCTGCCGAAGGCTGACCCCTCGGGTGGAGCATATAAGTCACACTCCTGGCCTGTTCATGAGCTTATTAGAGATCACCCCAATCTCATAGACTGTGACCAGCAGTCGGGCTCATATAGGTGTGTTCCTCCAAAGATCGCTCTGTAGGATAGCATCTTGCTTATACATATAAGCCTTGGAACACATTAAGACAGTAGTCATCCTCCCATACAGTATTGAGAGTATTGCATCTCCAGCGGAGTGGGTTAGTATAGTTACTCTCCTCAGTTCACCACTGGCCTGTTTTCCCAGGTCCTACTTCACGGGATCTCCGATCACATAGGTTGGGTTACCATCATGGCAACTCATGTGGGTCTCATGCCCATCTCCCTCGATGCATTATCTATCACAACACGTGATAGCCCTTTTGTAAAGGGATCTGCCAGATTCTTAGCCGTATGGACATATTCCAAAGCTATCACTCCGGAGTTTCTCAATTTTCTGACAGCTTTTAATCTCATTCTTATTTGTTTGTTGGACTTCATGTTGTCCTTTGAACTCTTCACCTTGGTGATGACGGTCTGATTGTCATAGTTCATAAGGATAGCCGGAACCGGTTTATCAACCAATGGCAAGTCCATCAAGAGATCTCGAAGCCATCCCGCTTCGACACCAGATGTGTCTAATGCTGTTAATTCTGCTTCCATTGTCGATCTCGTTAAGATCGTTTGCTTGCAAGACTTCCAGGAAACAGCGCCACCTCCAAGAGTAAACATATACCCAGTTGTGGCCTTCATCTCATCAGCATCAGAGATCCAATTCGCATCACTATACCCTTCAAGTACCGACGGGTATCCGGTATAGTGAAGTCCATAGTTCATAGTACCCTTCAGATAACGCATAACTCTTTCAACAGCATGCCAATGTACATCACCCGGTTTTGATACAAACCGACTCAGTTTGCTCACAGCAAAAGCGATATCAGGCCTCGTAGCGCTAGCTAGGTACATCAGTGAACCAATGATTTGAGAGTATCTCAATTGATCTATAGCTGTGCCTTTGGATTTTCGAATCAACACGCTAGGATCATATGGTGTTTGCGATGGTGTGCAGTCCGAGTATCCAAAACGACTCAACACCTTCTCAACATAATGGGATTGCAAAAGTGTAATCCCACCCTCATTATCTCTCAGTAGCTTGATGTTCAAGATAATATCAGCCACACCAAGGTCTTTCATCTCAAAGTTCTGAGATAGAAACGACTTGACCTCCTCAATTACTTTGAGGTTGGTTCCGAATATCAGTATGTCATCAACATACAAGCACAGTATAACCCCTTCGCCCCCACCATGGCGATAGTATACACATTTGTCAGCTTCATTAACAACGAAGCCAATAGATGTCAGTGTTGTATTAAACTTATCATGCCATTGCTTAGGTGCTTGTTTCAGGCCATATAAAGATTTTATCAACCTACACACTTTTCCTTCCTGACCATCTATCACAAAGCCATCTGGCTGTTGCATGTAGATTTCCTCGTTAAGCTCTCCATTCAGGAAAGTTGTCTTAACATCCATCTGGTGGACGAGAAGACCATGCGAGGCCGCCAACGAGAGTAATACTCGAATGGTGATCAGTCTGGCCACAGGTGAATAAGTATCAAAGAAATCTTCCTCTTCCTTTTGGTCATAGCCCTTGGCCACAAGCCTAGCCTTGTACTTTTCAATCGTACCATCGGGCCTAAGCTTCTTTTTGAACACCCACTTACATCCCAATGGTTTGCAACCATAGGGACGCTCAGTAATCTCCCATGTCCCGTTAGCCATGATGGAATCCATCTCGCTACGGACCGCTTCCTTCCAGTAGTCAGATTCTGGAGAGGCATACGCTTCTGAAATAGAAGTGGGAGCATCATCCACGAGGTACACGAATAAATCATCACCAAAGGTCTTTGCAGTCCTTTGTCTCTTTCCCCTACCAAGGGTTTCCTCGTCATCCTCCTCAGGATTTTCATCATGTGTTCGTTCATAGTATTCCATAGGAATGGCAGGCTCGGGAGTCTCCTCAGATTCCTGTCTAGAAGTGCTTTGCCTATCTCTCATAGGAAATATATCCTCGAAGAATGTAGCATCCTTAGACTCCATAATTGTACCAACCTTTTGGTCAGGTACCTCAGATTTCACTACTAGAAATCTATAGCCAACACTATTCTTAGCGTAGCCCAAATTAACGCAGTCCATGGTCTTCGGTCCAAGCTTGCGCTTTTTGGGGATCGGCACATTGACTTTCGCCAAACAGCCCCAAGTACGTAAGTACGAGAGTGTCGTCCTTCTCTTCGCCCATTTCTCATAGGGAGTGATATCTCATTGTCCTTTGTCGGAACTTTATTCAGGACATGACATGCCGTCAATATAGCCTCCCCCACCATGCCTTGGATAAACCCGACGTATCTAACATGGCGTTAACCAAATCAGTTAGAGTACGGTTTTTCCGCTCGGCAACCCCGTTTGACTGGGTGAATAGGGAGGCGTCCTCTCATGAATAATGCCGTCTTCCGCACAAAAGGAGTCAAACTCACTCGAGAATTACTCTCCACCACGATCTGACCGAACTCGTTTAATTTGTTTTTCAAGTTGTTTCTCAACTTCTGCCTTATAGATTTTAAAGTAGTGTAGAGTCTCATCTTTAGTATTTAATAGATAAACATAGCAATATCTAGTGGAATCATCTATCAATGTCATGAAGTATTTCTTTCCACCTTTAGTCAACACACCATTCATCTCACAAAGATCAGAATGTATGAGTTCTAATGGTGCCAAGTGTCTCTCCTTCGCGGCCTTGTGAGGCTTGCAAGGTTGCTTAGCTTGCACACATGAAAGGCATTTAGAACCTTTGGCTAAAGTGAAACTCGGGATTAAATCCAACTTAGCTAGTCGCGTCATAACACCGAAACTAATGTGACAAAGACGTGAATGCCAAACTTCTGATTCATTAACATTCGAATGAATATGGTTCACGACTTTATTACAAAAATCTGCGAGGGAAAGGCGGAACATTCCTCCGCTCTCATAACCTTTTCCAACAAAGAGTCCATATTTCGTAACAACTAATTTATTAGACTCGAAAACCAACTTAAACCCTTCTCTACATAGAAGGGAGCCACTAACGAGGTTCTTCTTGATGGCGGGGACATGTTGCACGTTCTTCAGCTGCACGATCCTTCCCGAAGTAAACTTCAGATCGACCATGCCAACACCATGAACAGAAGCACTCGCGCCATTCCCCATCAATACGGACCCGTGGCCTGTGACCTGGTAAGAAGTGAACAATGAAATGTCAGCACACACATGAACTCCTGCACCTGTGTCCACCCACCAATCGTTGGGCTGAAACACTGAAAAAACAGTAAATAAATTACCGTACCCAGATGCACCATTGTCATTGTTGCCCACAATCATGTTGACAGACTTGGAGTCCTGTCCTGGCTTCTTGTACTTGTTTGGGCACTTGTTGGCCCAATGTTCAGCCGAACCACAAGTAAAGCAGCCCTCATCCTTCTTGTTCTTCTTGAAGGTCTTCTTACCATTCTTCTTAAAGTCGGCATTGTGTTGGACACGGCATTGTGTTGGACACCGTTCTTTCCCTTGGGCTTGTGGGAGTTGGAGTTCCTCTGGTTCACCATGTTGGCGACAGCAATCCCCTCAACCGCTTTCCCGTTCGAGTCCTTTGCCCTTGAGTTCTGCTCAACTCAGATGGCCAATGACATCCTCCACTGAGAATTCACGCCTCTGATGTTTCAGAGTAGTGGCAAAGTTCCTCCAGGAATTAGGGAGCTTAGCGATTATGTAGCCCGCGACAAACTTGCCCGGTAACTCGCACTTCAGAAGCTCAAGCTCCTTAACAATGCATATTATCTCATGAGCCTGTTCCAGCACAGGACGGTTTTCAACTATCTTGTAATCATGGAACTGCTCTATAATATACATCTCACTCCCAGCATCGGTGGCCCCGAATTTAGATTCGAGCGCCTCCCACAAGTCCTTGGCGACACGCACATGTAAATATGCGTCGACCAGTTTATCTCCGATCACGCTAAGAAGTGCTCCGAGAAATACGACGGTGGCCTCCCTGAACGCCTTCTCCTGTTCAGGAGCAATCGTTCCCGTGGGCACACCGGCGACCCAGAACACGTTCATAGCCGTGAGCCATAAAGTGGTCTTAGTCTGCCAACGCTTAAAATATGTACCGGTAAACTTTTCCGGTTTCAGTGCAGCGGCAAAGCCACTTGTCGAAAAATTCCTACACATAATAGGTTTTTGGATTGCTGAGTAAATAGGCAATTTTCCGATTAATTTAATCCACGAATTAACTACTAGCATGACATTGACACAAATAATAGCATACTGATATTCAATCATGCAAACACATACTACGCTAATTGTAGACAGATCTACGTATAACGCTAGCATGCCTAAAACAGAAAACAGTAGGAGCGGGGTAAACGAGTTATACCCTCCAGTAGGCCATGCAGAGGCCGCGGCAGCGGTGACGGCAGCAGCGTCCTCGGCTGCCTTCTTGTCGGCTTCGATCTTCTCGGCGGCGGCACGTTCGGCGTCGGTGGTCATGGTGATGACGAGGGCGACGCGGACGTAGAGGAAGTAGAAGAACGGCGAGCAGTCGCGTAGTCGCTTCTCAAAAACCTATTCGCCCCTCTCCCGTACAGGATCCAGAGAGGCGAGGCTTCGGAGACCTGCTCTCCCGTCGACCGTGTACGCGGCGGACGGGATGGAGTCACCGGCGGCAGCAGCAGCAAAGGGACGACGGCGGGCGTGGAGGCAGATGCGTTCTGTATTGCGGCCGCTAGGGTTGGCAGCGCCCCACATATATATGTGCGGCCGCGCGTGGAGAAAAGTGGGCCGAACACACGTCCAAGTCGGTAGCCCACGATCCGACGTCCCAGATCGTGGCCCTACCTGTCAAAGACTCTTCGTTCCTGACCGGCAAAAAGAAGCGCATATGAGTGAGCTCGGCTCAATCCCGCAACCCGCGGCGCGTCGTGACGAGGCGAGCGGAGGAGGAGTGCGCGAGGGCCTCATCTCTTCTCAAGCTCCAATAGCATGAGGGAGAGAATCCCTTATAAACCACTCCAACTCTCCTTCCACTTCCATGATGGGACTAAACTTCTCACCACTTTGTCATGCCACCTACATGGGCCCTTAGAGATCAAATCTAAAATTGTCATATGAGCTCTAGGCCCATCTCAGATTTCAACATTGGGCATTAAGACTGAACATGCCAAACATGTCACCCATCTCAAACAGGTCGCCAATGACATGGTCAGGAACAATTGGAGAGCGCATGTACCCATCTCAAACAGGTCGCCAATGACATGGTCAGGAACAATTGGAGAGCGCATGTACTGGAACGACTCTGCGGTGGTGTCAAATACCATTATCAGCCGCTACTATGGCAAAGGACAGATCTGGGGGAATGCAGCAATACCTTGGCATCAGGGCACCCTACGTGCCTGGGCGGTTGGTTGGAGCCTACTGTGAAAACATAGGAGCCACTTTGAGCATGGGCGGATTTGGGCCCCAGGCAGCCCAGGCCATTGCCTGGGGCGTAGGAAAATTTCTCGGCCTATATTTTCAAAAAAAAAAGTTTGGCCTGGGGCGCAGCCCACTTCCAAGCCCAGGCAGCCCAGGCCAACTGGCCCAGTCGCCCAGGCCGACTGCCTGCCCGCCCCGCTGAACGCGCAATCGCCCCCTTCTTCCCCCGACTTGACGAACCCTAGGCTGCTAGGAAATTGCCTGCCGTCGGCGCTGCCCGCCGCCACCGCCTGCCGTCGTGCCGGTCAGCTCCGTCCGGCAGCGCCACCCGGCTCCCCCCCCCCCAGTCTTCGTTCCCTTATCCCATTCTGCGGCGTCCCCGCGTCAGGTTGCGCCGCTGCCGGCTGCGGCCCTGTCCGGCGAGGGCGCGAGGCGGCGACCCCGGCTAGGGCGCGAGGCTGCAGGCTGCCGGGCGTCCGACGAGGTGGTCGTAATCAGCCGTGCTGCAGCGAGTGGCACAACGCAAAGGTACTGGATGCTACTGTTTTTGCTTGTAGATGCAGTTCTGAAGGGAAAGAAATTGCCTGAACATTCAGATTAGGCAGTAGAGATATTTACACCTAAGGCATGTACAATTTGGCCCATGAAGGAAGCATCAATGCAGTAGCATTTACTCCCTCCGTTCCCAAATATTTGTCTTTTTAGACATTTCAAATGGTTACAACATACGGATGCATGTAGACATGTTTTAGAGTGTAGATTCACTCATTTTGATTTGTATGTAGTCACTTGTTGAAATCTCTAGAAAGACAAATATTTAGGAACGGAGGGAGTAGATTTTACACGTATGTATCTTTCTTTGACAACATGGAGCCATGTATCTGGTACTAATAGTACGTACTATTGTTGACACTGCTCCAAGTTGTTTTCCTGATAATAAAATTCAGTCAGTGTAGATGACGTTTATTCGTGTTGTTACAACTGAACTCGTGATTGTTCCTAGATTTCCATATGGACTTGCTAATGAGTTTACCTCGAGAGGACAGCATGCCAGATTCTTGGTACTGCATGAACAATTGTGGCATGATTTTCGATTTATCATGTCTGTGGCCGAAAGAATAAGACCCGAGACGAATAGTAAAACTACTAAGGTTTTCAAAACATGGGAGATGTTACCTACATCGTGTCTGTTTCTTCTGATGATCATCCAACCAGTAGTCAATCTATTCATATGTAAGCAGTAGGCTTCGAAGAATTGCTTCAGTGTGGAGAATTGCATTTTTTTCTGTATGGTATAGATGTTGATTATGAGTCAAGAAGTTTACTCGTGGATGTACACCACTAACATTTTTGAATCTATAAAATTTTACAGGAAGATGAGTAAAAGAAACAAGACATTGAATTCTTTTTTTCAAGTTCGAACCACGAGAACCGCGGAAACTGGTCCTTCAACTCAAACAACTGATAATATCCCTAGTGTTACAGCTAAACTCAAACCCGGTGATGTTGAATCAGACCCTGGTAAGAGAATACCAATTGAGGATTTAGATGCAGACATTAGAGATCTTGCTAGAACGGAACAAAATGGGTGATGATTGGATGAATCATAGAATGGTATGTTACATTGAGCGAGATGTATTTGTTAGTATTGAAGAACCAAAGATCATCGAGTGATTTCAAGGTTATCGCACACGCAAAGTCCTTTTGCCTCGTCCTAGACGTAAGTTTTCACATTTTGCATCTGTTATTAACTAGTTTTACCTGCTATATTATGCACTGATTTGCATTTCAAAATATGATTGAAGGTTTAGATTCTTCTGCTATTGAAGATGGAGTCATGGGAGGCTCAGATCAACCAATCCTTTGATTTGGTATCAATCTTTTGTATCATCTATATATGTTACATATTGTCTTTTGATTTATCTTGCTTTATTAGTTGACCCATCATGAAACAAATGCTGCCATTGAATATCATGTTTGGTTTCTTATTAGTTATGCAACATAGATTGACTTTTGTATGCCTTGACACTGGAGTTTTTTTTTTGATAGTTTTTAGCCCTTAGTTTCTCGCCTGGGGCGTCAGCCAATCCTGGGTCCGCCACTGACTTTGAGCATCATCCTTGAACCTCGGGGCAAGGTAGAGCAATAGTCGGTACTCGTCGGTAGGGCGGTGTGGGTACATCCCCAAGAAACTAAAGCAATCAAGCTGGTGCAGGGGAGCATATTGACGAGTGATCGGGTTGCAGACGGAGGCCGTCACAGCGTAGCCTTCATCCCCCTTTTTCCATGCGCCCAAGATGAGGAGGCCGTCAAAGGAGGCCTGCAGAAAGATGCCGGGGGCGCCATCAAGTCGGGCAACTGACCGGAGCTCGTCGGCTGCCGGATGGTCGCAGGGGATGATGTCTACCACTACTGACGAGCCGTCGCCACTGCGACCGTAGAGGAGGGGGAGGGCGGGCTGGCGGGCGTGGTGGGCGAGGAGGTGGCGGGGCAGACGGCGCGGCAGCGGAGGAGGGGTTTGGGGGGCAGGCGGACGAGGATCTCCCAGATGGCGATCTCATCGGGGAGGAGTGGCGCCGCTGCTGCTGCTCTTGCGCTCTGGAGCAGTGACGGCGGCGGAGAGGAAAAGAGGAGAGGTCCGTAGGTCATCCGGTTCCTTCCTCTCGCGGCTGTAAACACAGACGCGTCTGGGCTGGGCCGTTTTGTATGGGCTTCTCCTAAAACGGGCTGATCTGTGCACTTCCGTTCTCTCTGTCTCTCTCACTGGGGCAACCAGGGAGCTGCCCTCAGGTGTGGCTCCAGTTTTTTTTTTATGGTCTCAAAAAAGTTAATTTTTCTTTTTAGCCTAAAGAAACTTTATTTTTCCTATAGAAATGGAACCTTTTAATGTTAGTTTTTTTTGACTTTTTATTGTAATCTATTTACTATATTTGTATGTGGGCACTAACTGCTTTATTTTGCGAAAAAATCTTGTATTACTCAACCTCAAGAATCCGGACAATTTCTAGGACTTCCTTTGGCCCAGACCCAAGCCATACAGTCATCTTTTTTACTCCCATTGTAAACAAATATATAAGAGTGTTTAAATTATTACTTTAGTGACATAAACGCTCTTATATTTCTTTACGGAGGGAGTGCTTTTCAGTTTTACATTCCTATTTTATCTATTATCTATTTTTCTTACTTTTTTATTTCTCTTCCATTCACATTTTCCCCTTTTACTTTGTTGTAATTAGCTTTCTTGAGTTCCACTGATCTTGGGTAATATTTTTTATGCCGTTTTATGAATTATTTGAGAAATTGGTTCGCAAGTAGGTAACACATTTAATGGATAGGCGAACATATTTACAAACAGATTTTTCATGTCTACATACGGGGCAAATGATGCATGTCTATGAGTAGACCCCATATCAAATGAAAAACTTATTTTCTTTTTAATCCGAGTTCATAAGCAAAAGTTATGCCCATTTTACAAATTCCAGAGAAATTTTGCAAATAAAGTTGAAATTCATATTTGTAAATTTTCCCAACAAGTAGACCTCATATCACATGAGAAACTTATTTTCTATAATTTTCTTTTATTTTATTTTAAAGTGAAAAGGCGGTCCACTGAGGGGTGCATTCGGTGGAATATTTGGGCCAACTTAGTAATGGCGCACCGTGGGAATGGTGCGCCATTACTAACTAGTAATGGCGCACCACACACACGGTGCGCCATTACTAGTTTTGAAAAAAAATACAAAATTTGAAAAAAAAATACTAGTGGCGCACCGTGGATGTGGTGCGTCATTACTAGTTTAACTACTAATGGCGCACTATCCACTGGTGCTCCATTACTAGTTTTGAAAAAAAATAAAAAAAAATTGTTACTAATGGCGCAACGTGGATGTGGTGCGCCATTAATATTTGAACACTAATGGCGCACCAACACATGGTGCGCCATTAGTATATAGTAATGGCGCATCACATGTCTGGTGCGCCATTAGTGGCCATATCATCTATAGCTCTTTTCCTAGTAGTGTGAAATCCCCATCTCCTCATCCAAATCACTCCTCTCCCCCGTCCCTCTCCTCCTCTCTCCCTCCATAGGCTCTCCCATGGCACTCTTGCCCATGTGCGTCTCCTCCTCCATGGCGCCCAACGAGGCCGTCGCCTCACGCCGCTGGCATGCAGGAGCTTGCCGGTCTTCCCCCTCGCCTCCCGCCACCACATCGGCGCACCTCACCACCAACGACTAGCCCCGGTGCCCCCTTCGTCTCCTTCCTCTATCCCTTCTTTCTCTTTTCCCCTCTGCCCTCTGGTTTCACTCACCCTCCCATGTGCTTGCCCATGCAGGTCATCGACATGGACGACCAGGAGCTCGCTGCCATGGCTGCGAAGAGGAGCCCCAAGCCACCGCCTTCCTCAGTCATGGATCTGAGCCCTCTGCAGCAGCCGACCCTGGATCTTGTCTGCCCCTGCCCTTCCGCCGGCGACCCCTAGCGTCGCTAGGTCGAAGCATTGCTGCCATTGACAGCACGCACGGAATCGAGAATTTTTTTTGTTTTTGAAATTAATAGTAGTAGCGTGGGTGGCACCCATGCTACTACTAATAGACGTAGTAGTAGCGCGGGCGCAGCTGTGCTACTACTACAAGTTAGCTGTAGCGTCGTAGTAGTAGCACGGGTGCCCGCGCTACTACTAGCTATTTAACCCGCGCTACTACTAGGTTTTTCCCTAGTAGTGTGGGGGCATCATCATCGGAAGTGTCAAGTATATTTCCTTCAACTGGCCTGACGCTCCCAATGGCCATTTGCCAAATAGCTTCCAAAATCGATGGTTCATCTATCACACTAGGCAGGTGCCCCTTTTGGGAGTTGTTAGATTCATCAAACCGCACATTTACCGTTTCCATAACTTTCCCTTGGTGAGAGTTATATACACGATAAGTATGCGAGTTCGAGCCATAACCAAGAAGAAAACCTTCATATGCATTGGGTGCAAACTTGGAATTATGATTCATGTCACGAATGTAGCAAGGTGCACAAAAACACGTAAATAAGCAACATTCGGTTTCTTGCTAGTGATGAGCTCGTATGAAGTTTTCTTAAGGAATTTGTGAAGATAAACACGATTCAGAATAGGACAAGCAGTGTTAATAGCATCAACCCATAAGCGAATAGGAGTTTTATACTCACTGAGCATAGTTCTCGCCATCTCGATAAGAGTTCTATTCTTTCGCTCAACCACTACATTCTGTTGGGGAGTGTACGCGGCAGAGAACTCATGAGTTATACCATTCGTCGAGAAATTCTTTAATATGAGTATTTTTGAACTCAGTACCGTTGTCGCTTCTGACATGCTTAATTCACACATCATATTCATTTTGGACCTTCTTGTCGAATCTTTTGAAGATGTATTGGGTGTAGGTTTTGTCTTCGAGAAAGACTACCCCAAGTGTAATGAGACAAACCATCAACAATAACCAGACCATAATGACTGCCTCCAAAACTTGCATAATTTTGAGGTCCAAATAAATCAATATAAAGAATTTCCAAAGGTCTTGTTGTGGTCATGACAATTTTCAACGAATGATGCTTCTTGGCCAATTCACTGGCCTCACACGCACCATAGAGACGATCCTTGTCGAATTTCACATCGGGAATGCCACGGAGATGATTTTTCTTCACAAGAGTCTGCATATTTCTCATTCCTGCATGACCAAATCTTCGGTGCCACAACCATCCTTCTGTTTCTTTTGAAAGCAAACAAGTTTGGACCGAGGGACCTTTAGAGAAATCCACAATATATAAATCACCTTTCCTATTTCCCTCGAAGATGACGGAATTGTCAAAGGCCATAAAGACAATTCATTTGGATATAGAAAATAGAACTAGCATGCCTAGATCACAAAGCTTGCCAACTCACATGAGATTGAATCCAAGAGACTGAACAAGTAAAACATCATCAATCCTCTTGTCTTTGGATATAGCAATTTTACCTAACCCAATTACATTTCCTTTGTCGTTGTCACCAAAAGTAATATACTTCAAATATGAAGCAGTTAAGTTGGGGTCGACAAACAACAACTTGTCTCCGGTCATATGACTAGTGCATCCATTATCCATTCGGTACACCCGGAGACATAGTCCTGCAGAAGAATTAGGCTTTCTTAACCACCCACATCTTTGTAGGTGGCTTCGAAACAATAGAGCGGGATATGATTTCTTTCAATAACCATAATTATTACTCAAAGAAGTACAAGCATAATCGAAACAATAGGGATTGAAATTCTTTCCAGAAGAATGAGTATAGTGGTTGAATGAGGTATGTCTGTACTCGAACTGTTTCAAGGGAGTAACGAGCATTTTCTGCCTACATGGTTATTAGCTTAGTAATAGGCAATGCTCCAATAATTTTCCTGGGCACCCAAATAGCTTTCTTTGGGGGTCATTCCTGCAGTTTGGTCCAACATAGCGAGTGACGGCCTCACCACATTGGTTTTTGAACAGCTTATAGTTGTCCAGTGAATCATCATAAGAGTATTCAGGGATAGGAGAGTCATATCCCAAAAGTAAAGATGGATCGAGCGTTTTCCTCTTGGCAGGCACCCACATAGTGCGAGGATATTGATCAGGTTCCAGTAGGAGCCATTTTCATTCAGTTTCCTTTCGAAAGCGATGCCATCTTTCCTAGGATTTTTGTGAAGAATTGATATTTTTTCAGATTATCACATATGTTTCGATGCCCTTTAAGAGACTTGAACATTCGTGTATGAATGAAATCCGTCAACCTAGCATTGTCATGAGACACATAACCAATTTCCTGGACAGAGGGGCGAGCTTTCACAGAAGATTCAGCATTGCTGCGCTCAAGGCATTTTGAGCAAGGTGGTATAAATACTTCAGGTTTCTCTTTGAGTTGTTGGGTGAGAAGAGAATTTTCTCTGATCAAATCATCATGAGCCTCTCTCAGTGACTCGAGTTCATGTTTCCTTTTCTGGTAATCATAAATTAATCTCTCGTGTTCGGCCGAGAGAAAATCATGACAGTTCGGCCACATTGAAACATTGCTGGACCACCACCTGACGATACATAAATTTCGTTTGGATACCAATTTTAATATTCATGTCTACGCATGTTTAATTTTTATGTTCCGTCACATGAGACTTCTTAGATTTTAATATTGGCCCTACACATCATTCTCTGTAATATACTCCTTCTGATTGAAAAAAGTGTCGCAACTTTGAACTAAGGTTAGTTCAAGTTTAGTTCAAAGCTGCAACACTTATTTTGGATTGTATTAATATTCAGTTTAGAGTTGTTTGTAACAATTATTTTTTACTTATATTTTCCTTACAGCATCCATTGCTTTGCAAGAAATGATTTTTAAAGCATATTAGCATTACATGATCTGTCTCAACTCAAGTTTTAATTATTTTTTATACAAAATAAGGATTCAGTTTTTAGTCGATGTCACTAATGATGAAGAAAAAACGTATTCCACCGGAGATGACTCTTATATGTTACCACCTCCACTATGGTAGAATTGACAAGATGCACATCAATTCGTCTGCCACTGCAGTTCACTCCATACATGCTAATCATAGCAGGCATTAGGCGGTGATCTGTAGCCCATATTCTTTTTCTTAAGTCAAAATTGCAAACTTTAGTTAGTTCTAAATACAATTTTATTAGCTTCTATAATAAAAAAAATCAATACTGTTAAATTCACCATTTAATATATTTTCATGACATATACTTGTTATTGTAAATGTACACAGGTTTTTCTATGAACTTGGTCGAGATTTATACAATTTGATTTCAAAATATGCAGATTAAATAAAAAGGGGGGTATTTTTCATGACTTGATCATTTAATGTAACTTTTTTATCATTGCAACACCAGAAGGAGAAGAGTTTGGCTTGATTGCGTTCCAAGCATGTCCGGTGAGATATATGCAAATGGAAATTGAAATAGCGACAAGTGGATTTGCAAGATCCATAGGCTCCGGAGGGTTTGCAAATGTTTACTATGGAAGGCTGCCAGACGGTACGAAGATTGCGGTCAAACGTCTAAACACCCGGCAGCAGAGCGTCGGTGATTTTACGAGCGAGGTTAGTTTCTTCCGAGTCTTTTTTTTCTCTTTATATGGTAATATATTGCAAATTTGTGATCAATTAATTGGTTAATTGTTTGGCTATATTATTTCAGATTGTGTTGCTTTCTCGACTTCACCACAGAAATGTGGTGTCACTCCTTGGATACAGTCAGCAGGGTGTGGACAACATCCTTTTCTATGAATTCATGCACAATGGGACGGTAAATCATCACCTTCATGGTAAGCAGTGGCGGAGCTTCATGGGGCAAAGGGGGCCATTGCCCCCCCCCCCCTACTCTAGGAAAACTTTAATGTGTACCCCTAATATTATTAGGCTTGAACATAAAAGGTTTCTCAGAGTTCCTGCATAACTTATCTTCATCGTCTCCTCAACTCTGGTTAGCCCCCTCAAAAATCTTCATCAAGTTCTGCCATGGTTGGTAAGTCTCATGTCCCTACAAATGCAAATATCCTACTCTAAATTCTTCAATTTGTTAGCAATCTCGAGCCTTTTTATGATGCCATATACTAGTAAGAAGGAGGGAGTAGTATATAAGTCCAGCTTTACTCTTCTCCAACCAGCATTTTCATTAATTAGAAATAACAGAGTTACACTCATTTTGGGAGAAAGCTAGATTACTTTGTGCCCAAAGTTGCCAAGGGCACAGATGGATCATCCCAAATCCTAATGGAAGCTCCATTCTTAACCTGGTTGGCAAGAAGCTAACACTTGTTCCAACCAGTAGAGTGAAATGAAACACATAGACTTAAGTGTCGTTCGGTGTCCCTCCGCTCCATGTCTCTGCTCTCGGAGCGGACAGAGCTGTAGTTGAAATCCTTGGAACCAGTAAACAGCTGATCCACAGATTCTAGGATGTGAAGGAGTTGGTGGACTGGCGAACGCACCCTTAGTAAGCCAATTCTCTTTATGTTTATCTACCTCCCCATCATGCTACAGGGAAACAACAAGTACAAGAAAGTAAACCACCATGGATATGGATGCATCTTCTCATTTAGTACAAATCGGCAGTAGCACAACAACTCAAATGCCAACTACATCTACTCTTATTCTCTGCTTCTTCTGACCACCACGTTTTTTTCTGCAAGAGCAATCCACAAGCAGATACCACTTCAGCACTAGTCAAACAACAATGTTGTTGCATCTCCTATTTTTTTAATCTCTTTCTGCGTGAGTGCACTAGGCAATCTCGTAGACCATGGACACCCCAACTTTTATAAAGCACTAGTTGCATGCAACACATCAGAAGATGGACTACAAATACAAATAAATACAGCCAAAAAATTAGAGATTTCAATCAAAATTCCAAAGACGGGGGATTTTACTTACCGCAGTCATTACAACATGGTTGACAAACTGAGGCTTTTTCTAGAAGGCATTTTAAAAAGTGCCTTGGATTAGCTTACTTGAAGGCATTTTGGAGAAATTGCCTTCAAAGGTCTCCTGTTAACAAGGCATATATCAAAAACGCCTCAAAACATGCTCAATGCATGGCATTATGGAAAAACGCTGCAATATGTTATAGTATAAGGGGCATTTTGTATATCGCCACTAGAGATTTGGAGCCATTTCTAGCAAATGCCATAATATGTCAATGCATAGGGGCCATTTTACAAATTGCTAGTCTACTTTTGAAGGGGTTCTGAATCCTTATCAGATTTTGAGAAGAGTCCCTAATGTACTCTTTAAAGAAGTGGAGAATAACCAATGACATCAGGCATGTCCTAGGTATGACATAATGTGGGAAAGAGACTCCTCACTCCCGAAAGTAGTGGAGCATGCGTGGGCAAGCAAACAGTCTAAGGGTGACTTGGATACTTTTGCAATTTATTTAAAGGAATTGATGCAAGATTTGAGGGTCTCCAACATGAATAATTTTGGCAATGTAATTAAAGAGATTGAGAAATTTAGAGGTGAGATGGATGCGCTCCAACAGGGAGGTACTAATCGTGTAAGAATTCATAATAAAATGTATGAGCTTGATGAGCTCCTTTATCGAGAGGAGATGATGTGGTTGCAGCGTTCTAGTGTGATGTGGTTCAAGGAGGGGGAAATAAATACGAAGTATCTTCACCGTAGAGCAGTTTAGCGGGCTCGAAGAAATTATATGTAACGACTGAAGAAAGACGATGGAACTTGGTGTTCCGTTCCCTCTGATATGGAACGTATGGCCACCTCCTGGTTTAAGGAGGTATATACAAAGGACCCAATGCTACAGCTCGAGGTTGTTCTGGACTGCATAAGGCCATGGTAACTGATTATATGAATATTAAAGTTGAGGCCCCTTTTTCTAAGAAGGAAATTTCTGATGCTCTATTACAGATAGGGTTGTTGAAAGCTCCAGTCTTTGATGGGTTCCCGGTGCTGTTTTTTCAGTGGAATTGGCTAGTTATAAAAGAGGACGTTATTGCGGTTGTAGAATTTTTTCAAGCACCGATTGCTTCAGCTCGTCCGTCATACCTTTTTGCAAAAAAGCCCTAGTATTTTCTTGAAATCAACCCGTAGTCCGGACTTAAGTCACAACCCGAACCATTATTTTATATTTTTTCCAAAAACCACCAGACCTTTTACGTAATTCATCTGCGGATCATATTTAAGTCAAACAAATACTTTTCTAAATTATACATATCTTTTAAACCGTAACTCTGATTTTAACATGTTATATATGAAATTTGATTAGAAAAATATGTAGAATATGAATATGATGTTATTATTACCTGTTAAATATTTCTAAATATTATTTTGGGAGATATTCAAGTCAAACAAATGTTTTTTTTCTAAATTATCCGTATCTTTTAAACCGTAACTCCGATTTTAACATGTTATATATGGAATTTAATTAGAACAATGTGTAGAATCTGAAAATGATGTTATTTTTACCTGTTAAATATTTTTGAAATATTATTTTGAAATAAAACTTATAATCTATAGGACACGATCCGTTTTTCTTTCGTACCGGCGGTTATCCGGATTGCATATAAACATCCACTAAAACCATCTAGGGAAAAGAGAACATCGATAACTAGAAATGCATACCTCTAAAAAACCTCGTAGGGGAAAACAACAGATTTATCATCGCGCGAGAGAGAAAGCGAGAGGGAGAGGGAGAGAGAGATGCCTTAGGATTAACACATTCGAACATGTTTTGGTTTGTCAGAACACTAAGGCCACTATCGGCGAGGGTGAGAAGGAGGATAAGCGGCAACACAAATGTGATGCCTCACTAAAATAAAGGAGAAGGACCTATTGTGGTCTTGAGTGATGGTTGTTGGATTAAGAGTGTGTGTTACTTTTTTTCTCCCGTTGCAACGCACAGGCTCTTTTGGTAGTTGGAGAGTAAAATAAACAAATTCATTGCTACTATATTTTTTTCAAATATTTTTACGATCTTATACATCAAGCCCCCGTTTGATCCGAAAAACTTTCAAAATGAGTTTTTACTAGTTTGTCTAAAAATATTCATTGTAGTTGGAGACCAAAAAACGTGTTATTGCATTTATATTTGTGTTGAAATTATTATTTTCTGATCTTATTCAATAACCGCCCGACCGATCCAAAAAATTTGGAATTGGTTTTTTTATGGTAGCGAGAATTAAATCTTCCATTGTGCTAGATTTATAATCAACGACTATGGGATTTCAGACTAAGAAAATACTAATAGGTTCACATTTGGGGCCAAGGCACCCACGGGGTTGCAAGATGAGGGTGGAGAAACTGATCTTGCACTTTAATCTCTTCTCTCTCTTTTTGGTGGCGGGGCCCAAGCAGCAAGTGGCCAGGAGGGACCACCCAAATAGATTCTCCTGAAAATTATTTGATATTGACATCTGATTCACCTCATATACCGTCCAAACAAATGCATTCGGCGCCAAAAAATGTCAAATCTCAGTTCTGCTGCCCATGACAACCCATAATTGTAGCTGATGCCTGAGACTTTACCAAGGTTTGTTTGCAAGTTCAAAAATATTTCTTGGTTTCAAAAACTCTAAAAATGAGTAAATCTGCATGCAAATGCTCACAACGGACCTACACAATATTTCATAAAGAAAATAATTTTAATATTAGCTCACACGAAAAGTATAAATAGGTGAATCTATAATGGATTTACTAGTCACCATTATACATCCACGCATTTAAGTTTTCATTTTTACAAATATTTAGCGCATGCCCACATGAACATGTGGGATGGTTTTTAAAATTTCTAAACTTTTTAATATGATTAATTTTGATAAATTTCATGCATCACATAGCCCAAGAGTCGAAAGTCTTGGTCCTCTAGGATCATTCTGAGAGGCAATACTCTCTCATGCCAGGTTTCTAAGTTTCACGGTATTTCAATGAAAGCTTCGATCATTAATATGGTCACTAAAATATTGTGTGTATGTCTATATCATTATATTAGCATTTCAACTGTATAATTTGCAACCCCGCTCTTCCATTTGCTTCTCCCACATCTATTTTTGTATCTTGATTCGGGTGACATTTAACTCATATTTTTTGACTAAATTAATGGTCAAAGTATTTTTATCAATTTTTTTGTTATACTTACAAACCAAGGTATATGGAGTAGTAAAGCTCTATAACAGAAGAAGCTCTTTGATTTTTCATTGTCTAATGCATGTTTTTTAAGCATAAATTTCCCACTTATAAAATGCCAACAACATTACTAAAAAGGCAAATGATATAAAACTATTTCGGAAGACAATTAAAGTGATATGGTATATGTCAAGATGGCAATGGGCTGGATTCAGCTCGGGTTGACAAATGTCAAGTCCATACCCGAATCCATGAGGTCGTCCACAAAAAAAATCCATGGACAGAAAATTATGTCCATGTCCAAACCTAATGGATATCCACCGGGTTATCTCAACACGTATACATAAAGACATAGCAAATAATTCACGAAAGCTCTCGAACTCTCACAAAATGACATAGCAGAAGTAGACACCATCAAATAAGCTCCTTGATTGTCACGAAGTGACATAGGATAGGTGCACATCACCAAATAATCTCTCAAATTATCACAAAATGACATAACATCAAATAAGCATATATGCAAACAATTCTCGGTCCTCACAAAATGACATAGCAATAACAAAAAATCATCTCCCAGTCTTAGTTTCTCACAACATGGCATACCACAACTTCAAATAATCACAGATTGAGGTACAACCATAAGTAAAGGTATACTTTTAGGCATCATCTTCCATTCTTCACATGAATGTTCTAGGCATCATCTTCTAGGCTTTAGTTATGATGGACTCGGACTCGTCCTTGAAGTGAATAGATCAAAAGCATAAGAGTGTGGACCGTATGCTCGGCTTCCAGAGAGGAGTTGATAGAGATCATTCAAGAAGAGGACTCCTTTTCAATCATGTAGATGTGGTTACATGGCCCTACAATTACGGACGATGCTCTCCGTACACAACATCATGCTTTGTGACGAGAAGAGAGTCGTGTTTGAGGCCTGGAAGGGGAACTTGCGGGACATGCTTGCCAATGATACAATGGTGGACATATCACTCAACAAGGCATGAGGGTCCAGTAACTGGTAGTATCGATCGCCATGGGAATATCCGATGTGTTAGCCATCTCCCTGAGGTTCTTCAACTCTACGAACATCAATGGACGTTCTACTGCAAGCTTGTTTTATTATCTTTGTTCCATAACAAGTTTGAGAATGTAAATGTATACACTTTTATGCTACTTTTGTTATCTTGCATCTGTTTGGTGTAGGCCTGATGTTGTCGCGCCTTAACATTAATTGTGTTTGGGTCTAGTCAAAATTTATCTGTCACAACACTTTAGGTGTTCTAATCCATAACAACACGATGGTACTTAGCCATATTATCAATAAATCTACAAGTTTCTCTTTTCCTTTTGCCATTTTATGTTCCTTTCAACCACAATACCCGAAGGAGTTTTCATAAAGCAGTATGAAAAACTCAATTGCAAGTCCTTGTTTTTTTTCTCAACAAAGGGCAATATAATAATATCAAGATGACACCGGTAATACCCAGACTCTGCAACGATACATTATGAAGCCTTAGTCTAGCAATTAAGGATGAACACAACCATAAAAATAAAAAAGGCGACATAACCAACAACAAGCAGCAGCATCATCATTCACCATTCTCAACAACATGTGAACTACGAGAAAGGTTCTCCGAAAGCAACATCTACTTTATTCTCTAAGAAATATTTTTGTACAAAATATTTTCTAAGGAAGATTGACAGTGCGAGAGCTATATCTCATTTATAGCGAGGCCATAGCTTCTCTCGCTGAAGAAAATCTTCATCTGGCATAGACTAAGGCCAGCCATTTGCCCTCTTTTTTTCCCGCCCGATAGCACACGACGGTCGCTCGCGAGCGATCGCTGTTTGAATCCGTTTATTTTTTGCTCTTTTGATTTATTTTCTTTCTTCTATATTTCCTTTGGGTTTTCTGCTTTTCCTTTATGTTTTCATCATTTTTCTTCAATTTATTCATGGTCTTTGTTGTTTTTTTGTTTTCTCGTAAATGCATGAGTAACATTGTTTCAAAACTTATTTTTTATGTCTACTTTTATTCCACACTGATTGTAATTTTTTTTGGTATATATCTAATACAATTTTCTAATACATGTTCAACATCTTTCAAATACAAGTTTAATATATTTTTTAATATATGGCCAATATATTATATATAGGCAATTAATATTTTTTAAATGCTTTACTAACATTTTTCAGGTACAAGATTAACATTTTTTAATACATGGTCCAGAGAAAATCTATACACATTTTTTTTTCAAATGCTTGATTACATTTTTCAAATATAGGAGTTATATTTTTTAGTACATGGTCAACATTTTTTCTATACACATTTAGCATTTCTTTCAAATACTTGTTGTTATAATTTTTAGATACATGATCAAAAATTTTGCACACCGATTGTATTTTGTTCTATACATTTTCCGTATACATGAGATACATTTTCTCTATATGCATGTACTATTTTTCAATGGTTTGGTCAACATTTATTTTCAATGTTTGATGTAGAGTGTTTTTGTAATATACTCCTTCTGCCCTCAAATAAGTATTATGAAGTATAAACAAAAAAAGAAAGCAAAAAAACAAATTAAAAAATCGTGAGAAAAACAAAAAACGTAGCTGTTGGTGCCGCGCTCCTGGACAGCCAATTCACTCTCGCCTTCAGCGAGGCCTCCCTATGTCTCGTATAAGCGAGCCAGTGCCGCCCGGTTGATAGAAAAAAAATAAAAGGAAAAGACACAGAGGTTTGTCTTTTGGGCCGAAAGCAAATAATAATGGAGGCCTTGGGAAGCTGGGTCTGCAACTGAGTGAGTCCGGCCCAACATAAGAAACAATTTCGGATTACTTATAGCTGGACGTTACGAACAAAAAAATCAAAAGAGGAAAACGTTTTTTATTAGAGAAAAGGAAAAATACAATTTGTTGAGAGTGGGATTTGAACCCACGCCCTTTCGGAACACACCCTTAATGTGCCGCCTTAACCACTCGGCCATCCCAACAATTTTTAACAATAAGATATTCTATTTTGGGAATAGCAAGTTGTACCTGGAAGAAAAACTCTCCACAATGCATGGGCCGTTGTAAACTGTAAAAACTGGGAGGGGCTGCCTTAGACCAACTTGGCCATCCCAACAATTTTTAACAATATGAACCAGAGGTGTTGTACCTTTAAAAAATAAATAATTTAAAAGCTTCATCTGTTTTGTGAACCAGAGGTGTTGTACCTGGAAGAAAAACTCTCCACAATGGATGGGCCGTTGTAAACTGTAGTCTGGGAGGATCTTTGTCAACAAACAATAAAATCACAAGAAATAATAACTTAGAAAATACTCACTAGCTAGTAATAAGAATTAATGATCGGATTGGCCATCCGTTTGGTAAGAGTAAATGATGAACCTGGTTACTATATCCATATATGTTTGGTCAACAGTTCAACACGCATGCAAGCATCCACTGATGAAAGCAGCTCATGCAATTGACAACATAGAGGCGACCTCTGAAATGTTCCTAATCAACATTGACTTATATATACCCACGGATGTATCTTAACTTGTTTAATCTACTAAAGGGAACATCAATTTACCATGTATTTTTTGTGAGAGAAATAAAAGTAAATTTGCATTCTCTGCACCATGAGAGCCAATATATCTGGATTAAGATACAATATATATATCTTTTAATGCCAATTAAGCTTCACATTTCAGATTACCAACGAAACAACCTTTGCTAAAAATTAGGATGAGCTTCTGGATATATTGAACAGATTGGAGGTCGGCGAACCCACTTCATCTTTAAATAACAACGGATTTCAAAAGGCCAGAGCATACCCACAACTATCAAGGTCTAACAAACTTTCAAAAAAGTAAAAGCCCACAAGTACTGGCTTTCACCCCGCAAAAGGAACTTCCAGCAATCTGAGCACACCAATGGCAATAAAACAACTGCCAAAAAATTCTAACAAAACTTTGGAGTAGCAATTTCTACCATAATGATAGATGAGAATGAACTTTCAAAGCTCTAAAGCTAACTTTCTAATCTAACAATTGGAGCCTGCAAAAAATGGAAAAGAAATAAAATGAATAATTATGATAATAAGATCATGGACCTCCCTGCCATTCATGGCTAGTGGTTGCGATGGACACCCTCGACGGTTTCCATGAATTAATGGAATTTCAATGCACCAAGTCATGGTGGTGGTAGCCTCGTAGCGTTTGCAAGGACCATGGCCGCACTGAGGGAATGTATGAGAGTGCCCGTGAGCATGGATGTGATGGATATCGTGGTGTGGTTTCGAGATAGTGATTAGAGCCTCGAAACTCCTTAAAGGTAGATAACATAGGAGGCTATGAATTTTTTCTCGTTTCATTATTTGGGAGGAGGCACTTCAGGTGAGAGAAAGAAGAGACATGCAAAACAGAAGTGGTGGATGTGGTTATGTGTTGGGTGAACGTAGCCCATCTCGTGACATGGCATGGATGACTAAATTGATGATTGTTAGTAGTTAAACATAAAAGAGCACCTTATGTTAAATACCCGTATGACACACACAGTTCTCACTGCAGTTCAGTTAGCACAAACGTTGATTACTTGATACATATGTACATAGTGATACATTGACATGTTACATTCTTGGTATATATCACAAACACTACAACATTGTTTACCATAACAATGAAGCCCTTATTTGATAATACGTAAGACGATAACAAATAAATGAAAAAATTTGAAGACAACTATTTGACACACCAGATTGGGCTCCATACTTTTAGATTCCTCGCGTAAAGGAAACTAGGGGTAGGCAATGCCATACCCAGATCCAGCACCTCCGCCTCCACCACTTCCACCATTTGTTCCACCGCCATTGCCAACACCGTTTCCACCAGCATATGCATTTGTACTACCTTGTCCATACCAATTGTTATTAGCAGTAGCTGAGCCAGAACCAGTGCCACTACCAGCCCCATATGCACTAGATCCATGATAACCACTAGCTTGCCCTCCACCACCGCCGCCACCGGTACCACTAGCACTAGTATATCCACCATAGCTACTACCATAAGGATAGGAAGATCCTTGACTATATTGACTAGAACCAGAGCCCGAGCCACTCCCGCTACCAGATCCAGCTCCACCATGTTGGCTACCACCGCCACCTCCTCCTCCTCCTCCCCCGCATGCATGTGCACCACTACTAGAGCTCACGCCTGACCCTGTTCCACTCCCGGAACCGGAGCCAGCACCACCCTGGGCCCCCACCCTCCCCTCCTCCTGTTCCTACTCAAGAGGCACTAGAGTACCTAGACACCGTTGCAGCATTGGCCAATCCAATGCTCAACAGGACAACAAAACCAAGAGCTAGTAATTTTGTGCCTACCATTGTGTGTGTGTGTCTTCTACCGAAGTGTACTCTTGCAAGATGAGATGAGTTCTAAATGAAAATTGTGTGCGTATTTATAGTGATTGCGATCATATTGGTGGCGTGGGACTTGTTGACAATGTCAAGTGGAGGCTTAAATATTTAGGGCATTAATTGGTGCTTGAAGACTTGGATACACGCCATGTAAGCGATGAAGACTGGAGATATTACCTTGTGCAATATTTCCTTTGATGCTCTCCTCCATTGGCATCCGTTCGGTTCAACACACACATGCAAGCATCTAGTGTGATGAATACAACTAGCTCCAGTAGTTGACAATACAAAGGCGAGCTTGAATTTCTCATAATTGACTTATCGGCATGTATATCTGCGAGCGCCGTAGCAGACAGTGAAATTCCAAACCATGTGTTTTGCCAGCACGATGGATCATCTACTTGTTGTGTCTATCTTACGTTCATGTCACACATGGCAAAAATCCAAAAAATCGTGCATAGGCGTAGCTACTGGTTGTGCTTATCTTATGGTCAAGTAACCATGCATGCATGAAGAACTGATTAGCTGGATGATGGACGATCAAGTGGGCTTCGATAAGCATTGATATTATCATGAGCAGGCAACTTGCTTGATCGGTCGACCGATCCCCTTGGGCCGGGTTAACAAGTGGTCGCTATTGTGTGCCCGATGGCAAGCAAGAGCTGGAATCGAAGTAAACGACGACTTCGCCGATGTAATTGAATGGACTTACTTGAGCGCTTACTTGCCGCTGCATGCAGTAGGCATCCATTGATTATAATTAAGAATCTTTGACAGTATGCCATCAGCTCCGCTATTGGTTTGGAAAGTGCTTCCGACCATGAATATATTGGTGGTATGAACTTGTTAGCAAAGTTGGAGTGGGGCCATAAAATAATTAGCGCCTTAATTAGTGTTTGTGGACTTGGATACATCACGTAGTTAATGAAGAGATACTCCCATCATTTTTGTATATAAGGCCACTAACAAAATTACAATTTGCAACTATACAAGACCACTAACATTAATCGAGGCAAAATTGATTGCATGCATGCGGGAGTGAGAAGATGGCTTGCATTCCCAACATTAATCAACCAACAAGGAGTAAGCGGGTTGGCTTGTTGTAGGTGGGAGAGAAAAACCACATTAATTAACACGACAAACAAGGTGACAAACTAGCTTGCAACATTGACTTAAACATTGCATTGATTTTTTACCTTGGTATCTGCAATATGGGTTTGTGGCCTTGTATACAAAAATGGAGGGAGTACATCTCGTAGCCATTACTGGATCGGAATAATTTGGTTGGACACATGGTGAGCAATGCAATGCAATTGACTATGATTAACATTTTTCGACAAAGAAACCATGTATTTCGTAGCACTGCAGGAACACATTTTTTGCTAATATCGCCAATTACAGCAACGTCTCTGTGATAACAATGAAGGAGACCAACACACGTACGACACCCGTTTCACCATAGTTTTCATTTCTACTTTTTTGCAACTACTAAAAGCAATGCAGGGGAGGAACTAGGACTACAATCATATCACCCCCCCCCCCCACTCGGGAGGGAGATGTCGCCCCGAGTGCGCTCTCAGCATGAAGCCGCCTAGTCCACCCGCCGCGCCAACTTCGAGCTTCCGGTCCAGGCGATCCGCAACAGCTCTCCTCTTCGACGGTCCAGGAGCAGTAGATAGCGCTGCAGCAACACCGACTGGTCGCCCACACACTGGATCTTGTAGAGAGCATCTCCAATATAGTGGACATCATTAATTGCACCGGGGTAACCTTTATGTCGTGGGCGCAACATATGCTCTCTTGTTTTCTTGCAAGGTCGCCTAAACTAGCCTCACCTCCATCTTTCATATCATGGCCTTTATTTTCCATGTGCATCCCAGTGAGTGACTCCGTCATCATTGGGTAACAATGAATGAAGATTTTTAGTATGAGAATTTAGAAGCCCACATCAAAATTGCTTTAAAAAGGAAACTTTCTCTTTTCTCCTCCACAAGAAAAGATCTCACGCTTTCCTCATCCTCCCGCCGGTGCCTGCGTCGGTTCGCCCCATCTCTGAGGCCTTTGGGCCATGGAGGTGCGGAGGATGGGAGGGACCCCGTTCTCGTTCTTGTTTGGTTCAACGTCTCGGTTGGGGCTGTGTGGCGGCGATGATATCCCCCACTAGAAATAATATCTCCCACGTTCTATCCCCGTCTCGATGGTGCGTCTAGCATCATCAGACGGCGGGTGGAGTCATGTCTCTGTCGGATCTCGCGGGATTCGGTCATTACTGGTCTTCGGTGGATCTGTTTAGATCCGGTCTTCGTTGGTGTTTGTGGTGTTTACAAGTTTGATCCTTCCGATCTACGACTTTCTTCATCAGTGATGGTTGCTGCTCTGGTCCTATGGGGGCTTAGCACGATGACTTCCCGACTGTCTAGTACAATAAGGTTTTCCCGGCTCTGGGGAAGGGGCGATGACGGCGGCGCGCCTTCCGCTCTGTCCAATGCTTGTAGTCATCGCTTGGTGGTCCACTGACCTTGTTATAATTTTTATTACCTCTGGTGTTCTATGTACTCACATGATTGAATACGAATAGACTGGATATTTCCCATGTAAAAAAAATATTTCTTTAAATATACATTTTCTAGCTTTACCAACAAAATTAGGTGAGTATGTGTACCAAATGATGGATGCCTGCAATGGCGAAGGGACATGCTAGGTGATCTCCCCCACCATCTGGTTGGGCTAACGTAAGTATTGATGCAAGATTTGACATGTCCTCATGCTCCGTAGCCTTCGAGGCAGTTGCAAGGAACTGCAGGGGACCAGTGCTAATGGCGGCCCCGGTACCTAGCTAGTGGGTGGTGTCGTGTTCCTGAGGAAGTGGATGGATCAACGTACGGAGGGTATTAAGGTTTTACCGAAACAAGCTACTATGTCTTCGATCATCAAGTCTTAGCATGTCACTCATCAATACCTTGAAGTATGGAGGAGACAATACCAGTACAAAGTGGCATGTTTTATCATACACCACAGGGTGCAAACAAGGTTGCCCGTGCTCACGTGCAGGTAGCTGCTAGGAGTGCAAACAGATCCATCAGGATCCTAGATGCTCCATCTGCTATTTTTTAGCTCCTTCTGAAGGATTGTAAATACATTCTAATCTATTAATGAAACCCCCTGTTTCGGCAAAAAAAAAAACTTTGTAGAAAGATTATTCTGAGCTCCTAGACATTTCAACAAAAACTATTTGAGACTGGAGAACAAACTTTGCATCTTGAGTGGAAATCAAATTTCGCAAAGTGTAAGAACAACCACAACTGTCAAAAAACGTACAAGCTTTAGAGGCAAAACTTAATACATGACTTCATAAAGAGAAGTAACGACTTTGACCCCAAAAGAAAGGAACTTTGGACAACCATAACTTTAAAAGATGTGTCAACAATCATTTTTTAAAGCACAACATTGGAATAACAATTTCCGCCGTTGTGATCCATGGAAATAAAGTTCCAAAGTTGTAAAGCTAACTTTCTAATCTAACAAGTGGATCATACAAAAAAATGAAAGTTTAATATAAATATAAATATAAGAAAATTAGACCACGCACCTTCCCACCATTCATGACTTCATGGCACAAAGTCATGATAGGTGCGACCTAGTACGGCGTGTGATGATCACCACTCTCTCAAGGCAATGTGTGGATGGCCGAGGATGTGAAGGATATTGGGGTGTGGTTTCATGATCGGTGTCCGTAGCCTTGGAACTCCCTAGAAGCACTAGCCAGCGAGAGAAGTTTATACAAAACAAAAGTGGTGGATGGGAGTTATGTGTTACATGACTGACGCCGTTCGTGAAACGACATGTATCATTGAAATGACAATTTTTGGTACTTAACCATAAGTGAGCAACTTATGTTACATAACCATAAGACACGCAAAGAGTTTCCATTGCAAGTCGGTTGGCCAAAACGATGGATATAACTTAATACATATAAATATATAGTAGTACATTGACATGTAACATTCTTGGAATATATCACGAATACTAGTACATTTTCCACCAGAACAATGAAGCCCTTATTTGATAATACGTAAGTTGATAACAAATAAATGAAAAAAGAGTCAAAGCTATCAATTTGACACAGTACAGTAGGTTGGGCTCCATTTTTTAGATCCCTCACATGAAGGGAACTAGGGGTTGGCATTGCCATACCCAGATCCAGCACCTTTGCCTGCACCACTCCCACCATTTCTTCCTCCGCCATTGCCACCACCGTTTCCACCAGCATCTGCATTTGTACTACCTTGTCTATACCAATTGTTAGTGGCTGTAGCTGAGCCAGAACCAGTGCCACTACCGGACCCATATCCACTGGATCCTTGATAACCACTAGCTTTCCCTCCACCACCGCCACCACCGGCACCACCAGCGCTAGTATATCCACCATAGCCACCACCATAAGGATATGAAGATCCTTGACTATATTGACCGGAACCAGAGCCAGATCCGGCCCCGCTACCATATCCAGTTCCACCATTTTGGCCACCGCCTCCGCCTCCACCTCCACCTCCACCGCTTGCATGGCTACCACTACTAGAACTCACGCCAGATCCAGTTCCACTCCCAGCACCCGAGCCACCACCACTCACAGTTCCCCCACCCTCTCCTCCTCCCGCTCCCGTTCCTGTGGCGCTTCCACCGGCGCTTCCACTCGCATATCTAACCACCCTTGTAGCATTGGCCAGTCCAATGCTCAAGAGGACAACATAGCCGATGGCTACTAGCTTTGTGCCTACCATTGTGTGTCTTTTATGGAAGTGTGTGTACTCTTGCAAGATGAGGTGAGTTCTAAGCGAAACATCAATGGATATTTATAGTGATGCTTCCGGCCATGCATGTTGGGGGTGTGGGTGGAGTTGTTGACGAAGTCATGTCTCAACTCTAGGTGGAGGTTTAGAATGATTAGGGCCTTAATTGGTGCAGGTAAAAGTAAACGCGATGACTGACTTCTAATCGTGATCGCATCGACGTTGGGTCAACAGTTCTAAAACACATGCATGCAAGCATCCACTGATGAACACATCTAGCTCCAGGCTTGAATAGTTGACAGTAGAGCTGAGGATGTAGCAACCTGGAAGTTTCGGTAGTTGAATTTGGAGGGTGTTGTACGAACTAGCAGATAGCAAAAGTCCAAACCACGTTCATGCCGGCACCAAGGATCGTCTTGTCAAGGTAATTAAGCCTACACCACCAGCTGAATGCCTGGACTAATTACGTCTGTGTCCCTTTATGCTACTTGCATGCATTATATTTGATGAAACATATATGTTTAGAAACTACATCCCCGATTATGTACTTTTTATGAAATATAATGCATATTTGGTTAGTCAAATCGATAAGCATGCCCTATACATCGGGACAGAGGAAGTACCATTTTATCTTACGGTGAAGTAATGTTGCCGGAGATGCTCGCCGGAGCACCTCCTACCTCTCAATCTCTCGAACTCTCGCTCTCTGAAGACAGACAAGGAGAAACAGAGACAAGGTGTCTTTGTGCAGCGCTTAACTTCTGCTGCGTTTTCTGCTCTCCTTTTTATTCACTGATGAACTGGAAAAACGGATCGAGGACGACCCCCTCTACTGGATCGTGCCATCCCACGATCAGGGGTGCGCGCTCGCCGCGAGCTATGGCCTCGGGATCGCACATACCGCGTCCTCAGGCTTGACTGAAACTGAATACCGAAAAAACTGCAGACTGACGAAACTGAATCCTAACACTACGTCTAACCTGAACCTGAACCTGTCACGCTAGTTTATTTGCCAACAATCTCCCCCTAAGCTAGTCGTGACAGAGAGATCAAACTTCAACCCTGCCAATGCGTGCGCGCAGCTCCTGGAACCCCCAATTCAGGTGCGCCCCCTGACATCGAGGATGCCGATCTTCTTGCACAACTCCTGGAAACGAGTCCGCCCAAGAGCCTTGGTCAATATGTCAGCCTTCTGATCACCGGAGCGGATGAACTCGACCACCACAGTCCCCTTCTCGATGTGATCTCGAATGAAGTGGTATCTGAGGTCTATGTGCTTGCTCCTGTCGTGCAGAACAGGATTCTTCCCAAGCGAGATAGCTGACTTGTTATCAATGAAGATCTTAATTGCCTTCGTATCTTTGTTCAGCAGCTCTGCAAGCATGCGCGCCAGCCAAATCCCTTGGCAAGCCGCGGTTGATCCAGCGATGTACTCTGCCTCGCAAGAGGAGAGCGCCACCACCCTTTGCTTCTGTGATTGCCAGCTGATTGGACTGCCACCGAGGAAGAAAATCGCTCCAGATGTGCTCTTCCTGTCGTCCAGATCGCCGGCCATGTCGGAGTCGCTGTATCCCTCGAGCTCTAGGCGATCACCTCGGCGATAGGTGCAGCCAACGGTGAGTGTCCCAGCGATGTACCGGAGGATGTGCTTCACGGCGGCGAAATGCTCTGAGGTTGGCGCCTCCATGAACCGACAGGCCAGGCCAACTGCATAGGTTATGTCGGGGCGTGTGTGTACCAAGTACCTGAGGCTGCCGATGATGCTCCTGTAGAGTGTTGCATCCGCGAGTGGCGCTGAGCTCGCCTTGCTCAGCTTGCAGTTTGGTTCGAGTGGCACATGACTCGTATTGCAGCCGGCCATGCCCGCCTTGTCCAGCAGCTTCTCTGCATAGGCTGCCTGGTTGATGGTGATGCCGAGCGTGCTCTGGTGCACCTCTAGGCCGAGGTAGTATCTTAGCAGCCCGAGGTCACTCATCTCAAACAGTCGCTTCATTTCTTCCTTGAAGCGGTGCAGCTCCTGCAAATTTCCTCCGGTGATGACTAGATCATCCACATACACTCCGACGAGCAGCTGGGATGCTCCAGCACCGCGAGTGTACACGGCATGCTCTGTTCTGCTCCGTGTGAACCCCAGCGACACAAGGCTGCTGTCCAGCTTGGAGTTCCACGCGCGCGGGGCTTGCCGGAGGCCGTAGAGCGCCTTCTGGAGCCTGTAAACCTTTTCTTCCTCGCCTTGCCGCGCGAAGCCGGGTGGCTGTGCTACGAACACCACCTCCTTGAGCTCGCCGTTTAGGAACGCAGATTTCACGTCCATATGGTGCACTTCCCACCCGTGATGTGCTGCAATGGCCAGGAGCATGCGCACTGACTCCAGCCGCGCCACCGGCGCGAATACCTCCTCAAAGTCCACACCGGGTCGCTGGACGTATCCTTTCGCCACCAGCCTGGCCTTGTGCTTGACGACGGCGCCGGCAGCGTCCTTCTTCAGCTTAAACACCCATTTCAGACCAATGGGTTTCTCTCCTGGAGGAAGGTCTACGAGCGTCCAGGTGTTGTTGTCGTGGATCGCCTGAAGCTCGTCCATCATGGCCCGCCGCCACTGCTCTTGTGGTGCCGCCTCGTCAAAGTTTCCGGGCTCCTCACCTGCCATGAGGTGCAGCACCTCCTCCTCGAGGTCCTCGTCAGGCTGCAGTGGCACGCCCTCGCGCGTACCAAGGATCTCGTCCACCATGCGGTAGCGGTGCGGGGCGTCAGGATTGTCATCATTGTCGAAGAGGTCAGGGGGCTGCAGCGGCGGTGACACGAACGCCGGGCCACCGCTCGGGGGGGCCGGAGTCCTGCCAGTGCTGTCCACCATGGCGACCGGAGAAGGCGTCCTTGGGATTCCTCCAGATGCACCCGCCGTGGCCGTGACAGCCGATCCAGGGGACGCGACTCGCTTGCTCGAAGCGCTTGGCGCGTCAGTGTCTGTTCCCGCCGGCTTTGCTGTTGCTTCAGTGCTGTCTCCGGCCCCCTCGTACACTGGGTACTGCACGACGAAAGAGCCGGCCGACGCAACTGCAGCCTCCTTGCTCCAATCCCAGCTCGCCTCTTCGTCGAAGACGATGTCGCGGCTCACGTGGACGCGCCTCGACACAGGGTCGTAGACCCGAAAAGCCTTGCTGCCTTGTTCATACCCGATGAACACCATAGGAGTGCTTCGGTCCTCAAGTTTCTTCAGATGTGGCCGTGCTGTTTTCACATGAGCAATGCATCCGAACACACGAAGAAAATGCACATCAGGCTTCCTACCAAACCAAACCTCAAATGGGGTCTTGCCGTCGACGCTGCGAGTGAAGCTGCGGTTCAGTACAAACACCGCCGTGGTCACCGCCTCCCCCCAAAAAAACGCCGGCATGTTCTTGGCCTTCATCATGCTCCGAGCCATCCCAACCACCGTCTGATTGCGCCGCTCTACCACACCATTCTGTTGAGGTGTGTAGGGCACCGTCAGGTGGTGCTGAACGCCGTGGTCGGCGAAGTGTGCGGCGAGCGTGTTGGACGTGAACTCGCCACCGCGATCGGTGCGGAGCGTGCGCAGCTTGCGGCCTGCCTCCGCCTCGGCGATAGCCTGGAAGCGCTTCAGAGCAGCCGCTGCTTCATCCTTCGAGCTGAGGAGGACCAGCCACATGTAACGGCTGCAATCGTCGACCAACAGGAGGAAGTAACTCCGGCCGCTGGGTGTCGCCGGCGTGATGGGACCGCACAGGTCGCCATGCACGAGTTCGAGCTGCCTCTTAGCTCTGTACTTGGCCTTCTGGGGAAAGGGAGCGCGCCTCTGCTTCCCGGCGAGGCACGCCTCGCAGAGCTCGCCGGTGTGCTCGACGAGAGGTAGGCCGTGGACCAGTCCGCCGCGCGCCATCCGTTGGATCGCCTCAAAGTGCAGGTGACCGAGGCGACGATGCCACTTCCAGGCCTCGCCGTCATGGCGCATCAACAGACACGCGGGAGGCACTGGAGTCATATCCAATTTGTACAAGCGATTTGATGCGCGGTGTACCTTTACCAGGAGCTTTTGGCGTGGATCGAAGATCGTCATGTTCCCGCCACGGAGGCGGATGTCGCAACCGAGCTCGTCCAGCTGCCCCAGGCTCACCACGCTGCTTTTCAGGCGCGGGATGAAGTAGACGTCGGTGAGGGCGCGCTGCACGCCGCCGTCCACCTTGAACGCGATTGTCCCGCGTCCTCGGATCTGCACCACCGAGCCGTCGCCGAACCGCACATTGCCGGTGACGCTCTCATCCAGCTCGGCGAAGACACTGCGGTCCCCGGTCATATGGTTCGAGGCGCCCGTGTCCAAGAACCAAGTGGACTCCCGCGGCGCGTCGACGGCGCCGGGAGTGATCTCCGCCTGCTGCTCATTAAGGAAGACAGGGAGCAAGGCGCTTGCCTCCCCCGTGTCCAGAGCTCCTGCCATGGCGGTGGAGACAGGGCCTGATGCAGGGGAGTCAAGGCCCGCTGTCGTGGTCGCGGAAGCCTCTGCGGTGGTGATCTCCACCATCTCCATTAGCAGGAACGCCGGGTCCGCTTCCTCGTCCGCCTGCACGAGGTGAGCCTCCTCGCGCTTCTTCTTCCTGCATTCACGGGCCTAGTGCCCTTTGAAACCGCAGTAGCGGCATGTGTCCTTGTCTCCGCCGCTCTTGTCGACGTAATCGGCACCACGTCCGCTTTGCGGGCCTCCTCGCCCGCCGCCGCGGCGTCCACCGCGGCCGCGCCTGCCACCGCGCCTTCCTCGCCCGCCGGAGGACGATCCACCGTCCCCTTGAGCCGCGCGCTCTCGTACGTCCCACTCCTCCTTGGTGAGAAGCAGGCGGCCGCTGGATTGGGACTCGGCGGCATTTTCGCTGATCCGGTCTTGCACGACGCGGAGACGACCAGTAACTTCATCCAGGGACAGGGTACTTACATCGAGGAGGGTCTCGATCGCGATGGCGACCTGCGCGTACTGTTGAGGGACAACGCGCAGGAACTTGGCGACCACACTGGACTCCTGCACATTGTCGCCGAGGGAGCGCAGGTTCGCAGCGAGGGTGGAGATGCGCATCGAGAAGTCATCGATCGTCTCACCGGAGCGAAACGAGATGCTCTCGAACTCCCGCCGCAGTCGCTGTGCGTTCGCCTCACGCACACGAGTGGCTCCCATGCGCTGGGACGCGATCGCCTCCCACGCCTCGTTGGCGTTGGCCTTGGCGCCGATCGGACTCACCATGTCCGGCGGGAGGGCGCGCAAGATCGCAGCCATGGCCTTGCGCTCGTCACGGAAAGGTGCGTCGCCGGTTTCAACGGCGGCCCACCAGCCCTCGGCCTGCAGGTTTACCTTCATGAGCAGAGCCCATTCTGCATAGTTGGTGCGCGTCAGCGTGGGGTAGACTCCGGCAGAGCTCGTCTCCCGGATCACCTGCTGGTGCACCACCATCTCGCCGGCGCGGCGTGCCCTGCTCCTGCCCCGGGCCGGCGACGCCGCTCTCGTGCGTGGAGGGGTCTCTGAGCGCCGGTCGTTCGTGTTGTTGTCGCCGGACGACATGGTCCCGAAGACAACCTGATGCTCTGATGCCAAGTGTTGCCGGAGATGCTCGCCGGAGCACCTCCTACCTCTCAATCTCTCGAACTCTCGCTCTCTGAAGACAGACAAGGAGAAACAGAGACAAGGTGTCTTTGTGCAGCGCTTAACTTCTGCTGCGTTTTCTGCTCTCCTTTTTATTCACTGATGAACTGGAAAAACGGATCGAGGACGACCCCCTCTACTGGATCGTGCCATCCCACGATCAGGGGTGCGCGCTCACCGCGAGCTATGGCCTCGGGATCGCACATACCGCGTCCTCAGGCTTGACTGAAACTGAATACCGAAAAAACTGCAGACTGACGAAACTGAATCCTAACACTACGTCTAACCTGAACCTGAACCTGTCACGCTAGTTTATTTGCCAACAAGTAACCATGCATTCATGTTAATTAGCTGGATGATTAACCGTGGGCTAGGATAGGCCGGCCGGGTTAACGACGTGGGCAAGTCCGCAAGTGGTTGTCACTGCCACGCCGATGCCGATGACAAGCAAGAGCTGAAGTCGAAGTGAACGACGACTCCGCCCATGTAATCGATCAAATCGTCGGGTCAAATAGCCGTGCATGAAGAAGTGATTAGCAGATGATCAAGTTCAAGTGGATGGCAAGATCGATCCAAAACCACATTCATGCCAGCACGGTAAGCCCTATACGTAAACCATATATATTATTTGATGCCCGGACTAGATCAGGTTAATAGCTGAACAGGTTGTATTAAGTTAATCTCTACTCCTAATGTCTGAGTTGCTAGGATTGCGTCCGCGATTTATTTTCGTCCCACCATGTGACGCCCGAAGACCGACGTCCCAGAAGATTTCAGATGTTCCGGATTCTCCCGTGTGTTTCATTTGTGCTGGTGTTATTTATTTTTGCATTGCATCATGTCATCATGCCATCATGTCATATTTATTTTGCATCTCAACTTAAATAAATCGTGTGAACCTTCGGTCCAAAATCGAGGGAAGGATGACTTCTCTTTATAACATATAAAAGCCTCTCAATATTATTAGGGAGCTATATTATAAATATTCAATTTGTTTGGAATTAACCAACACACGTGCATAATTTTCCCCATGCTTTTCCTACTTCGAGTTACACCTTCAAAACCTTGCCAATAATTCTTTTTCCTTTTATGGAGGCTCCTCTAAAAATGCGAGCATTTTTGGATCTACCGTTTGCCACTTCCTTCTCACACTCATTTGAATTAAATTCAAACGAGTTTGGAATCAACTTCACAACTCATGCCACTCCATTTTTATTGGAACCAGCACTTTGTTGTGAGTCCAGGAGAATTATCTGCATACTCAAATTGTTTCCCTTTTTCTCTCTTCTTTCTTCTATATTTTTTCTTCTTCTTGCCTTTGGTAAATACAACCCTTTAAGTGTGGCGCAAAGGGCGAGCCCTGGAGGCATCGACGCACTGTCTAATCGCTGGCGCTGCCGTTCACGATTGGCTCGTTGTGGTTTTTTGACGAGAAACCTTCCCAGATAACACCTCCCTCGGTAAAATAGAGATGGAGAGAAAGGAAACCTCATTTCCTTCCTTCCCCTCGAAGGCAGCCCGACTCTTCCTCTTCGTCTCCTCTCACACGCATCCTTTCCTTCCTCTCTCGTCCCCTCCCTCGTGCTCCGCCGCCGCCTTCTTTCCCCACCAAATCTATCCCATCCCATCGTCCTCATCCACGACCGTTGAGTGAAGGAGCCTGAGCAGGTGAGGGGGTGGCTCTGGGAGTCGGCGGTGTCTCCAGAGCGGTCGAGAGGCGTTGGGTCGAAGGCGTCATGCCTCGGTGGCCGGGATCGGGCAAGTCAGATGGGAAGCAACGATGCCGGAAATTGTTCGTTGGGCCTCCACCTTGTCCACAGCCCTTCTACGAGCACTTTCTCATGTCCACGGGAGCCCCCTTTCCACCGAGCTCCAGATCCATGACACTAGCAGCGAGGTGAGCAGCGGCAAAGGCTACCACCTAGCAACTCCTCTTTCGTCATCTTTCATTATCTCCAACCCGTCTGGAGGTATGCCCACTCTTCTTCAGTTCTTCTCTTGTTCTTTTATACAGCAAAGAGGATAGGCGCAAATCTGAAGATGCCAACTCCCCACCGGCCTCCTTCGCCTCCCACCTAGCGCTGCGTTGGCGTCTAAGAAGTCCACGACAAGGGCAAGAGCAAGACCGATGAGATCGGGCGTCACCGGTGACAAAAGGTGCGCCGCCAAGTGTTGACGCGTGCACGGCGTCGCGGCAGCCATGGCCGACCACTTCTTCCTCAAGGATCTTCCCGAATCGGTTTACACGGCCTGCTCCCCGTTCCCTGCCCCGGCTCTCCAACCGGCTCCTTCGTGCCGCCCTCCGGCCGAAAAACAGTTCTCATTGTTTTCTGGTTTGATGCGGTGGTGCGCGCGTGAGGTGCTCGACTGATTGATTGTATCCTGCAAGTCGTGAAAGAGACGTGGATCACGATGGGGGGTCAGGGACGGTCTGTCGCTTTGCACGGGTGTGTTCGGGGTGGTGCTTTTGCTGTTCTCGTTTTAGCTCCGGTTGATAGCTCCCATGGAGCTGTTGCTCCTCTTTGTTGCCGCCTGTCTATTTGCTGATGTGCGTTTTGTGTTGCTCAGGTTTTAGTGAGGTGAGTTGCATGTTCTCATGCGCAGATCATGCGACGCTCGCGCTCAGTCTCGCATAGCCACTCCTTGCTGACATGGTCAGTCTCGCGTAGCCACTCCTTGCTGCCATGGTCAGTCTCGCTAAGCCACTCCTTGCCGCCATGGTCACCACGCGGGGAGCCCTGCTGCTGCACCGGTCTTGTACACTTCTGCGTGATCTGACACACGAGCGCACGCTCCGGCAACCGCATGCCTCCCGCATTCTGAGCCGCCGGTCCTTGTCATCGCGGCGTAAGGTAGCCTCCACAAGGAATTGATCCAGCAACACCCGTACGTAAGCTAGCCTCCACAAGAATATCTCATCAATGATTTTATGTCTATGTTGGTATTGTAAGACCTTTTGGTCATGGACATTTCTTCATTACTTACGATTTTCCGATGTTCATGGTAAGGCGCACTCTTCGGTGGATTTTTGATGGTATCTCAAGGAGACCTTCGCAGATGACACGTTCTGTGTGGCGGTGCGTGAGCCAGCTGCCAGACCGCACGTGGCGGCGGCGCTTCGATACTTCCCATTCCTGGAGTGGGCGCCGGCCTATGGGCTGGGCACCTCAAGTCGGACCTCATCGCCGGTACTTCTTCCGGTTCCTTGAGCTTTGGTGTCCATGCCCCCCCTGTTAGAGCGGTGGAGAGAGATGCGACATGGAGTGAGGGAGCTGTTGGCACCGGCATAGGAGGTTGATCTCCGCCCCGGTTTCCTCTATGATTACATAAAGGATGTTTGTTGTTGTTTGTTGATTCTGTGTGCAGGAGCTCGTTGATTGGGGGAATTTAGATATGTGGTTTCATTCTCAAATTATATTTGTATGGATTGAGATAAAGATGATAAGGTAGGTTCCCTGTTCATGTAGAGGAATATTTTGTTCATGTAGGTTTTCTCTGTACCACTAAATGTTTGTTTGATTTTTTTCATGTACGTAGGTTCTCTTTGATTTTGCCTTAGTCTCTGTGTTCTTAGTCGTCATTCTTTTATTTTCAGTTTATGAGATTTCAGTATTTGATTCACGTATTTTTGGTTTGGCATTCAGTATCTATGTTCTCATTATTCAATCTTTTTATTTCTCAGTTTAGGATTTCAGTACCTTTTCTTTTATTAGTCATCAGTTTTCTTCTTTAGTCAATCATATTCAGCCTTAGTTCTAATTCAGTCTTTCTTTAACTTCTTTTGTCCTTAGTCTCCAGTTTCCCTATTTCTTCAGTCATATTCAGTCACACTCAGTCTTTCATTATCTCCTTCAGTCTGTAGATCTCCTTGTGCATATATACTTTGGTTTGCTGTTGTCATATTCACAGATTCGTACATGAACTATATGTTAAATAAGCCCTTGCTCCTACAAAATTGCAACTTGTGTTTCTTTGGAACCAATATTTTCATCTTATATCAATTTAGATAGGCTACATCGGGACCTTTTGTTCTGACCAGAGTTGATGAATTGTCTCAGGATACAGTTGATGACGTAGTTGAAGATGAATGGTTCTTACTAAGATACATATGTATATGTATGTGGTTTCTTTGCTTCGGTTGAAGATATATATATATATATGTGTGGCTTAAAGATATATCTGAAGTTAAATTTCCAAGACATACCATCCGTCAGTGATTATGTATTAATGATTGTTGGGAACTCCTATCTTACTGACAACGCCCATTGTAGGTAAAATCTCATCAAGACTACTAGACGATCCAAGTGAACAACTATTTCACTTTCAGCTTGTATATCGCTGTCTGGCCACAGAAGGTTAGATGGTAATATTGCATCCAAAAAGATGGATGCCAAGTATTTAAAACACGCCTCTCACAAAAAAGTATAAACGGATTGCTAACTTGAGTCATGGGATTGTTGAGTTTAGTTCGCCATCTCTTGAATTGGGTGAATTTCATCACAAGAAAGAAGAAGGAACTTGAAATCCGTTTAGCATTTTAAAACAAGTTGATAGTATTTGTGTTTCCTTAATGAGTTGCTAGAGTTTCTTTACAAATGTAGTGATGAGAGGCTATGAAATGATCCATATATTCGGTAGGTGTTTATTTTGCACTATAATTATGTGAAGTCTTCGTCTATACACAATATTTGAGGGGTGGCCGAACTGAAATAAGTTGACCATGTATGGATGACAATTCAATGACTAATGGTTCTCTTTGGCAATTAAAGTGGGCTAGAAAGTTTTTTTTAGCGCACTAACTCTTGACTTCTTTTGTGATAACGAGAACTGGGATCATGTATTTGTTTGATAGATTATGGCTTTTGTGAAGCTGCAGATATATGTTTCCATTTGTTTTTATATTTAATAGAATGTCCATTGTGGTTTTTGAGAAACTGTAGGTATATGTTTCCATCCATCTCTTTGCAAGATTGGCTTATAAAGTATGGAGTATTGATGAATATCAATTGATAGTCACTGGGATGTGAAATTACAATGATGTCAGTATGTATAAGCTTTCTCAATTCCACTTTATCTCGAGGAACCGCGAGAAATGTAGTGTACAGATGAGTTCATGGCTTTGCAAGGCATATAAATTTTAGGTATCCAATCTTTTCAGTTAGTGTATGTTGTTCCCGTATGTAGACTTCCTTTTTGATGATATTCACAAATATGTTGAACATGGTTGTAAGTGAACAAATTCTTGTGGAATATGAATATAAAGTTTTGCCTGCTTTTTTTTCTGAATGAAGTTTGTCAAGTGTGAAAATGGCCGCACCTAAGACACAATGAAGCGCTTCAGCAATACAAGTGTGTCACAAGCACGCCTCAAGCGGCGCGCCAAGGGCGCGCCCCAACCTCTAGTACAAATTATAGGGAGCCCAGCCTCCTCCTAGCTGGCCCAACACCTCCTTCTCCCAGTTCCCAGCCGCAGCCGGCCCGGCCTCCCCGCGCCCTCTTGGGCCTCCCATCAGCTGCAGGCCGCAGGCCCACCAGCCCAACTCCCTTCGCAACCCTAGCTCCCCGACCCGTCGCTCCTCTCTTCCCTCAGCGCGCCGCAGCCCCTCGAGCAGCATCCCGTTTCCCTCGTCCCCTCGCGACCCCGAACTCCCTCCTCCGCGATCTCTCGCGCCCCTCCGTCGCCGTCCCTCCGCGCCAAGGCCACGCCGCGCCATCCGACCTCCATCTCTCGCTCGCCCGGCCCTCAGGCCCTTCTCCTCTGCGCGCCGTCCGGCCTCCCCGTCGCTTTTCCTTGCGCGCCCGGCCGTCCCCTCGCGCGCCCGAGCAGAGGCCCCGTCCTCAAGCGGAGCCGCCCCTACCATGGCGCCCAGCCACTGCTCCGACCGCGGCCTCCCTCCTCCAGCGTGCTCTCTCCAGCACCGAGCCGGCGCGCCCCGTCCGCTGGCCAGGCGCCCCTCCAATCTCCAGCATCATCGCGCCAGGAGCCGAGCGCCCCTCCTCTCGCCTGCATCACCAGGTCGCCGTTGCGCCATGGCGCCCTTCCCTCCTCCAGCGCCGCACCCCGCCAAGTCCCCTCCGACCGCCTCTTCTTCTGCGTCGGCGAGCATAGTCGCGGGCCGGCCAGGATCGTCGTCCCGTGCCGTTCCTTTGCTGTCCAGCGCCAAGGCTGCAGGGCCGAGCCTCCATCGCCTCCTTCGCCAAGTGGCGCGCCAAGACCTTGCTGCCGTTTTTCTTTTCTGTTGTTGTGAAGGCCGCAGCCGCTAGAACCGTGGACGCCAAGATCTTCGAACGAGGGACCCCGAGACCCTCAAGTACCTCTTGGATTCGCCAAGTCCGACGACAAGTGTTCCGGTACCGTCGCAAGTATTGAGACCGGCAATCCGAAGACCCGTGTACGACGACAAGTACCTCTACATGACCCGAACGAGTACATCTACCGTCGCCAAGTACCACGGCCAAGTACCACGACGACCGAACGGCTACGATGACATGAACATCTACGTACGAGTACATCTACCGACGCCAAGTACCCCTTCGGATACGCCAAGTTCGACTACACATGGAGATCCCGTGTACAACTACCGTCGCCGAGACCACGTACCACTACATAAAACGTGCACCCCGACGTCAACTACGACGCGACAAGTACTTCCTCTACGGCCGTGTACTACTACTTCCTCGACGAATGGAACGCCTACTTCCTCTACGAGTTGCGAGAACAACTACTTCCACTACTTCCTCTACGTCCCTCTACGATCTCGAGCCCCACCGAAACGATGTTTCGAAGGTATAACCCCGAGACGATGACCCGTGACATGCTTGTGTTGTATGAGATGTTTCTTCCCTAGTGAGCACCGTGCCCGTTTCGTCCTTTTGTCATGCTCCTCGGTCGCCTCATCGCCGACCCGTGGGAACCCGATGACGGGATCACCCCACCTTCATCTTGCATGTATCGCTCTCCGTTATCTTTTGCACGGTCCCTCAACGAGTTATCGGAACCGAGATGTTGCCGTTGCATCATTTTCGGATCGTTGATGTGGCACCCTTTCCTTCCACCACGGTGATAAATACTCCTTATCATCTTCATGTCAACCTTTAATTAATAACTTGCATAAAACTTGATCATGTCATCCGCATCATGTTAACAACATTATAATGTGTGTTTGTTGTTTGCTTTAAATTGCTAAACATGCTCATGGGGTTTTTCCGGAATTTGTTGTTGTTATTTTCCGGCCCCATTTAAAATGCCTAAATAGTGTAGTTTTATTATGCTTCACCTCTTGCCATGTTAACAAACATTTAATCTTATCTTGTAATTAAAGAGAGTCAACTAAATAAATAAAATGTGGTGTTTCGTCAATATGCAATTGTAGTACTTGTTTGTGCTCCTTGCCATGCCATGCATAATTAAACTGGACATGCATCATACTTGGATGTGCATCGTATGCCATGTTTAAGCTTGTGTGTTTACCGTGTTGTTTGTTTCTTTCCGGTTGCTTCTCTTGTTAGCTTCGGTTTCGTTCCGGAGTTATGAGGTTTCACTCAACTGTGTTGCTCCGTCTATTTCGTGGACTTGTTCTTCTTCCTTGCGGAATCCCAGGCAAGATGATCATACCCTTGGATACCTTTACTACCATTGCCATGCTTAGTTGTCTCGATGCTATCGTTACATGTCGCGCTACCCATCTTTTATGTCAGCCTCTCCTTGTTGCCATGAAACCTCTAACATTTGAAACCTTCCTAGCAAAACCACTGTTTGGCTATGTTACCCGTTTGCTCAGCCCCTCTTATAGCGTTGTTAGTTGCAGGTGAAGATGAAGTCCGTTCCAGGAGGGAACTTGTTGTTGTTATATCACAATATCTATAATTATTATAACACACCTATATACTGGGCATGGGTGGAAGGCTTGGCCTTTTGCTCGGTGTTTTGTTCCACTCATGCCACCTTAGGCGCCGATAAACCGGCATTATGTTTCTTGATTTTGCGTTCCTTACACAATGGGTGGATGGGGACCCCTTGACAGTTCGACTTTGAATAAAACTCCTCCAGCAAGGCCCAGCATTGGTTTTAATTTGCCTCATAATAACAACTTAATTAATTAATTAAATTGCATAGGGAGTTAGCGCTACCCGAGGATTCTTTCTACATAGCAGGGGGGCCAGTGCTGATGGTGTTGGTCCCAAACAGGGGTTCTGCGGGGCCGTCTTGGGGAAACTCGAGGTATCTGGTATAACCTGTAGAATCGTCCATCCGGTCTTGTAATCGCTCATCCGCAGCATGAAGAAGTGAGTAGCAGATGATCGAGTTCAAGTAGATGGCAAGATCGATCCAAAACAACGTAGTACAACATATCGTTTGGTGCCCGGACTAGTTCAAGTTAATAGCTGAACAGGTTGTATTCCACCGAGATGCTCTAGCTCCACAGGTTGTGAACCGTGATACATTACACAGCTGCTTCTTGATGAAATGAACGAGAATCTACGGCAACTCTGCTTTTATGAGCCGAGATGGTCTAGCTCCGAGTGGTAGCTGGAGCACCAAACAGCAAAGGGAAACAGCCGTCAATGCCAGGTCAGCCAAATCTACAAACCCTCACCTCACCGGATAGAGAGGCCGACAAAAATATACGACAACAAGCCATCGAACCGTCACTACATCACAGTAGGAAATAGGAGGCACTGAAAAACGCCTTTAAAAGCTCAAATAATGCCTTCAATCGTCTAACGAGGCGTTTATGAAAAATGCTATGGATGGTCACGAAGGGAAAGACATACGCAGGCATTTTTGAAAAATGCCTTCGATGGTCAGCTCTTTTCAGGCGATCTTCAGGAACGCCCGCGATGTTTTAAGGCGATTTTCAGGAATGCCTCTGAAGCTCCGTCCGGCAAATTGTAAAAAAGAGAGCAGCATCGCCCAGCCAAGATCGCCTCTACTGGGCCCGCCCATCCACCACGATGTTATAGTTACATAGTTTGGCGCAGTTCACAAGCCCAGTTCGAAAATCCTTTGTACCTAACCCCACCCCGTTCAGAGTCATTCATTATCTAATCCAAGTATTAACTTCATACAAGGCAGTTCACAAGCCCAGTTCGAAAATCCTTTGTACCTAACCCCACCCCGTTCAGAGTCATTCATTATCTAATCCAAGTATTAACTTCATACAAGTACGAGTAGTTGTTTTTTTTTTTTTGACCTGGAACACCATGCATTCCAATTAACCAGTGGACACGGTTAAATCACCGGCCATGGCACTGAGTACATCATGAGGTAAATCATTGAGCCAAATACGCTCGCTACCCCTCAACATCCTAGAACCAAAACTAGCTAGTTTATGCGCAGGCATATTACATTCACGTGATTTCTGAACTAGCTTAAAATGAAAGAAACCTATCTGTAGTTGATATTTGGTCTCACGAAAAAGACTCCCCAGCTTTGAACGATCTGCATTACTGTCATCTATGGCTTGTTTCAAAGGTAGACAATCTGTCATAAATATCACCCGTCCCATACCAAAATTCTCTGCAAAATTGATGGTCCTCATTAGAGCAAGTGCTTCCGCATGCAATGGATCGGACACATCCACCAAGGGGCCAGCTGCAGCACATAAGACATCGCCGACTGCATCTCTTGCTATACAACCCCACCCACCAGTTCCCGAGCCCCCAATGAAAGAAGCATCAAAATTCAACATAACCCAGTCCTGGGGAGGGGGTTCCCACTTATTGATCTGCACTTTCGGGGGTCTGGTAGGTGGAGAATGGAACTGAATCCATTCCTCAGTAAGCATTGATATTTGTCTTGCAAATTCCGGCGGCAAAGTCGTGCCCTCCCCATGTCTTCTTCTATTGCGTTCAGACCACCAACGCCACAGGAGACAAATCACCTTTAGTTTCTTTTGCTCAGGATATGCCATAATCCTCTCCAGCACCTCCAACGCCGTGGGAGCCTGCATAATATTTAGCCTTTCGTTTTCCAGATCGGCCGCTCGCCACATAGCTCTGACTGCCTTGCAACGGAAAAAGAAATGTCCACCATCTTCAAAATATTTATTGCACACCACACAACGTGTATCCAACTCCACACCCCGCCTAGCAGTGTTCATATTTAGCGGGTGACTATTATGTCCGAATATCCACAGAAAATGATGTACTTTCCCTGGGCAGTGCACTTTCCAAATAGCAGCCCACACTGCCTTCCTCCACCCAGACCCGGCGACGCTATCTCCTTGACTGATGTTTGATTGTCTCATCATCATATCTGTGTGCACACGATAAGCAGACTTTACAGAGAAGAGTCCCTTTGCGTCAAAATGCCATGCAATGAAATCGTCATGCTGTTCAAACACCGGTATTGAAAGAATAACACTTGCCTCCATCGGAAGGAAAGTCTGCCGTACAAGTCCCTCATCCATGTATGTGTGTTTGGCTCAATCAGCTCGGAGACACGTGTGAGCAAATGTGTTCCTTGTTGTGACAGCGTATGTCTTGACATTTTCCGCGGCAACCACGGGTCTGTCCAGATATTGATGCTTTCCCCCGAGCCAACTCGCCAAATATACCCCTCTCTTACAATAGCTAGACCCTTGAGAATACTTCTCCAAGTATAGCTCATATTGGGCGTCGAAACAGCAGAGAGGATGTTACTGCCAGGATAATATTTTGCTTGCAACACTCTAGCACAAAGTGACTCAGGAGCTTGAAGAAGTCGCCAAGCTTGACGTGCGAGCATTGACAAATTAAAAGAATAGAGATCTCGGAAACCAAGACCACCTTGTTCTTTTGGAAGCTTCATTTTATCCCATCCCACCCAATGCATCCTGTTCTCATCACTTTGTTGCGACCACCAATACTTGCAAATCATCTTACTAAGCTCTTCACAAAGTCCTTTAGTTAAATCAAAACATCCCATAGCATACGCCGGAATAGCTTGAGCAACGGATTTAACCAAAATCTCCTTGCCTTTCATGGATAGAAAACGTTCTAACCAGCCTTGTATTCGAGCCCAAAGCCGATCCTTTATGTATTCAAAACACCGTGTAACTGACCGGCCAATATACAATGGCAGCCCCAGGTATTTCCCTCCTGTTGTTTCTTGCTGCAAACCCAAAATATTCATGACTATATCCTTGGCCGCATCTTTAGTATTCCGACTGAACATAATTGTTGATTTATCCCGATTCACCATTTGACCAGACCCTGCCTCATACACTTGTAGAATCCTACTGATCTCCGTTGCTCCCTCCTGAGAAGCTTCAAAAAACATTAGGGAATCATCTGCAAAAAATAAGTGGGTGACAGTGGGTGCCGTTGGTGCCACTTTAATGCCTCTAATCCGGCCTGCAAATTCTGCTTGATGAAGTAGAGCTGATAGACCTTCCGCGCATAACAAAAATAAATACGGGGATATGGGATCACCCTGACGCAAACCCCTTCCAGGAACCACAACGTCAGTGTATGTAGAATTAACCTTGAATTTATATGTAACTGATCTGATACACTTGGAGATAAGTTGTACAAAACTTTCACAGAAGCCCAACTAACCAAGAATCCTTTCCAGGAAATTCCATTCAACACGATCGTAAGCCTTGCTCATATCTAGCTTTAAGGCAGCGTATCCCACTAATCCCGATCTTTTCCTTTTGAGAAAATGTGACATCTCATATGCCAACAAAGTATTATCTGATATCAATCTGCCCGGCACAAAGGCGCTCTGATTATCCGAGATGATCTCCCCCAAGATGCAGTTCAAACGGTTGGCGATAACTTTGGACACAATGTTGCATAGGCTAATCGGGCGTAAATCTTTCAACTTCTCTGGGTTTTTTACTTTCGGGATAAGCACCACAATGGTATCGTTCCATCTCTCCGGTATACTGCCACCTTGCAACACATTAAGCACCTCCTGTACCACGTTATCTCCAATTAGATCCCAGTACTTCTTGTAGAAAATCGCCGGCATACCATCAACTCCGGGTGCCTTGAGATCACCAATGCCGTCAAGGGCCTTCTTGACCTCATCCGCCGTGAAATCCGCCATCAGAAAATCATTCATTTGGTGTGTGACCTTTGGTGTAATGATGTTGATGAAATCACCACAAGGGAAACCTGCCACGGAGGTAAACAAAGAAGAAAAATAGTTAGTAACAAGAGCCTTCAAGTCCTCCTCCCCTTCCACCACCTCACCATCCTCCTTCCTCAACTTCTTAATGGTATTCATCCGTTTCCTCTCACTAGCATAAGCTTGAAAAAATTTAGTATTTCGGTCCCCTTTAGTCAGCCAGTTAACATGTGCTCGTTGTTTGAACATGAGGTCAAGTTGCTCCTCCAACCTCTCTAATTTGAAGCGTAAAAACTGTTCTCTATGTATAGATGCTGAACTTAAAACAGACCTCCTGCACTCTTCCAGCTGGACTTTTAATTTCTTAATCCTCTTAGCCAGATCCCCAAGAACATTCCTGCTCCAGTCAGTAAGATCCGCGACCACCGCTTGTAGACAATCCCGAACAGTACCAGAACCTCTAATCTTGGCCACCTCCCATGCATTTGTAACCCTTGCATCACAATCATCCTCCATCAACCACCTCACCTCAAAGCGTTTAACAGGGTCGAAACTTCTGGCTTGTCGCAATGGTCGTCCGCCATCAAGATCCAAAATGATAGGCCTATGATCAGACTTTTGGGGGTCCCCATTAATCACCTTATATCCTGGGAATCGAGCACACCATTCCTGGTTAGCAACAGCTCTATCAAGTCTTTCACGAATGTAACCATCAACACGATAATTATTATTCCTCCATGTAAAAATATCACCCTCGAAACCAAGATCTTTAAGGTCACAAAAAGATAACACATCACGAAAATTTTGCATACAAGACTGACTACGGGCAACACCCCCTTGCTTTTCATAGTTGAACATAATCTCATTGAAATCACCAATACACAGCCAAGGGAGTTTCACTTGATTATGAAGGATACGAAGTAGACGCCAAGTCTCAGCCTTCTCTTTTGGATCACCATAGACTCCGGTCAACCGCCATTTGAAACCATCGTCCTCTGTCACAGTCATATCAATATGCATCCTACCCTTCCACCTTAAACTCAGGTTAATACCTCTCCTCCAAAACATTGCAACTCCACCACTCTTACCATCACAGTCACGAGCCACCATATGCATCAACCCTAGCTTTATTTTGAACCTCTCCAACCTCTTCTCTGTAAGTTTAGTCTCAGACAAGAAAAGGATGTCAGGGACCTCCCTCTTCTGGATCTCCAGAAGACCACGAACTGCCGGCCCGTTCCCCATACCCCGGCAGTTCCAAGCCACTATCTTCATATCTTCACGCAGGGCTGCTCATTCAGCCCCGCGTCACCGAATTTTGTGTTCTGGTCTGCATCTAATTCACTCTTCTTTTGTTTCTTTGCTTCGGTCTCCCACTCCATGTCTTCCCCATCCATATTTCGTTTCAAACCAATAGCATTTGTGACTACCTGCTCCTCTCCATCCTTACGTGAGCGCCCTTTAAGTTTCTTGTACGTACCCATGCCAACATTACCATTCACACTAGGTCTGCTATCTTGCCCAGTCGCAGCAAAATCTTCTTTATTCGCCAATTCAGTACAGCTCAGTGCCTTCTCACCCTTGCTTGTGTCTGTTCCTAGCACACCCTGTATATTCTTCATAACCTCCGTAACAGCACCCTTGTCCACAGCAATCTGATCGCCTTGCTCCCCACGCTGATTACCTATTAGTAGACTCACATGCATGGCCCCGTGCTCTGTGCTAGGGTGCAAAGAAATTTGTGGTTCACTTTCCATCCGCATGTCAGCAATACCCACTCCACCCCCGTCTGCCGGATCCCCAACTTTACTTTGAATTGCATGCAGCTTCTCGCCCTTCTCACTCTGTGACTGTATTTGCTCTGAAACCACTCCCTCTCTCTTATCAAATGATGTAGAAATCAACTGCTTAGGAATCTCTTTCCTCCACGAAGGACCATCGCTACCCGGGTTAGATCTCCCAGCCCAAGCACCTGCTTTTCTGCCACCGGAATATGCTCGGCCGCCCCCCCAATGACCTCTATCCTCAGACCATGGTTTCTTCCGTTCCACATCTGCTCTCAGCCACGGACCAAACTGTAACTTCTCTACCTTCTTTAGACGCAAACTACAACTTTTATCATCATGTCCAATGATTCCACACACATAACAAAACTCTGGAAGGTACTCATATTCGAAAGGACACCAATTATCATCTGCAACTCCTGTCTCAATATCCTTCATTTTCCTCCCCCTGTCCTCTTCATCTTCATCTACCAGAGTGAATCCCCGCATAAGCGGGTTGTTTATATTTATTCTCACCTTGACCCTGAGGAACTTTCCCACTGCTTGTCCATTATTACCAGCATCCACGTCAATCACATTACCAATTTCCCCACCGATCACCTCTGCGGCCTCCCGATGCATCATGCCCAATGGAAGGCGTAGAATTCCGACCCAGATAGGTATAGTCTCAAAAACATAGTCTTCCGGCCTCTTGCTTGGCACAAAATCCTCGAAGATAAGCAAATTGTTCCCAAATTCCCAAGGACCATTCTCCAAAGCCAACCGCTTCCCCGACTCCTGATGAAACGTAAATAGGAAGACATTGGTACCTACTTCCTTGCACTCGAGGCCCTTCAGAGGACACCAAATTCTTCCCAAAGTTTCTGCCATAGCTTCCACGAACACAGGCTTCTCTGAGAGCAGTTTAGCCATTGCCTGGACCTCTACCATCCCAGACTTCCTCGATCCCATGCAGGCATGCAGCCGATCTTGATCCCCTTCCTCTCCTTCTCCGACAGCTTCAACCTCTTCATCAACCCTTCTACCTTCTCCATCACAGCAAAATCCGGATTAAAACCAGCACCACAAAACTCAGAGAAAACGAGATTTCTAGGGTTTGGCGAGTGCCCTAGAAAACGAACAAAGTTTATGGTGGCAGGACAAGAAGGATGGATATGGATGTGAAATAGCCGCGTGAGGGATACACAAAGCAGCAGACAAAACAGCGGACTTGAACTTGGTCGGGGAACTCGAGCGAAATTGACGACCGGAGACGAAAGCCTAGAAATCGCCCTGGACGTCGCCAGCGAGAACGAACCGTCACCTAAGGACGGACTTGATGCACGGATCAGTACGAGTAGTTGTTATTTCTGAATAGCTATGCATGTTTCCCCCTTTTAAGCAGGTCCATTTCTTGTTAGCTGAGCAGTATGGTACTAAAAAATTTGTATAACAGGAGTATCAAACCCACGACCTGTAGTGTAGCATTACTTGCGCTCAACCACTACGCTAGCGCATTGCTACATTCCAAAGATACGCCTTAATTTTCAAGTACATAGATATAATGGCCATGCATGTCCAGAACTGCAAACAGCACAGAGCGCGATTGAAGGCGATATTTTAGAAACGCCGCGATCAATTAGGAGGCGTTCTTCAGAATCGCCTCAAAATGTCTACCCATTGCAGGCTAATCTAGAAAACGCCTCCAAAGCTACCTAGAATCTGAGGCAATTTGTACAGACGCCTCCGAAGCTGCTTACATTCGAAGGCATTCTGTAAAAATGCCTCCAAAGGTGCATACAACCCAGGCACTTTGTAAAAACGCCTCCTTAAACATGATCTTGAGGCATTTAGAAAAACGCCTTCGCCAAAATGCCTTCTTTTCACACCCGTGTTGTAGTGCGTCGCAGCCGACATTGTCGACATAGAGAGGCTCGAGGAAACTCTATTCGCCAGACCGACGGTGCTCCCACACAATCCTAGTAAAAGCATCAAAGAGGGGGGATACTAGAGATCCATCCGGTAGATCGGGGCTTCCCCGCACTCCCATACCAGTTGTGGAGGAGGCGGCAACCTAGTGCCGGATAAGAGATGGCGGCGCGATGCATCCAGAAAATCTCCTGGGTTTGAGAGGCAAGAGTTCCAGAAAAACTGGCCATGAGGTTAGTTAACAAGATGGGTCGTCACAATTAACATAGTAAACTACTTTGATGTCACAAAAAAAAATCAGCTACCTTAAATTTTCGAGAAAAACCAGCCAGCTTACCTTACAAAATCCAAATAAAATACCATTGTTTGATCTTCCAGTATTCTTGCATTTTAGTTTCATGTATTTGTTTCCTTTTCATTTTTACAGTCCTCTTATATCTATTTTGTTTTTTCTTATGGAGTTTCTAATATTTGTATTTATTTTATATTATATTTCCACTTTTACTTTTTTTAGTTGCCTTTACTTTTTTGTAATATGCTTCATGTGTTCCACCGGTACACAATATTTTTATGCTGTTTTATAATTTGTTTGAGAAATAAAAATAATTATCTCATGTCTGTGTTTATATTTCGAACAAAGTACATATAATTTAGCACAAAAGACTTTATCATGTTTGTTCTTGGAACATTAACATGTTGATTACCATGATGGATCGCCACAATTAACAAAATCAGTTAGTTTGTTGTCACAGATAAAATCAGCGCATAAATGTCAAAGAAAAAACTCGCTAGCTTACCTTAACAAAGCCCAACAAAATGTCTTTGTTTGATATTCCAGTATTTTTGCATTTTAGTTTCATTTTTTACTTTTCGTTTTTTATATTTCTCTTTTACTCCCTTGGTAAACTAATATAAGAGCGTTTAGATCATTATTAGTGTTCTAAATGCTCTAATATTAGTTTACAAAAAGAAAATGCCAAAAGGAGACCGAGCTCCATGGAGGCCTTTAGATGAAAACTTCAAAATTCAAACTTTCCAGTTTCAAAATATTCTGATAAATACACATATACCTAGATACATAATGTACATATGTGCAAATTTTCAGATCGAAATACATTAAAAAGTGAGCTACAAAAAAAAGACAAATCTGGGGCTTTTTAGCATATGTACTGTTCATCTTTAAAGTCCATGATTTATTTTTTTTGCAACTGCCAATTTACTGTAAATCATCCTGAAATTTTTCACACATACACTTTCCATCCTTGCATACATGTGTATTTTTTCAGAATTTTTTTATACAAAAATTTATGATTTTAAATTTTTCAAAATAAAGGGCTCCATGGAGCTCGGTCTCCCAAATGCCCTACTCTTTACAAAGGGAGTATATATTTTCTTATGGAGTTTAAATATTTATAATTTATTTTAAATTTTGATTTTTACTATTTACTTCATTGTAAATAGCTTTCTTGAGTTCCACTGATACTTGGGTAATATTTTGATGTTGTTTTATGAATTGTTTGAGAAATTTTTAAAAAAATATCACATGTCTATACATATATTTTGAACAGAATTAATTGATTCGAACAGAGTAGGCTTTATCATGCTTTTTCTTGGAACAAGAACATTTTGCATGAGTTGGATAAGCACATATTTTTACCTAGCTAGGTAGGTAACACATTTAATGGATATGCAAACATATTTACAAAAAGTTTTTTCATGTGTACATAAACTGATGCATGTTTGCAATAAGCAGATAATGTTATTCTGAATGTACCCTGAGCATGGCTTACTGTATTTACTTTTGGCAAGTTATTCCCAACATTTTCATGTGTTTTTTAACCTAGTACGTATGTTCCTTCTAGTCTCTCCGCCCAATTTTGATTTTTTTTTTCAAACTTTTATCTCCCCTGGTATTCCTCATTTTGGTTTCCTTCCATTGTTTTTCAAATACGCTTCACGTTTTTCCGTCAGTTTCTACTTTCTACTGGGTTTTCTGAACTGAATTTCAGCTCTAGTTAACCTCGCTCCAGCTTCAGCTACTAAAGTCAGGATAAGAATCGAGGAACACACACTCCCCAATAGAGATGTACTCAATCGATAAGCTCTGGTACAATAAGAACTGCAACCTTGCGCGGAAAATCAAAGAATTCAGTTAAAGATGCTCACGTAATTGCTCTAGAAGAACTTCAACCTTGGGCAGGAAATCAATAAATTCAGTGAGGAAGCTCATGCAATTGCTCTAGAAGAGCTTCAGCTGCTCACTGGTTTCAGATAGCAGACACACTGGGGTAAATTATTCCAGGCCTTGACTTGTATACTGGATCGACTGTAAGCTGTAAACACTTCAAAAATATTTTTGTCTCCAGTGGGTACATTTATCACACACACGCACATGCCAGTCAGGGGCAAGCGTGCAACAGGCAATTGAGAGTAGCCTGCAACTCTGCAACACGGCCTTGCACCAGTAACAGCCAGAAAAAGAGTAACACAATCTGAGAACTGAGCCTGTGACCATGATAGAGATAGCCCCAAGCAACAAAACGGGAAAGATGGAACTATAACAGGGCAATTCAATACCTAACCAGATGCAATGGACACACACAGAAGAATGAATTGCAACAGAACACTCCACTGGTAAGTTTTTAGTTTTTACTGTAATGTAACCGTTCCATTCAATATAACCAGCAGTGCTAGCTCCAAGCTCATGTAATGATCAGGTGAAGCTAGCAACTGAACAAACTGAGAGGATGGAATGCACCCATTTAATCATCAGCTACAACAATACTTAGAAACATTTAGTATTAAAAAAAACACTGGGTAATATTTAAGAAAAAGAAGACATCGATATAAAAGAAAAACCAGGTCAATTCTTCAGTTCAGAGAAATAGAGGCATCAGAAAAACCAATTAGCAACTATCTCAAACACTGACCACAGCGACTTCACAATTTTAGCGGCCTCAAACCAAAAGGATATTCAGTCAAGTATAAATTCCATGCTTAACTAGTGAACCAGAATATACGTTTCAATACTGAACCAGAATTATAATGCAATATGTCCATTTAACTAGTGTTCCAAACTCTCGTAAAAATTTAGGTGCAACTTGCTAATCAACAAGGAGGATAATCTGCCTCATTCATCGCTGACTAAAACAAAACATAGAAACAGGAAAGACATGTATATTTACAAAAGTTTAGTGTTAAGAAGAATACCGGGTAATCTCTATAAAAGAAAACCTCAATAAAACAACATGTCAGTCCTTCGGTTCAATAAACGGAGACAAGAGGCAGCTAGATTGCAAACTATTGAGTACAGTACTATAAAGATGAACATAGTCCATTATCCAGTTCAAGAAAACAGAAAGACGAATCAGAGCAATTATAGCATCAACACTCACGGCAGATACTGCAGCCCAAAAGGATATTCAACAAAATATAACACATGATGTAACAGGCAAAGCTTCATCGTCATAACTATTTATACATGAACAAAGAAGCTAGCAGGCTCATAGCAGATTCAGTTCATACACACTGCAGCTCTTGTAGATACGTAGAGCTAGGATGTGAAGTAGCACCACCGCACTCAACTGCCCTCGGTTGAAAGGCGTGGATAGAAGACTTGCGAATCGTTCACAACATAACCCTCTAGTGTCGGAAAGAATGTATGCGAAACTAGATTTTGTTTGAGCCGAAATCGAGTAGGACCGAGACCTCTGCGATAGAAGTTGGCAACCAGCTTGCCATCCACGTCAACCTGAAGTAGCCTGTCATCAAATTTGACTAGCACAAACACATCACCGTCTGAAGGCACGGCCACCACCCACCAATGTTTGCTAAAGTTTCCAAACTCTGCAGCACGCAATTCAACCCGGTATTTCAAGGCCCAGACCTCGCTTTGGTAGTTCTGCGTCATCCATATATCAATGGATGCCATCACATCATTGTACATGGACATTCCCAGCATTCCATCCATCTCAAACAGGTCAGCGCCTAAAGGGTCAATTGGAGAACGCATCTGGCGGAATGACTCGGAGGTGGTGTCGAATACAATTATCATGCTTCCTATGCACAAATGCAGGCTACCATGAAACAGTACAGATCCGGAGGGGTATATCAGTTCCTCTTCCTCCACATCGGGGCAGTCTATATCTACGTGCCTCGGGGCCTGGCTGGAGCCTAATGTGTAGACATAGCAGCCATCTTGAGCTTCAGGTCCCAGCAATAACCGGTACTCGCCGGTAGGGCCGTGCGGGTACATCCCCAAGAAAATGAAGTCAGAAAGCAGTGGAAGTAGAGCATACTGACGAGTTGCCGGGTTGCAGATGGTGAAGCGGGCGTAGTTCATGGTGAGGACGACCAGGCCGTCGCAGGAGGCCAACGGACGGAAGAAGGCGCGTCCAAGTCGTGCGACGGACCGGAGCTGGTCGGTGGGGGCGACCCCTGCCCGGTGGTCGAAGGGGATGATGTCTAGGGAGTCAACTTCGTCGCCGACAAAGTTGTAGCCGTAGAGGAGGGGGAGGCTGGGCTGACGGCCGTGGTGGGCGAGCAGGAAGTCGCGGGCAGAGGTGGCGTGGCGCCAGGCGCGGCAGACGGCGCGGCAGCGGAGGAGGGGTTTGGGGGGCAGGCGGACGAGGATCTCCCAGATGAAGATCTCATCCGGGAGGCCATGGTGGGGAGGAGGGGATGCTGCTGCACTAGCGGCCGCCGCCATGGTCGCCGGCAGGGAGCTCTGGAATCTGGATCCGTGGTGGGCTGTGGCGGCGGGAGGGTGGAGAGTTAGGTCTTTTCTCGCGGATGCATTTGGGCTGAGCCCATCTCTCATTCTCAAACTTCCATTTGGGCTAGGCCTGGGCCGTGTCAGAACCAGCAACTTTCCATCTGCAATGATGAGACTTGTCGCCAGCATTGGATTTTGAGCAGTTTTCAGTCTTATCATACCAAGTTTCATTGTAGTTTGTCTAAAATAAAAGTTTCATTTTAGTTGGAGAGTCAAAAAAAAGTTTCATTGCAGTTATATTTGTTTTCAAATATATTTTCAATCTTATGCAGCAACCGTCGTCTAATCCGACAAACTTTGGAATTGATATTTGTTTTTTGAGTACTTTGTCTCAAAAAGAAGTTTCATTGTAGTTGGAGAGTAAAAAAACGTGTTATTGCATTTATATTTTTTTCAAAAAAATTGTCTGATATTATACAACAACCACATTGTCTAATCCAAAAAACTTTGAGATTTCAGATTAAGAAAATACTAATAGGTTCACATTTGGGGTCAAGGCACCCTGCAAGATGAGGGCAAAAAACTGATTTTCACATCCCCCAAACAAATCCATCCGAGGCAAAAAACATGTCAAATCTCAATTTTGATGCCCGTGACAACCCATAATTGTAACTGATGACTGGGACTTTACCAAGGTTTGTTTGGAAGTTCAAAATATATCCATGTTTCATGGTTTCAAAAACTCGAAAAAAAAATTGCATGCATATGCTCACAAAATTTTAATATTAGCTGACACAAAAACTAATAGGTGAATCTATAATGGATTTACCACTCGCCATTATACATCCACACATTTAAGTTTTCGTGTAGCAAACAAACTAGAAAACTTATTAATTAACTTTTAAAAATATGTAGCGCATGCCCACATGTACATGTGCGATGGTTTTTAAAATTTCTAAACTTTGATTATAATTACTTTTGATAAATTTCATGCATCACATAGCTCAAGAGTCGAAAGTCTTGGTCCTCTAGGATCATTCTGAGAGGCAATACTCTCTCCCGGCAGGTTTATAAGTTCCGCAGATATTTCGATGAAAGCTTTGATCATCAATATGACCACTAAAATATTGTGTGTGTGTCTATATCATTATATTAACATTTCAATTGTATAATTTGCAACCCCGCTCTTCCATTTGTCTGTTCCACATCTATTTTTGAATCTTGATTCGGGTGGCATATAACTCATATTATGTTGACTAAATTAATGGTCATGGTATTTTTCAATGTTGAGGATACCGCTTATCGTTATCGTCTCGGTCAGCTAAGGATTAGAGATTAATCGGAAATCGGCCGATTAATCGATTTTATCGGTCGACTATTAATCGGATAATTTGTTTTAAATCTCAGGTTCTCAACACTAAAATACGCTATATTCAACACCAAAACAATATTTGACAGAAGTGTTACCTTGATTTCTAGCCTTTGAATCCTCGTATAATAGCAAAAAAATAGGACAATAGTACAGATTCCGTAACAAGGTCCATAAAACATAAATAAACATAGTTTTTGCAAACATAGTGTTACGAGTAGGTCCGATTTATCGGTAGATTCCCGATAAATCGCTTATCAGAATGATAAATCGGTCCAAAAGATAAACGGCAAAGATAAAGCATAATCTTATCGGTCACCCCCTGATTAGCGATAAATCGGAAGATTAATCGGTGAATTGGAAGATTTCTTGAACAGTGGTATTTTTTATCAAAATTTGTGTGATACTTACATACCAAGGTGGATGGAGTAGTAAACATGGATCTTTATGCTCTATAACAGAAGAAGCTCTTTGATTATTCATTGTCTAATGCATGTTTTTTCATAAATTTCCCACTTATAAAATGCTAACAACATTAATAAAAGGACAAATGATATAAAACTATTTTTGAAGACAATTAAAGCGATATGATAGATGTCCATTCCATATTTCACTACTAGGGAAATTCCTATAGGTACACAGGTAACAGTGACGAGGGGCTAGCCGGACGCGCTACTAGTACTTAGCGGTAACGCGTGCCGCTAACCAACGTTGCAGGTATGTTTTAGCTGTAGCGATGTCCGCCCAACATGCGCTACTGCTAACCGGGCCCGCAGTTACCCCATGGGCTGGCTGCAGTAGTAGAGTTGGTCACGGGGCCGCACTACTACTAATGCAATTAGCAGTAGCGCGGTCACCCTGCACGCGCTGCTAGTGCGGCCAGACCGGGGCTAGCTCACCGGCCCCGCTTAGTGATACGTCTCCAACGTATCTATAATTTTTGATTGTTCCATGCTATTATATTATCCTTCTAGGATGTTTTATGGGCTTTTATATACACTTTTATATGATTTTTGGGACTAACCTATTAACCTAGAGCCCAGTGCCAGTTTCTGTTCTTTTCTTGTTATTGAGTTTCGTAGAAAAGGAATATCAAACGGAGTCCAATTGGCGTGCCAATTTTTTATGATTTTTTATGAACCAAAAGAAGCCCCCGGAGTAAAAGAGTAGGGCCAGGAGAGTCACGGGCTGCCCACGAGGGTGGGGGCGCGCCCACCCCAAGTGGGAGCGCCCCCTATCTCGTGGACAGCCCGGAGACCCCCTGATGTGAAACTTACGCCAAAAAATCCTATAAATACTGAAACCTCTAGAAAATAACCTAGATCGGGAGTTCCGCCGCCGAAAGCCTCTGTTGGCACCGAAAACCAATCTAGACCCGTTCTGGCACCCTGCCGGAGGGGGGGGGGGGATCCCTCTCCGGTGGCCATCTTCATCATCCCGGCGCTCTCCATGATGAGGAGGGAGTAGTCCACCCTCGGGGCTGAGGGTATGTACCAGTAGCTGTGTGTTTGATCTATCTCTCGTGTTCTTGAGATGTCACGATCTTGATGTATTGCGAGCTTTGCTATTATAGTTGGATCTTATGATGCTTATCCCCCTCTACTCTCTTGTAATGGATTGAGTTTTCCTTTTGAAGTTATACTATCAGATTGAGTCTTTAAGGATTTGAGAACACTTGATGTATGTCTTGCGTGGGATACATGTGGTGACATTGGAGTATTCTATTGATTCACTTGATGTATGTTTTGGTGATCAACTTGAGGGTTCCGTGACCTTGCGAATCTATGCATAGGGGTTGGCCCATGTTTTCGTCTTGACTCTCCGATAGAAACTTTGGGGCACTCTTTGAAGTTCTTTGTGTTGATTGAATAGATGAATATGAGATTGTGTGATGCATATCGTATAATCATGCCCACGGATACTTGAGATGACAATGGAGTATCTAGGTGACATTAGGGTTTTGGTTGATTTGTGTCTTAATTAAGGTGTTATTCTAGTACAGACTCTTGAATTGATCGATCAGAAAGAATAACTTTGAGGTGGTTTTCGTACCCTACCATAATCTCTTCGTTTGTTCTCCGATATTAGTGACTTTAGAGTGACTCTTTCTTGCATGTTGAGGGCTAGTAATATGATCCAATTATGTTATCCTTGTTGAGAGAACTTGCACTAGTGAAAGTATGAACCCTAGGCCTTGTTCCCTAGCATTGCAACACCCTTTATGCTCACTTTTACCACTTGCTACCTTGCTGTTTTTATATTTTCTTATTACAAAAACCTATATCTACCATCCATATTGCACTTGTATCACCATCTCTTCGCCGAACTAGTGGACCTATACAATTTACCATTGTATTGGGTGTGTTGGGGACACAAGAGACTCTTTGTTATTTGGTTGTAGGGTTTTTTGAGAGAGACCATCTTCATCCTACGCCTCCCACGGATTGATAAACCTTAGGTCATCCACTTGAGGGAAATTTGCTACTGTCCTACAAACCTCTGCACTTTGAGGCCCAACAACGTCTACAAGAAGAAGGTTGTGTAGTAGACATCAAGCTCTTTTCTGGCGCCGTTGCCGGGGAGGTTAGTGCTTGAAGGTATATCTTTAGATCTTGCAATCGAATCTTTTAGTTTCTTGTTTTATCACTAGTTTAGTTTATAAAAGAAAACTACAAAAAAATGGAATTAAGGTTACCTCATATACTTCATCTTTTTAATATCTTTCGTGAAAATGATGGGAAGGAAAATTGTGCTCAAGTACTAGAAGAAGAATTACATAGAATGCTTGGCATAAAATATGTGCATGATGAGCATGATTGCAATGTTGTTAGTATGAATTCTTTGAATACCCATGGTGCTAATGATATGCAAAGCCAAAAGCTTGGGGATGCTATGTTTGATGAAGATGATATTTTTAGTCCCCCAAGTTTTGATGTGCAAATTTATTATGATGAAAGCATGCCTCTTATTTATGATGATTATATTGATGAGAGTGGATTTGGAGAGGTCATGACTTTATTTAGTGATGAATCCACTATTACGGAAGTGTTGGGGAACGTAGTATTTAAAAAAAAAATCGGTTGATGTAGTCGAACTTCTTCGCGATCCAATCGATCAATCACCGAACGTACGGCACCTCTGCATTCAGCACACTTTCAGCTTGATGACGTCCCACGAGCTCTTGATCCAGTTGAGCTTCACGGGAGAGTTTCGTCAGCACGACGGCGTGGTGACGGATATGATGAAGTTACCGGCGCAGGGCTTCGCCTAAGCACTGCAACGGTATGACCGAGGTGTGTTTCTGTGGAGGGGGGGCACCGCACACGGCTGGAGAGATCAACTTGTGTGTTCTAGGGTGCCCCCCTGCACCTGTATATAAAGGAGCAAGGGGGGAGGCCGGTCGGCCCTCCTATGGCGCGCCTAGAGGAGCAATCCTACTAGGAATAGGATTGTGTTGGAGATATGCCCTAGAGGCAATAATAAAAGTATTATTATTATATTTCCTTTTTCATGATAATCATCTGTTATTCATGCTTGAATTGTATTGTGCGGAAACAGCGATACATGTGTGAATACATAGACCACAATGAGTCCCTGGTAAAGCCTCTAGTTACCAGTTCGTTGATCAACAGATGGTCACGGTTTCCTGACCATGGACATAGGATGTCAGTGATAACGAGATCACATCATTAGGAGAATGATGTGATGGACAAGACCCAATCCTGAGCATAGCACGAGATCGTATAGTTCGTAATGCATAAGCTTTTCGGTGTCAAGTATTTATTCCTTAGACCATGAGGTTGTACAACTCCCGGATGCCGTAGGAATACTTTGGGTGTGCCAAACGTCACAACGTAACTGGGTGGCTATAAAGGTACGCATCGGGTATCACCGAAAGTGTCTGTTGGGTTGGTACGAACCGAGACTGGGATATTGTCACTCCGTATGACGGAGAGGTACCTCTGGGCCCACTCGGTAATACATCATCATAATGAGCTCAAAGTGACTAAGGAGTTAGTCACGGGATGATGGATTACGGATCGAGTAAAGAGACTTGCCATGACGAGATTGAACAAGGTATCGGGAATACCGACGATCGAATCTCGGGCAAGTACCGTACAGATGGACAAAGGGAATAACTACGAGATTGAGTGAATCCTTGACACGGTGGTTCATCTGATGAAGATCATCGAGGAACACGTGGGAACCAACATGGGTATCCAGATCCCGTTGTTGGTTATTGACTGGAGAGTCGTCTCGGTCATGTGTGCGTGTCTCCCGAACCCGTAGGGTCTACACACTTAAGGTTCGGTAACGCTAGGGTCGTAGAGATACATGCACGTGGAAACCCGAAAGTTGTTCGGAGTCCTGGATGAGATCCCGGACGTCACCAGGAGTTCCGGAATGGTCCGGAGGTAAAGAATGATATATAGGAAGTCCAGTTTCGGCCATCGGGTGATCTCCGGGGGTCACCGGGAGTGTCCCGGGACCACCGGAGGGGTCCCGGGGGTCCACCGGGTGGGGCCACCCATCCCGGTGGGGCCCCTAGGCCGCGAAGGGGAAGTGGCCAGCCCTAATGGGCTGGCACACCACATGGGCCCTCCTCCCCATGCGCCTAGGGTTGAAACCCTAGGGGGGAGGGGGCGCCACCTTGCCTTGGGGGGCAAGGATCCCCCCCTGGCCGCCGCCCCACCCTGCAGATCCCATCTGCAGGGCCGGCGCACCCCCCTGGCCCCCTGTATATATGTGGGGGGGGGGGAGAGGGCAGCCGCACCCTTGCTCCTGGCGCCTCACCCCCTCCCGTCACACCTCCATACTCCCTCCGCAGGGCGCCGGCGAAGCCCTGCAGGAATCTCCACTGCATCGACCACCACGCCGTCGTGCTGCTGGATCTCCGACGACCTCTCCTCCCCCCTTGCTGGATCAAGAAGGAGGTGGCGTTGCTGTACCGGACGTGTGTTGAACACGGAGGTGCCGTCCGTTCGGCGCTAATCATCGGTGACGAAGAACGCGAAGAGTACGACTACTTCATCCACGCTTCTTCGAAAGCTTCCGCTCGCGATCTACATAACGGTATGTAGATGCACTCTTGTTTGCTCGTTGCTAGATGTCTCCTTAGTTGGATCTTGGTGAAAGCATAGAATTTTTTTTGAATTCTGCTACGTTCCCCAACAGTGGCATCTGAGCTAGGTCTTATGCGTAGCATCTTGCACGAGTAGAACACAAAGCAGTTGTGGGCGTTTGAGTTTGTTCAACTTTCTTGCCGTTACTAGTCAATCTTGATTCGGCGGTATTGTGGGATGAAGCGGCCCGGACCGACTTTACACGTACGCTTACGTGAGACTGGTTCCACCGACAGACATGCACTAGTTGCATAAGGTGGCTGGCGGGTGTCTGTCTCTCCTACTTTAGTCGGATCGGATTCGATGAACAGGGTCCTTATGAAGGGTAAATAGAAATTGACAAATCACGTTGTGCTTTTGGCGTAGGTAAGAAACGTTCTTGCTAGAAAACCTATAGAAGCCACGTAAAAACTTGCAACAACAATTAGAGGACGTCTAACTTGTTTTTGCAGCATGTGCTATGTGACGTGGTATGGCCAAAAGAAGATGTGATGAATGATATATGTGATGTATGAGATTGATCATGTTCTTGTAATAGGGAATCACGACTTGCATGTCGATGAACTTGACAACCGGCAGGAGCCATAGGAGTTGTCTTAATTATTGTATGACCTGCGTGTCACTGAATAAATGCTATGTAATTACTTTACTTTATTGCTAAACGTTAGCCATAGTAGTAGAAGTAATAGTTGGCGTGACGACTTCTTCAAGACACGATGATGGAGATCATGATGATGAAGATCATGGTGTCGAGCCGGTGACAAGATGATCATGGTGCCCCGAAGATGGAGATCCAAGGAGCAAGATGATATTGGCCATATCATGTCACTTTAATTGATTGCATGTGATGTTTATCATGTTTATGCATCTTGTTTACTTAGAACGACGGTAGTAAATAAGATGATCTCTCACTAAAATTTCAAGAATTGTGTTTCCCCTAACTGTGCACCGTTGCTAAAGTTCGTTGTTCCGAAGCACCACGTGATGATCGGGTGTGATAGGTTCTAACGTTCGCATACAACAGGTGTAAGCCAGATTTACACACGCGATACACTTAGGGTTCACTTGACGAGCCTAGCATGTACAGACATGGCCTCGGAACACGGAAGACCGAAAGGTCGAACACGAGTCGTATAGAAGATACGATCAACATGAAGATGTTCACCGTTGATGACTAGTCCGTCTCACGTAATGATCGGACACGGGCTAGTCGATTCGGATCGTGTATCACTTAGATGACTAGAGAGATGTCATTCTGAGTGGGAGTTCATTAAAATTTGATTAAGATGAACTTAATTATCATGAACTTAGTCTAAATTCTTTACAATATCTCTTGTAGATCAAATGGCCCACGCTCCAGTTTCCCTCAACTTCAACGCGTTCCTAGAGAAAACCAAGCTGAAAGACGATGGTAGCAACTATACGGATTGGGTCCGTAACCTGAGCATTATCCTCATAGCTGCCAAGAGATCATATGTCCTTGAAGCACCGCTAGGTGATGCACCTGCTCCCGATGCGTCCCAAGACGTTTTGAACGTCTGGCAGTCGCGTAGTGATGATTACTCCCTGGTTCAGTGCGGCATGCTTTACAGCTTAGAGTCGGGGCTCCAAAAACGTTTTGAGAACCACGGAGCATATGAGATGTTCGAAGAGCTGAAAATAGTTTTCCAAGCTCATGCCCGAGTCGAGAGATATGGTGTCTCCGACGCATTCTACAGCTGTAAGATGGAGGAGAATAGTTCTGTCAGTGAGCACATCCTCAAGATTTCTGGATTGCACAACTGCCTGTCTCAGCTGGGAATGAATCTCCCAAATGAAGCGGTCGTTGACAGAATCCTCCAGTCGCTCCCACCAAGCTTCAAGAGCTTCGTGTTCAACTTCAATATGCAAGGGATGGAGAAGTCCATTCCCAAGGTGTATTCAATGCTGAAATCAGCGGAGGTGGACATCAAGAAAGAACATCAAGTGTTGATGGTCAATAAAACCACTAAGTTCAAGAAAGGCAAGGGTAAGAAGAACTTCAAGAAGGACGGCAAGGGAGTTGCCGCGCCCGGTAAGCCTGTTGCCAGGAAGAAGCCAAAGCATGGACCCAAGCCTGAGACAGAGTGCTTTTATTGCAAGGGAACGGGTCACTGGAAGCGGAACTGCCCCAAATACTTAGCAGACAAGAAGGCCGGGAACGTCAAAGGTATATTTGATATACTTGTTATTGATGTGTACCTTACCAGCGCTCGTAGTAGCTCCTGGGTATTTGATACCGGTGCAGTTGCTCATATTTGTAACTCTAAGCAGGAGTTGCGAAATAAGCGGAGACTGGCGAAGGATGAGGTGACGATGCGCGTCGGGAATGGTTCCAAGGTCGATGTGATCGCCGTCGGCACGCTACCTCTACATCTACCCTTGGGATTAGTTTTAAACCTTAATAATTGTTATTTTGTACCAGCTTTGAGCATGAACATTGTATCTGGATCTCGTCTTATGCGAGATGGCTACTCTTTCAAATCGTAGAATAATGGTTGTTCTATTTATTTGAGAGATATGTTTTATGGTCATGCCCCGCTGGTCAATGGTTTATTTTTGATGAATCTCGAACGTGATGATACACATATTCATAGTGTAGATGCCAAAAGATGTAAAGTTGATAATGATAGTCCCACATACTTGTGGCATTGCCGCCTTGGTCATATTGGTGTCAAACGCATGAAGAAGCTTCATTCAGATGGACTTCTAGAGTCTCTTGATTATGAATCATTTGACACGTGCGAACCATGCCTATTGGGCAAGATGACCAAGACTCCGTTCTCCGGAACAATGGAGCGAGCAACCAACTTGTTGGAAATCATACATACCGATGTGTGCGGTCCAATGAGTGTTGAGGCTCGCGGAGGCTATCGTTATGTTCTCACCCTCACAGATGACTTGAGTAGATACGGGTATATCTATTTGATGAAACACAAGTCTGAGACCTTTGAAAAGTTCAAGGAATTTCAGAATGAGGTTGAGAATCAACGTGACAGAAAAATAAAGTTCTTACGATCAGATCGTGGGGGTGAATATTCAAGTCATGAATTTGGCACACACCTTAGGAACTGTGGAATTGTTTCGCAATTGACACTGCCCGGAACACCTCAACGTAACGGTGTGTCCGAACGTCGAAATCGTACTCTGTTGGACATGGTGCGATCTATGATGCTCCTCACCGATTTACCGCTATCTTTTTGGGGTTATGCTTTAGAGACTGCCGCATTCACTTTAAATAGGGCTCCGTCGAAATCCGTTGAGACGACTCCGTATGAACTTTGGTTTGGCAAGAAACCGAAGCTGTCGTTTCTAAAAGTTTGGGGTTGCGATGCTTATGTCAAGAAACTTCAACCTGAAAAGCTCGAACCCAAATCGGAAAAATGCGTCTTCATAGGATACCCAAAGGAAACGATTGGGTACACCTTCTACCACAGATCCGAAGGCAAAGTCTTTGTTGCCAAGAATGGATGCTTTCTTGTCGGGGGAAACTGTCCACCACGAACACCTATGGGACCGGAGCCCCTTGCTTGTGCGGTAAGAGGGCGGAGGGAGCACAAAGAGCAGATCGAGGAGATCACGCAGGCAGTTTACCCAGTTTCGGGCCGCGATGGACGCGTAAAACCCTACTCCTGCTTAGTTTGTATTGAGTTGGAGAGCTCGGGAGCTTGAAGAACTAGCTACACCGAGCGTATGAGCGATCTAGGTTCCGAACCCTTTCTACGTTGTGCATGGGCCTCCTTTTATAGTGCAAGGGGTCACCAACAGGTGTCAACGTAGGAGAAAGGGTAAAAACGTAAAAGAGGTGGTAGTTGTAACAGTGCGGGAATAGTGGAGCTACAGTGCGTGAACAGTGGTCGCTACCTACTTTGACAGTGGGGGACAAGAGCATTTAATGCCCGTCGCCGTCGACCCCAAAAGCGCCCGCCCTTGCGTCTCCGTTTGCCACGGCGATGGCTTTACCACCGTGGAGTGCCACCGTGTCCCCCAGGCTGCACAGCCGTCCGCCACGCGTCCCTGGAGTGGCCCCAGGGCGACGCGTGGTTCGATGAGCTGGAGCGTGGGCACACAACGTAACTCTCCCCGGCAAGCACCTTGCCGGGGTCTTGCCCTTGCCGGGCCCGGGAGCTTGTCGGGCTCTGAAGCTTGTCGCTCCCCGGGCCCTGCCGGGGCGCATATAGCGCCGAGGCATGTCTTCTGTAATGTAATCTTCTGGTCTTCCTGGCAAGCTCCTCTTGCCAGGGTCTTGTGCTAGTGAGGTAATCTTGAGCCTGGGACGGCCTTCCCGGCAAGCTCCACTTGCCGGGGTCTCGATCTTCTGTCTTGTATACTTTGTTTTTGAATGGTTTTATATGGAGTAGGAAGGTCTCCGGCAAGCACGTGGTAGACCCTGCCGCGGGAAGTTGCTACTGCCCGTGCACAAGTTGGGGTACTGAGGTACCCCTACCTTAGTACACCGACAGGAGCCCCCGGGCCAGGGCCACACACGGTGCCGAGCGCTGTTGGGCCAGGCCCAAAACAGTGCATGGGCACGCGCGGCCCACGGCGTGCCGAATCCACTTCCGCATCCGCCGCGTCCCCCCGTAACGGCACGCGTCGATTGCGGCGTCGTGGGATGGGACGTGGCCACGTTCTTTTAATGGAAAGAGCGAAACGTCCCCCACTTCCCCATAAAAGCAGAGGAAGCAGGAGCGGTTCCCCTCCTACGCCTTCATTGCTTCTTCTTCTATCTCCAGAGATCCCCTTTGCGCTCCGCCTCCACACCTCCTCCGCCGCCTTCCGCATCTGCGGCGCCGCGGGACTCTTCGTCCCCCTTCCCTCGCCGCCTCCGCCATGGCCCCGAAGACCGAGAAGGCGAAGGCGGAGAAGACCAAGAAGGAGAAATCGGAGCAAGCGGCGAGGCTCACCTTGTTGCGGAAGCGGAACGTCGTCTTCTCGCCGCGGCTCAGCGCGCGGGAACTCTGGAACAAGTACTACTTGTTCTGGGCCAAGGAGACCAAGGCGCACCCTCGGACCAGAGCTTATCCTGCCGCCGCCAAGGACAACTATCCCGGCGGGTACTTCTTCTTCGCATCTTTCTTCCATTGCGGCCTCTGTCCCCCTTTTTCCGATTTCTTCTGCGACATCATGCACACCTACGGCCTCCACCTTCTTGACTTCACCCCCAACGCCATCCTCACGATGGCGGTTTTCGCACATATGTGCGAAAACTACATTGGGATATATCCGAACGTAACGTTGTTTAGGCACTTCTTCACCCCTAGAGCAGAGGCCGGCGCACCCCTCTCCGGAGGAATATCTTGGGTCTTCCGCTTGAACAAGAAGGAGTCCTACTTGCCGGGGGAGCTCCGCGGCAAGTGGGAGGAGTGGCGTGCAGACTGGTGTTGGATAGTTGAGGACGAGCCGCAGCCCTTTACTGCGCCGCGCACAACACCTATCATGCGCGGCAGGGACTGGAGCGAGCTGGATTCGGACGACATCAAGCTCAACGTCGCCCTCGTCCGGATTCTTCGTCTTCGAGTAGCAAAGCTGTCTGTCGGAGAAGTAGGCACAGATTTCCTCCGCCGCCGCATTGCCCCTCTACAGGACAGGAAGAGGCCGGCATGGGAGTACGGCAACGCGGCGGATATTATGAGACTGCGCCCCGGGCTAAACTTCAACTTCACGGCGCTTGAGCTGAAGGGGATGGTCCGGGAACTCTTTAAACATGACCCGGCCCACCCAGAATGGTTCAGGGCTCCCCGGGGAGTGGTGCCTCTCTGCAACAGCACGGCCCGGGATCCTCTTCGCGCCATGATGCCCGCGTGTGACTCGCACGGCGTGGACCGCACATGGATTCCGCCCAAGTCATCAGACATCATCAGCTTCTTCGACAACCTTGTGGAGGTGGCGAAGAACAAGGATGAAATCAAGGGGCTCACACGGGACACCACCGACCAAGAGATTGCCTACATAGCTTCTCGGGTTGAAGAGGCCGCTGCAGCCGCAGCGGCAGGAGAATTTGGCTATACACCTGATGAGGCAGAGGCTGCGGATGCGTCCTGCCAAGCAGAGGAGGCGGAGATCTGCAGGCTGCTCCAGCTTCCTCCCGACGCGCTCGCCGGGGTCCCCTCTTTGAGGCACTCCGGGATCCCCGGAATCGTGACCGAGGCCGCGGCAAGAGGCGGCGCTGCCGGAGGGAACAGAGGCGCCGCAGGGAGCGGAGGCGCCGGAGGGGGCGGAGGCGCCGGAAAGAGCACGGCCGCGGGGCAAGGTGCTGGGCCCAGCAAGCCTGCCGGGGAGGAGGAGGAGGAGGAGGAGGACGTCGGGGCCGCCGAGGACTCCGACGGGTCTCTGGGGCTCTACGCCGACGACGTCTCCTCGTCATCGGAGACCTCCCCGCCCCGGGCGAGTCCCAAGCGGTCTCCGCTGAAACGTCTCCGCAAGGCGACGACGGGGACGAGGGCGCAGGCGCCCCGACAACAACCAACTCGCCGGGCAGCGCGAGCTTCCCGGGGGAGTCAAGCTGCGACGGGGGCGCCCAGCGCACCAACCACGGCGGGGGCGACCCGCACACAGGCCACGGCGGAGGCGACCCGCACACAGGCCACGGCGGAGGCGCCCCGCATGACAGCGCCAAGCGGAGGAGGGTCTTCGCAGAGCGGAGCGGCTGCTCCGCCTGCTCCCCGGGCCTCGGCGTCCACAGGAGCCGGGTCCTCGCAGCCCCCAGCCCCGGGGACCGCCAAGCGCCCGAGGGAGTCTTCACCTCCTGCTCCTCGCGCGGACGCGCCTCAGGTGGCGTTTGACTTCTCCGCCCTGAGCGACGACGACGACGGGGAGGAACTGTTGGGGAACGTAGTATTTTCAAAATTTTCCTACGATCACGCAAGATCTATCTACTAGATGCATAGCAACGAGAGGGGAGAGTGTGTCTACGTACCCTCGTAGACCGAAAGCGGAAGCGTTTATGAACGCGGTTGATGTAGTCGTGCACCTTCACGATCCGTCCCGATCTAGTACCGAACGTACGGCACCTCCGCGTTCAGCACACGTTCAGCTCGATGACGTCCTCGCCTTCTTGATCCAGCAAGACGGGCGAAGTAGTAGATGAGTTCCGGCAGCACGACGGCGTGGTGACGGTTGTTGATGAAGAACAATCTCTGCAGGGCTTCGCCAAGCACTACAGAAACTAGACGGAGGATAAACTAGAGGGTCGGGGTAGCCGGCACACGGCTTGGTGTATCTTGATGTGTCTTGGGTGCTAGCCCTACCCCTCTATTTATATGTTGAGCCTAGGGGTCGAAACTCGGAGTAAAAGCCTTCACAAAGTCGGTTTCACCCGTAAGGCAAGAGTCCTTCTCGGACTCCAGGGCCAGACGCCAGGGTTCCCGGCGTCTGGACCCAGACGCCAGGGACCCTGGCGTCTGGCCCCTGGACTCCGCAAAACTTCCTTTTGCGCTTTCCAAAAACCTTGTGTGCTTTCCCTTTTGGCCCAAATAACGTGTTCTTGTACCCAAACACTTCGGGAAACATCCGGAACCTCTTCCGGTGAATTCCGGAACCCTTCCGGAGGTCAAACACTATTATCTCATATATTAATCTTTATCTCCGGACCATTCCGGAGTTCCTCGTCATGTCCGTGATCACATCCTGGACTCTGAATAACATTCGGTCACCAACATACATAACTCATTAAATACTATATCGTCAACGAACGTTTAAGCGTGCGGACCCTACGGGTTCGAGAACTATGTAGACATGACCGAGACATCTCTCTGGTCAATAACCAATAGCGGAACCTGGATGCCCATATTGGCTCCTACATATTCTACGAAGATCTTTATCGGTCGAACCGCATAACAACATACGTTGTTCCTTTTGTCAAACGGTATGTTACTTGTCCGAGATTCGATCGTCGGTATCTTTATACCTAGTTCAATCTCGTTGCCGGCAAGTCTCTTTACTCGGTCCGTAACACATCATCTCGTGATTAACTCATTAGTCTTTTGCTTGCAAGGCTTATTGTGATGTGTGTTACCGAGAGGGCCCAGAGATACCTCTCCGACATTCGGAGTGACAAATCCCAATCTTGATCTATGCCAACACCACGAATACTTTCGGAGACACCTGTAGAGCATCTTTATGATCACCCAGTTACGTTGTGACGTTTGATAGCACACAAGGTGTTCCTACGGTATTCGGGAGTTGCATAATCTCATAGTCATAGGAACATGTATAAGTCATGAAGAAAGCAATAGCAGTTAAACTAAACGATCATAGTGCTATGCTAACGGATGGGTCTTGTCCATCACATCATTCTCCTAATGATGTGATCCCGTTGATCAAATGACAACTCATGTCTATGGCTAGGAAACATAACCATCTTTGATCAATGAGCTAGTCTAGTAGAGGCATACTAGGGACATACTGTTTTGTCTATGTATCCACACATGTACTAAGTTTCCGGTTAATAGAATTCTAGCATGAATAAAAGACTTTTATCATGATATAAGGAAATACAAATAACATCTTTATTATTGCCTCTAGGGCATATTTCCTTCAGTCTCCCACTTGAACTAGAGTCAATAATCTAGATTACAAAGTGATGATCCTCACACCCATGGAGTCTTGGTGCTGATCATGTTTTGCCCGTGGAAGAGGCTTAGTCAACGGGTCTGCAACATTTAGATCCGTATGTATTTTGCAAATCTCTATGTCTCCCTCCTTGACTAGATCGTGGATGGAATTGAAGCGTCTTTTGATGTGCTTTGTTCTCTTGTGAAACCTGGACTCCTTCGCCAAGGCTATGGCTCCAGTGTTGTCACAAAAGATTTTCATTGGACCCGATGCACTAGGTACTACACCTAGATCGGATATGAACTCCTTCATCAAGACTCCTTCATTTGCTGCTTCTGAAGCAGCTATGTATTCCGCTTCACACGTAGATCCCGCCACGACGCTCTGCTTGGAACTGCACTAGCTGACAGCTCCACCGTTCAATAAAAATACATATCCGGTTTGTGACTTAGAGTCATCCGGATCAGTGTCAAAGCTAGAATCGACGTAACCGTTTACGACGAGCTCTTTGTCACCTCCATATACGAGAAACATATCCTTTGTTCTTTTCAGATACTTTAGGATGTTTTTGACCGCTGTCCAGTGATCCACTCCTGGATTACTTTGGTACCTCCCTGCTAGACTTATAGCAAGGCACACATCAGGTCTGGTACACAGCATTGCATACATGATAGATCCTATGGCTGAGGCATAGGGAATGACTTTCATTTTCTCTCTATCTTCTGCAGTGGTCGGGCATTGAGTCTTACTCAACTTTATACCTTGTAAAACAAGCAAGAACCCTTTCTTTGACTGATCCATTTTGAACTTTTCAAAATCTTATCAAGGTATGTGCTTTGTGAAAGTCCAATCAAGCGTCTTGATCTATCTCTATAGATTTTGATGCCTAATATGTAAGTAGCTTCACCGAGGTCTTTCATCGAAAAACTTTTATTCAAGTATCCTTTTATGCTGTTCAGAAATTCTATATCATTTCCAATTAACAATATGTCATCTACATATAATATTAGAAATGCTACAGAGCTCCCACTCACTTTCTTGTAAATACAGGCTTCTCCAAAAGTCTGTATAAAACCATATGCTTTGATCACCTCATCAAAGCGTATATTCCAACTCCGAGATGCTTGCACCAGTCCATAGATGGATCGCTGGAGTTTGCAAACTTTGTTAGCACCTTTTGGATCGACAAAACCTTCTGGTTGCATCATATACAACTCTTCTTTGAGATATCCATTTAGGAATGCAGTTTTGACATCCATTTGCCAGATTTCATAATCATAAAATGCGGCAATTGCTAACATGATTCGGACAGACTTAAGCATCGCTACAGGTGAGAAAGTCTCATCGTAGTCAACTCCTTGAACTTGTCGAAAATCTTTCGCAACAAGTCGAGCTTTGTAAACAGTAACATTACCGTCTGCGTCGGTCTTCCTCTTGAAGATCCATTTATTTTCGATGGCCTGCCGATCATCGGGCAAGTCAACCAAAGTCCATACTTTGTTCTCATACATGGATCCCATCTCAGATTTCATGGCTTCAAGCCATTTTGCGGAATCTGGGCTCATCATCGCTTCCTCATAGTTCGTAGGTTCATCATGGTCTAGTAACATGATTTCCAGAACTGGGTTGCCGTACCACTCTGGTGCAGAACGTACTCTGGTTGATCTACGACGTTCAGTAGAAACTTGATCCGAAATTTCATGATCATTATCATCAACTTCCTCACTAATTGGTGTAGGAATCACTGGAACAATTTCTTGTGATGTACCACTTTCCAATATGGGAGAAGGTACAATTACCTCATCAAGTTCTACTTTCCTCCCACTCACTTCTTTCGAGAGAAACTCTTTTTCTAGAAAGGATCCGTTCTTAGCAACGAATATTTTGCCTTCGGATCTGTGATAGAAGGTGTACCCAACAGTTTCTTTTGGGTATCCTATGAAGACACATTTTTCCGACTTGGGATCGAGCTTATCAGGTTGAAGTGTTTTCACATAAGCATCGCAGCCCCAAATTTTAAGAAACGACAACTTTGGTTTCTTGCCAAACCACAGTTCATAAGGCGTCGTATCAACGGATTTAGATGGTGCCCTATTTAACGTGAATGCAGCTGTCTCTAAAGCATAACCCCAAAACGATAGTGGTAAATCGGTAAGAGACATCATAGATCGCACCATATCTAATAAAGTACGGTTACGACGTTTGGACACACCATTACGTTGTGGTGTTCCAGGTGGCGTGAGTTGTGAAACTATTCCACATTGTTTCAAATGAAGACCAAACTCGTAACTCAAATATTCTCCTCCACGATCAGATCGTAGGAACTTTATTTTCTTGTTACGATGATTCTCTACTTCACTCTGAAATTCTTTGAACTTTTCAAATGTTTCAGACTTGTGTTTCATTAAGTAGATATACCCATATCTGCTCAAATCATCAGTGAAGGTCAGAAAATAACGATACCCGCCGCGAGCATCAACGCTCATTGGTCCACATACATCAGTATGTATGATTTCCAACAAATCTGTTGCTCGCTCCATAGTTCCGGAGAATGGAGTTTTAGTCATCTTGCCCATGAGGCATGGTTCGCAAGCACCAAGTGATTCATAATCAAGTGATTCCAAAAGTCCATCTTTATGGAGTTTCTTCATGCGTTTTACACCAATATGACCTAAACGGCAGTGCCACAAATAAGTTGCACTATCATTATTAACCTTGCATCTTTTGGCTTCAATATTATGAATATGTGTATCACACGATCGAGATCCAACAAACTATTTTATTGGGTGTATGACCATAGAAGGTTTTATTCATGTAAACAGAACAACAATTATTCTCTAACTTACATGAATAACCGTATTGCAATAAACATGATCAAATCACATTCATGCTCAACACAAAACACCAAATAACAGTTATTTAGGTTCAACACTAATCCCGAAAGTATAGGGAGTGTGCGATGATGATCATATCAATCTTGGAACTGCTTCCAATACACATCGTCACTTCATCCTTTAACTAGTTTATGTTCATTATGCAACTCCCACTTTGAGTTACTACTCTTTAGCAACTAAATCAGTATCAAATACCGAGGGGTTGCTATGAACACTAGTAAAATACACATCAATAATCTGTATATCAAATATACCTTTGTTCACTTTGCCATCCTTCTTATCCGCCAAGTATCTAGGGCAGTTCCACTTCCAGTGACCATTTCCTTTGCAGTAGAAGCACTTAGTTTCAGGCTTGAGTTTAGCTTTGGGTTTCTTCGTGGAAGTAGCAACTGACTTGCTATTCCTTTTGAAGTTCCCTTTCTTTCTTTTGCCCTTTTTCTTGAAACTAGTGGTCTTGCTAACCATCAACACTTGATGCTCCTTTTTGATTTCTATCTCCGCAGCTTTGAGCATAGCGAAGAGCTCGGGAATTGTTTTCGTCATCCCTTGCATATTATAGTTCATCACGAAGTTCTACTAACTTGGTGATAGTGACTAGAGAACTTTGTCAATTACTATCTTATCTGGAAGATTAACTCCCACTTGATTAAAGTAATTGTAGTACCCAGACAATCTGAGCACATGCTCACTGGTTGAGCTATTCTCCTCCATCTTGTAGGCAAAGTACTGTCAGAGGTCTTATACCTCTCGACACGGGCATGAGTATGAAATACTAATTTCAACTCTTGGAACATCTTATATACTCCGTGGCATTCAAAACGTTTTTGAAGTCCTGGTTCTAAGCCGTAAAGCATGGTGCACTTAAACTATCAAGTAGTCATCATATCGAGCTTTCGTCAAAAACGTTCATAACGTCTACATATGCTCCTGCAATAGGTCTGTCACCTAGCGGTGCATCAAGGACATAATTCTTCTGTGCAGCAATGAGGATAATCCTCAGATCACGGAACAATTCCGCGTCATTGCTACTAACATCTTTCAACTTGGTTTTCTCTAGGAATATATGAAAAAAAATAAACGGGGAGCAACATCGCGAGCTATTGATCTACAACATAGATATGCTAATACTTCCAGGACTAAGTTCATGATAAATTAAAGTTCAATTAATCATATTACTTAAGAACTCCCACTTAGATAGACATCCCTCTGGTCATCTAAATAATCACGTGATCCAAATCAACTAAACCATGTCCGATCATCACGTGAGATGGAGTAGTTTCAATGGTGAACATCTCATGTTGATCATATCTACTATATGATTCACGCTCGACCTTTCGGTCTCCAGTGTTCCGAGGCCATATCTGTATATGCTAGGCTCGTCAAGTTTAACCCGAGTATTCTGCGTGTGCAAAACTGGCTTACACCCGTTGTATTTGAACGTAGAGCTTATCACACCCGATCATCACGTGGTGTCTCGGCACGACGAACTTTCGCAACGGTGCATACTCAGGGAGAACACTTATACCTTGAAATTTAGTAAGGGATCATCTTATAATGCTACCGTCGTTCTAAGCAAAATAAGAAGCATAATAAGATAAACATCACATGCAATCAAAATATGTGACATGATATGGCCATCATCATCTTGTGCTTTTGATCTCCATCTTCAAAGCACCGTCATGATCACCTTCGTCACCGGCTTGACACCTTGATCTTTATCGTAGCATCGTTGTCGTCTCGCCAACTATTGCTTCCACGACTATCTCTACCGCTTAGTGATAAAGTAAAGCAATTACATGGCGATTGCATTTCATACAATAAAGCGACAACCATATGGCTCCTGCCAGTTGCCGATAACTTTACAAAACATGATCATCTCATACAAAACCGTATAACTCATCATGTCTTGACCATATCACATCACAACATGCCCTGCAAAAACAAGTTAGACGTCCTCTACTTTGTTTGTTGCAAGTTTTACGTGGCTGCTACGGGCTTAGCAAGAACCGTTCTTACCTACGCATACAAAACCACAACGATGTTTCGTCAAGTATGTGCTGTTTTAACCTTCACAAGGACCGGGCGTAGCCACACTTGATTCAGCTAAAGTGAGAGAGACAGACACCCGCCAGTCACCTTTAAGCAACGAGTGCTCGTAACGGTGAAACCAGTCTCGCGTAAGCGTACGCGTAATGTCGGTCCGGGCCGCTTCATCTCACAATACCGCCGAAGCAAAGTATGACATGCTGGTAAGTAGTATGACTAGTATCGTCCACAATCTTATTGTGTTCTACTCGTGCATATCATCTACGCATAGACCTGGCTCATGATGCCACTGTTGGGGAACGTAGTATTTTCAAAATTTTCCTACGATCACGCAAGATCTATCTACTAGATGCATAGCAACGAGAGGGGAGAGTGTGTCTACGTACCCTCGTAGACCGAAAGCGGAAGCGTTTATCAACGCGGTTGATGTAGTCGTGCACCTTCACGATCCGTCCCGATCTAGTACCGAATGTACGGCACCTCCGCGTTCAGCACACGTTCAGCTCGATGACGTCCTCGCCTTCTTGATCCAGCAAGACGGGCGAAGTAGTAGATGAGTTCCGGCAGCACGACGGCGTGGTGACGGTTGTTGATGAAGAACAATCTCTGCAGGGCTTCGCCAAGCACTACAGAAACTAGACGGAGGATAAACTAGAGGGTCGGGGTAGCCGGCACACGGCTTGGTGTATTTTGATGTGTCTTGGGTGCTAGCCCTACCCCTCTATTTATATGTTGAGCCTTGGGGTCGAAACTTGGAGTAAAAGCCTTCACAAAGTCGGTTTCACCCGAAAGGCAAGAGTCCTTCTCGGACTCCAGGGCCAGACGCCAGGGTTCCCGGCGTCTGGACCCAGACGCCAGGGACCCTGGCGTCTGGCCCCTGGACTCCACAAAACTTCCTTTTGCGCTTTCCAAAAACCTTGTGTGCTTTCCCTTTTGGCCCAAATAACGTGTTCTCGTACCCAAACACTTCGGGAAACATCCGGAACCTCTTCCGGTGAATTCCGGAACCCTTCCAGAGGTCAAACAATATTATCCCATATATTAATCTTTATCTCCGGACCATTCCGGAGTTCCTCGTCATGTCCGTGATCACATCCTGGACTCCGAACAACATTCGGTCATCAACATACATAACTCATTAAATACTATATCGTCAACGAAACGTTAAGCGTGCGGACCCTACGGGTTCGAGAACTATGTAGACATGACCGAGACATCTCTCCGGTCAATAACCAATAGCGGAACCTGGATGCCCATATTGGCTCCTACATATTCTACGAAGATCTTTATCGGTCGAACCGCATAACAACATACGTTGTTCCTTTTGTCAAACGGTATGTTACTTGCCCGAGATTCGATCGTCGGTATCTTTATACCTAGTTCAATCTCGTTGCCAGCAAGTCTCTTTACTCGTTCCGTAACACATCATCTCGTGACTAACTCATTAGTCTTTTGCTTGCAAGGCTTATTGTGATGTGTGTTACCGAGAGGGCCCAGAGATACCTCTCCGACACTCGGAGTGACAAATCCCAATCTTGATCTATGCCAACACCACGAATACTTTCGGAGACACCTGTAGAGCATCTTTATGATCACCCAGTTACGTTGTGACGTTTGATAGCACACAAGGTGTTCCTACGGTATTCGGGAGTTGCATAATCTCATAGTCATAGGAACATGTATAAGTCATGAAGAAAGCAATAGCAGTTAAACTAAACGATCATAGTGCTATGCTAACGGATGGGTCTTGTCCATCACATCATTCTCCTAATGATGTGATCCCGTTGATCAAATGACAACTCATGTCTATGGCTAGGAAACATAACCATCTTTGATCAATGAGCTAGTCTAGTAGAGGCATACTAGGGACATACTGTTTTGTCTATGTATCCACACATGTACTAAGTTTCCGGTTAATACAATTCTAGCATGAATAAAAGACTTTTATCATGATATAAGGAAATACAAATAACATCTTTATTATTGCCTCTAGGGCATATTTCCTTCAGGAACAGGAGTAAGAACTTGAGGTCTTGCATCTGCTTTAACATTATCTTGATTCTTGTTGATGCTGATCTTGCTTCTTGTTTTAACTTCAGGACCCTGGCGGAGCGAGTGGCGAAGAAGGACAAGGTTCCCGTTGTCGAGGTCGCGGACGACTCGCCCGTCGCGGCGACAGGGGACGCGCCGGAGACGAGCCTGCCGGACCCGAGCGCTGCTCCGAGGAGCAGCCCCCAGCGCAGCCCCCAGCGTAAGTCTGGGTTTCATACTTCCGCTTGCCGGGTGCGCTTGAGGATTCTGTCTTGTGCTAATATCTTGATGTTTTTGTCTTGTCTTGATTGTCTTGTGCAGAGGTGGAGCCGCAGCCACAGGAGCATCCGGAGACTGCTCCCGAAGAGCCACATGCCCAGCCGTCCCCGCCAAGGACGAGCTCTCCGGCGAGGGAGAGTGCTCCGCCAAGGGCGAGTACCCCGCCAAGGGCGAGCAGCCCGGCGAGGGCGGCCACCCCGCCAAGGCAGAGCTCCCCGGCGAGGGAGCCCGCCGCTGACGACGTCCGCCAAGGTAAGTTCTGTAACTTTGTCTTCTTGGATTCGTCTCTTTTTGGATATTTGCTTGAACTTCTTTCACTTTTCCTTCCTCTTCTAGATCCTCCTCCCCCTCAGCGGATGGAGACGGAAACCATCGTCGTGGAGGAGGACGCGCAGGGCGACGGCGGCAACGCCCCTGTCGCTGAGGACACGGCGGGAACCGCCGAGCCGGCTGCGGAGGAGACTGCTCCGACCGCAGACGCAGCGGCCGGGGAGGGGGGCGGCGACCGCACTGCCGGCCCGGAGGCGGCGGGAGCATCGAGTGCTGCACCGGCCGCCGACCCATCCGCCGGAAAGGAGCAGTCGGGCTACTATCTTGAAGCTCCCAACGGCGTCTTCATCCAGGTGCCGTGGGGTTCTTCGTCGCGAGCCCCCGCGGAGGGCGAGGCCTTCGATGGAGAAGTTCTCGCCTCCGCGGGACTGAAGATCGTCGAGGCGCCCGGCGGAAGCGACGGGCCCGAGGAGGAGAAGCTGCTTCATCAGCTCCTGGCCCTTTACCGGGCCAGGCAGGCGAAGCTTGCGTCTCGGGAGGCCCTTGCCGCCAAGGCCGCCGTTGAGATGGAGAAGCGCGTGGCGGAGCTCCGCGCCGCCAACCAGGCTGCCCTCCGCGACGTGGCGGAGGAGCGTGAGAGGCTCGCCGGGGAGTACCAGGAGTGGCTCCTGGAGAAAGCCGAAGCCGAAGAGCAGCAGCGACTCGCCGGGGAGGAGCTGTCCCGGCGAGAAGGAGAGCTCGCCCAACGGAAGGTCAACCTCGACTCCCACGAGGAAGACCTTGCCGCTCGGGAGCAGGCTCTTGGTGGAGAGCTGAAGGAGGCGAAGGCCGCCGTGGCTGCCGCGGAGACCGCCAAGGAGGAGCTCTCGGCCAAGGTTGCGCAGCTGGAGGAGTCCCTTAAGGCGAGCGCGGAGAGGGTCACCGCGCTCAACACAGAGCGCGAGAAGGACGCTCACACCAACTCCGAACTCCAGGTGCGTCTTTCCAAGAAGGGCGACGAGCTGAAGGCCGCCAAGGACTCGATTGAGGATCTTGAGCTGAAGGTTTCCACGTTGAAGGACTCGCTCGACACCGTCCGGGACCGGGAAACCAAGCTGAAGGAAGAGCTCCGCAGGGAGCGAGGCTTGGTGGAGAGCGCCAACACTGCGGCCGAGGACTTTCGCCGGACCGTCGAGGTGTGGACCGACAACTTGGTGTCTTCTGCATCCAACATCGACCAAGAGCTGCTGGCGCTGAAGGTTGAACACCTCATCTACTCTCCGGATCCAAACCTCTCTCACAGCGCCAAGCTCAGCCTCTTCTTCAGAGGGATCGCGCCGGCTCTTGCAGATCTTCGGAAGAAGCTCCCCGCGCAACTGGCCGAGGAGTCGCGTCAGCTCTGCGCGGGGACCTTGGAGCGCGTCCTGACGAAGATTGTATACCGCAACCCCGGTATAAACCTCACCAACGTTCTCCGCAGCTTGCCGGCCGACGCGAACACGGAGGCGCTGAAGGCGCAGGTCGCTCACATCATTGCCAAAGTGAACAAGATCTCCAGGATCGAGGGCGACCGCGTAGATTAGGCCTCCTTTTCTTTTATCTCTTTTGTTGCTGCATAGGGTGTTATGAACTCATTAATCATTGCGACAAGTTATCCTTTGTAAGATATTTATCTTATTTTGATCAATCAGTGCAATGTTATCTTCCTTGTCTTGGTCGTTTACTTTGTATGTTTTTCACCCTACGCTTCCAGGGAGCTTGCCGGCCAGGGGCCCTTGCCGCGGGCGCTGAGTGCTGGACTCCGAGCAGCCTGCTGGCCAAGGTCCTTCCGGCGAGCAACCTTGCCGCAGCTAGTCGCAACGCACTCAGCTTGTTGAGTGAACTCGAAAACGAAACAAGGGCGCGACACTTGTCGCAGCTCACTTAAGTCGCTGAGCGTACTCGAAAACAAGATAAGGGTGCGGCTAGCCACGGGTAGGTTCCTCCGCACACAGGTTTTCCATACAAAGTGTGATTGTTCAAGGAAGACAATTAAATATTAAAAATTTGAACTGCTCAAATTCTAATAACTTAGCTTTCATGTATTGCTTGCTTCTCGGTAAGGCTTCTCTTTCTTGAACAGCACTTGGTTCCTCTTCCATCTCCCTCCCCCCGGTAAACTTGTGTGCGAGGAACGTTCCTTCTGCTTAAGGGGCAAGGAAAAAAGAAGAGGGAAACAAGTATATGGCATTTCGGCGTGCTAATGCTTACCGGATATGTATGTTGCACAAGATGCCAAATAACACATGCAAATAGCAAAGAAAATCATGTAAAAGGCAAATAGCGCAAAACACAAAAACTTTACTGATGCACGGGGTCTACGCCCGGCTTTGTACAAAGGGTTACATGCAACAGCGGCAAAGCTTGTACAAAAGGTGGTTGCCGGAGCGGATCACGGCAACCGCGCCTTATGGGTGAAACTTGCGAAGATGCTCTATGTTCCAGGAGCTGCTCACCAGTAAGCCTTCTTCGGTCTCAAGGCAGACAGCGCCGGGCCTTGTGACTTGTCTCACCCGATAAGGGCCTTCCCACTTCGGCGTCAACTTGTTGGAATTCTTGGCGGACTGAACACGCCGAAGAACAAGGTCGCCTTCCTCGAGACTCCTGGCCTTGACCTTGCGGCTATGATAGCGACGCAAGGCTTGCTGGTATCGAGCAGCTCGTACAGCAGCCTGGAGACGTTCCTCCTCGAGGAGCAATGCATCATCTTGTCGCAGTTGCTCTTGCTCGAGCTCATCATAAGCGAGCACTCGAGGAGATCCGTATACGAGTTCCGTGGGGAGAACTGCTTCTGCTCCATAGACTAGAGCAAAGGGTGTCTGTCCGGTGGCTCGACTTGGTGTTGTTCTGATTGACCAAAGAGCCGCCGGTAGCTCCTCTATCCAGTTCCTTCCGCACTTGCGCAGCCTGTCAAAGGTCCTTGTCTTGAGTCCGCGCAGCACTTCAGCATTTGCCCTCTCCGCTTGACCGTTGCTCCTCGGGTGAGCAACAGAAGTGAAACAGACCTTGGCGCCAAGGTCTTGGACGTACTGCATGAAGGTGCGACTAGTAAACTGTGTGCCGTTGTCGGTGATGATCCTGTTAGGGATCCCGAAACGGCAAACAATCGACCTGAAGAACCTGACCGCTGACTGTGCTGTCACCTTTCTCACTGGTTCCACTTCTGGCCACTTTGTGAACTTGTCGATTGCAACGTACAAGTACTCAAAGCCCCCGACAGCTCGGGGGAAGGGGCCGAGGATATCGAGCCCCCAGACCGAGAAGGGCCAGGACAAAGGAATCGTCTGGAGAGCTTGAGCTGGCTGATGAATTTGTTTTGCATGGAACTGGCACGCTTCACACTTGGTTACTAGTGCAGTTGCATCTTGGAGGGCTTCTTTCCAGAAGAACCCTTGCCGGAAAGCTTTCCCGGCAAGCGCCCTTGCGCCAATGTGGTGGCCGCATATGCCTCCGTGTATTTCTGCCAACAGCTTCTGTCCATCTTCCCTGGAGATGCACTTCAACCTGACACCATTGAGCCTTCTTCTGTACAGCTCGTTATCCACGAACTGGTACATACTTGACTGCCTGGTTATCTTCTCTATTTCTTCTGGGTCGTCGGGAAGTTCTCCAGTTTGCAGAAAACGGACGATCTGCTGCGCCCATGCCAGTGCCCGAGGCTCAACGGCAAGGACTAAAGGCTCGAGGGCCGCTGCGGGAACCTCAGCTTCTACGGCAAGAACCTCTGGTTCCGCCGGAGCTGATGGTCCCCCGGCAAGCTCGCCGGGGCGAGGCTTGTCGGGAACACTTGCTTCAACTGCACAGATCCGAGGATCTGCAGGAGCGAACTGTTCCTCAGCGTTCTGATCGTTGATCTTGGGGACTTTGGCGGCGGCCTCGGGGAGGTCCGCCGGCAAGTAGTCGCCGGAGACCAACTTCCTTTTCTTGGACTGCCCAATTGATGGTGTAACGGATGGTTGAGTTAGCTTGAGCAAAAAGGTCCCTGGTTCCACAGGTAACTTCATCGAAGCACACTTTGAAAGGCCATCTGCAATTTCGTTCTGAGCTCTCGGGACGTGCTCCATTTGCAGACCTTCAAAGTGCTCCTCAAGCTTCCTCACTTCATCTACATAAGCTTCCATCAAAGGGCTCTGGTAACTCTTGTTAACTTGTCGGACTACCAATTGAGAATCTCCCCGCACAATCAGTTTTCTGATCCCAAGTTCGGCCGCAATCCTGAGGCCGGCAAGCAAGCCTTCGTATTCAGCAGTGTTGTTTGTCGCTTGCTCCCTGGGAAAGTGCATCTGGATAACATACTTGAGGTGCTCTCCGGTGGGTGCGATGAGTACCACGCCAGCACCGGCGCCTTGTAGCGAGAAGGCACCATCAAAATACATTAACCATTCACTTGTCGCTTCTTGTACGGGTGCACTTGTTTCTGGAATTTCCTCATCGGGTGTTCGGGTCCATTCAGCTATGAATTCTGCCAAAGCTCGGCTCTGTATGGTTGAGGTACTTTCAAACTTGAGTCCAAAGCTCGACAGCTCCAGTCCCCACTCAACGATCCTGCCTGTTGCTTCTGGATTGTGCAATATCCTCTTCAGCGGAAAGCGAGTGACCACCGTTATCTCATGTGCCTGGAAGTAATGGCGCAGCTTTCTCGAGGCCATGAGGAGGCCGAAAAGCAACTTTTGCACCCCGGAGTATCTTGATCTAGCCCCCTGCAAGAGGGAACTCACAAAATACACCGGGCGCTGCACCATCTTCTTCCGCACTTCTTCCTGTTCCTGCGCAGAGTTGTCCTTGTCGGGGCCAGAGCTTGTCGGAGCAGCCCCCTGCTTGTCGGTGGATTCGCTTGCCGGTGGTGCAGACTCCTCATCGGCCTCCCTCTCCGCTACTAACGCAGCACTAACCACCTGGTTGGTTGCCGCTAGGTATAGCAGCAACTTTTCCTGTGGTCTAGGTGCGACAACTATTGGAGTGGAGGATAGGTACCGTTTCAAATCTTGCAGCGCTGCCTCCGCTTCCGGAGTCCACTTCATGGGACCTGCCTTCTTCAAGATTTTGAAGAACGGTAGGGCGCGTTCTGCAGACTTCGAAATGAACCTACTAAGGGCGGCCACACAACCTGCAAGGCTTCTGACATCCTTGACGCGCTTCGGGGCTTCGATCTGCTCGATGGCTTTGATCTTGTCGGGGTTAGCTTCAATCCCCCTCTGTGACACAAAGAATCCGAGAAGCTTGCCGGAGGGGACTCCAAAGACGCACTTCTCGGGGTTCAACTTGAGCTGTATCCTGCGCAGGTTCTGAAATGTCTCTTCCAAATCTTGGACCAGGGTATCCCTGCTCTTGCTCTTCACCACGATGTCATCCATATAAGCCTCTATATTTCTGTGGATCTGTGGCTCGAAAGTAGTGTGCACTACCCTTGCAAATGTTGATCCTGCATTCTTCAGTCCAAATGGCATGCGTATGAAGCAATAAGTGCCACATGGAGTGATAAATGCAGTCTTCTCTTCATCTTCTTTGGCCATAAAGATCTGGTGGTAGCCTGAATATGCATCAAGAAAAGAGAGTAGTTCACATCCGGCAGTGGAGTCAACGATCTGGTCAATGCGCGGCAAGGGAAATGGATCCTTGGGACATGCTTTATTCACATCGGTGAAGTCTATACACAGTCTCCACTTCCCATTGGCCTTGCGCACGACGACTGGGTTTGCCAACCAAGTCGGATGGATCACACCTCTAACTAGGCCTGCTGCCTCTAGCTTCTTGATCTCTTCGTTGATGAATTCTTGGCGCTCCACGGCTTGCTTCCTCACCTTCTGCTTGATGGGCAGCGCATGAGGACAAACAGCAAGCTTGTGCTCAATTACCTTCCTGGGAACACCGGGGATGTCAGATGGTTGCCATGCAAACACATCGACATTCGCCCGCAGGAAGGCAACGAGCGCGCTTTCCTATTTGCTGTAAAGCGTGGCACTGATGGTGAAGGTACCACCAGTGCCGTCCTCCTTGGCGGACACCTTCTTGGTTGCCGGTGGAGCGGCCATCCCCTTCTTGCACTTGCCGGTGGAGCTCGATGGAACGTCCTCGACGGCAGCGCAGCACTCCGAAGAGGTGCGGTTGCCGGAGTGGGCCCCAGAGCACTTGCCGGACTTGGTCTTGGTCTTCTTCCCCCCGGGAGCTTCAGCGGCAAGTGTATCCTTTTCTGCTGCAGCTGCTGCGTCCCGGTAGATCTTGTCGGCGCAGACAAGCGCATCCTTCTTATCGCCATGGACGGTGATGACGCTTATCGGCCCCGGCATCTTGAGTACGTTGTAGGCGTGGTGGGAAGCTGCCATGAACTTGGCGAGGGCGGGACGGCCAAGTATCCCATTATATGGCAATGGGATATCGGCGACGTCGAATGTGATGCGCTCAGTTCTGAAGTTGAGCTCCCCGCCAAAGGTCACCGGCAGAGTTATCTTCCCCTTGGGCTTGCTCCTCCCCGGGTTGATTCCTTGGAAAGAACCGGTCTCTTCGAGCTCGCCGTCTGGGATTTGGAGTTTCTTGATCACAGCAGAGGAGATCAAGTTCAGCCCGGCCCCGCCGTCAACCAACATTTTAGTGACCTTGAGGTTGCGGATGGTGGGTGAGACCAGCATCGGCAAACACCCGACCGCAGTGGTGCGGTCAGGGTGATCCTCAAGATCAAAAATGATGGGCGTGCTGGACCATTTGAGGAGCCTGCGTGACTCAACGGGCGGCTCCACTGCATTCACCTCCCGCACCCACTGCTTGAGTTGGCGGTGGGAGGTGTGCAGAGAGGCGCCACCGTCGACGCACAGGACCTCCGTGGCCTTCTGGAACTCCTGCTCGCTGTTATCTTCATCCTCCATGTCATCGTCGTCGTCTTCTTCATCCTTGTCGCGGCCCCGGGGAGGTCGGTCACCTTGCCGCTGCTTGGCCTTGCCGCGGCGTCCTCCCCGGCCATTGAATGGCCGCTTCTTGCTCGGTTCTCCTCCGCCACCTTGGGCCTTCTCCTTGTCACGCCTCTCGTACTCAGCTTTCTGCTGCTCGACGAGGTACTCGACGCGTTTGCAGTTGGAGAGGTCGTGGCCCTTGGTGTGGTGGATTTTGCAGTATTGCTTGTCGGAGCCGTCCTGCTTGTCGGCTACAGCTACAGGGGCAGGCTCCTTGCCGGAGCCGCCAGCCTGTGTTTGCTTGGTGGGAGCCTCCTTGCCGGACTTCTCGACGGCAAGTACTTCCTTCTTGTTCTTCCTTCTGTTGTTCCGCCGCCGGCTCTTCTTTGCCGGGGCGGCGTCGTCGCTGTCGCTTCCTCCTGCGCCAGCATCTTCCCCGGGGAGTCTCCTCCCCTCTTCTGCGCGCGCGCACTTATCAGCTAGAGCGTAGAGCTCACTGACATCCCGTATCTTGGTCATGGCCATTTCTTCACGCATGCGGCGGTTACGCACGTTCTGGTGGAACGCGCTAATAACCGCGGCAGGGTGGACGTCGGGGATGTTGTGCTGCACACGACTGAAGCGTTGGATATACTTGCGCAGGGATTCTCCTTCCTTCTGGGCCAGAATGTGGAGATCACTCTCCTGGCCGTGGGGTTTGTGGCCGCCCGTGAAGGCGCCAACAAACTGATGGCAAAGATCCGCCCAAGAAGAAATGGAGCCTTCCGGCAAGTGCATAAGCCAAGAACGAACGTTCGGCTTAAGCACGAGTGGGAAGTAGTTCGCCAAAATCTTCTCGTCGCGCCCCCCGGCAGCCTGCACCGCGATGGTGTAAATGCTGAGGAATTCCGAGGGGTGCGTCTTGCCGTCGTACTTCTCCGGTACGTCGGGCTTGAAATTCTTCATGCTGGGCCACTGGACGCGCCGCAGCTCTCGGGTAAACGCAGGGCAACCTGCCGCGTACGGCAAGTCGCCTGGTTCACCGGGCGCGCGCGCGTCGACAGCGTTCCCAGCTCTCTGGTCTGATTGTCGCCGAGCTTCTCGGCGGCGCTCGATCGTTGTTCGAGCGTCTTCTTGTCGCCGGTCGTCAAGGACTTGGCGCTGGTCCCGACGGGCCCGCGGATCCGACGACGCTGTGGAGCCGTCGTCGGTGTTGTTCCGGCGGGGCGGCGTCTTCTGCTTCTGCGGCGGGGAGTGCACGGTGGTTGCACCCCCGGCAGTCTTGTCGCCGTCGGCCTTCGTCTTCTCGACTTGCCGCGGCCGCGAGGTTGCCGGCTGCTGTGGAGAGTCGTTGTTGGCGAAGGCGATCAGGCTCTGGATGGTTGCCCTCCAGTCTTCGGCCTTGTCTGCCGCTGGAGGGAAGTCGAGGAGCAGTTGCGCCCTTGCGAGCGCTTCTGCTGGAGTGGAGGGGAGCGGGGGCGAGCGGTGCGAGGAGCGGGATATGCTCGGACTCCTAACAGCGTTAGAAGGAGCAGGGTCCCGCCCCGGCGACCGTGCCTTGCTCGTGCCAGGACGATGGCCCGGAGCGTCCCGCGAACCTCCGGTTTGCCCTTGGCCCAGCAAGCGGATGCCACCTCCTGTGGCATGGCGCTGCTGGGTTGTCGTTTGCTGAGATGGACGTGGCGCGTCCACGGAGACCGAGGCTCGGTCGTCCGTCCTGTCCTTGGATTTGGTGGCGCCGCGCGTGTCCTCGCCGGCGACCACCCTTCCGACGGCGTCTCCCCCGCCCACCGTTGGTTCCAGTGGCGGCGGATGAGACGCAGACGGGCCTGCGACCTCCGAAGCCTTCTTCTTCGGGGCCATGGCGCAGTTGCTGATGAGGTTGCTGATGAAACTGGAGAGGTTGATGAAGAATGCGCCCGCGTGAACGCCGGATCAGATTCGCACAACCTCGACGCCCCCTACCTGGCGCGCCAAAGATGTCGGGGGAAACTGTCCACCACGAACACCTATGGGACCGGAGCCCCTTGCTTGTGCGGTAAGAGGGCGGAGGGAGCACAAAGAGCAGATCGAGGAGATCACGCAAGCAGTTTACCCAGGTTCGGGCCGCGATGGACGCGTAAAACCCTACTCCTGCTTAGTTTGTATTGAGTTGGAGAGCTCGGGAGCTTGAAGAACTAGCTACACCGAGCGTATGAGCGATCTAGGTTCCGAACCCTTTCTACGTTGTGCATGGGCCTCCTTTTATAGTGCAAGGGGTCACCAACAGGTGTCAACGTAGGAGAAAGGGTAAAAACGTAAAAGAGGTGGTAGTTGTAACAGTGCGGGAATAGTGGAGCTACAGTGCGTGAACAGTGGTCGCTACCTACTTTGACAGTGGGGGACAAGAGCATTTAATGCCCGTCGCCGTCGACCCCAAAAGCGCCCGCCCTTGCGTCTCCGTTTGCCACGGCGATGGCTTTACCACCGTGGAGTGCCACCGTGTCCCCCAGGCTGCACAGCCGTCCGCCACGCGTCCCTGGAGTGGCCCCAGGGCGACGCGTGGTTCGATGAGCTGGAGCGTGGGCACACAGCGTAACTCTCCCCGGCAAGCACCTTGCCGGGGTCTTGCCCTTGCCGGGCCCGGGAGCTTGTCGGGCTCTGAAGCTTGTCGCTTCCCGGGCCCTGCCGGGGCGCATATAGCGCCGAGGCATGTCTTCTGTAATGTAATCTTCTGGTCTTCCTGGCAAGCTCCTCTTGCCAGGGTCTTGTGCTAGTGAGGTAATCTTGAGCCTGGGACGGCCTTCCCGGCAAGCTCCACTTGCCGGGGTCTCGATCTTCTGTCTTGTATACTTTGTTTTTGAATGGTTTTATATGGAGTAGGAAGGTCTCCGGCAAGCACGTGGTAGACCCTGCCGCGGGAAGTTGCTACTGCCCGTGCACAAGTTGGGGTACTGAGGTACCCCTACCTTAGTACACCGACAGGAGCCACCTATGGGACCGGAGCCCCTTGCTTGTGCGGTAAGAGGGCGGAGGGAGCACAAAGAGCAGATCGAGGAGATCACGCAGGCAGTTTACCCAGGTTCGGGCCGCGATGGACGCGTAAAACCCTACTCCTGCTTAGTTTGTATTGAGTTGGAGAGCTCGGGAGCTTGAAGAACTAGCTACACCGAGCGTATGAGCGATCTAGGTTCCGAACCCTTTCTACGTTGTGCATGGGCCTCCTTTTATAGTGCAAGGGGTCACCAACAGGTGTCAATGTAGGAGAAAGGGTAAAAACGTAAAAGAGGTGGTAGTTGTAACAGTGCGGGAATAGTGGAGCTACAGTGCGTGAACAGTGGTCGCTACCTACTTTGACAGTGGGGGACAAGAGCATTTAATGCCCGTCGCCGTCGACCCCAAAAGCGCCCGCCCTTGCGTCTCCGTTTGCCACGGCGATGGCTTTACCACCGTGGAGTGCCACCGTGTCCCCCAGGCTGCACAGCCGTCCGCCACGCGTCCCTGGAGTGGCCCCAGGGCGACGCGTGGTTCGATGAGCTGGAGCGTGGGCACACAGCATAACTCTCCCCGGCAAGCACCTTGCCGGGGTCTTGCCCTTGCCGGGCCCGGGAGCTTGTCGGGCTCTGAAGCTTGTCGCTCCCCGGGCCCTGCCGGGGCGCATATAGCGCCGAGGCATGTCTTCTGTAATGTAATCTTCTGGTCTTCCTGGCAAGCTCCTCTTGCCAGGGTCTTGTGCTAGTGAGGTAATCTTGAGCCTGGGACGGCCTTCCCGGCAAGCTCCACTTGCCGGGGTCTCGATCTTCTGTCTTGTATACTTTGTTTTTGAATGGTTTTATATGGAGTAGGAAGGTCTCCGGCAAGCATGTGGTAGACCCTGCCGCGGGAAGTTGCTACTGCCCGTGCACAAGTTGGGGTACTGAGGTACCCCTACCTTAGTACACCGACATTTCTGGAGAAAGAGTTTCTCTCGAAAGAAGTGAGTGGGAGGAAAGTAGAACTTGATGAGGTGACAGTCACCCCTCCTGAAAGTAGCGCAGCAAAGGAAATCGTTCCTGAGGTGCCTGCACTAACAAGGGAGGAAGTTGATGATAATGATCATGAAGAAACAGATCAAGTTACTACTGAACTTCGAAGGTCCACGAGGGCACGTTCCGCACCAGAGTGGTACGGCAACCCTGTCCTGGAAATCATGTTGTTAGACAACGGTGAACCTTCGAACTATGAAGAAGCGATGGCGGGCCTGGATTCCAATAAATGGCTTGGAGCCATGAAATCCGAGATAGAATCCATGTATGAAAACAAAGTATGGACTTTGGTGGACTTGCCTGATGACAGGCACGCCATAGGAAACAAATGGATATTTAAGAAGAAGACAGACGCGGATGGTAATGTGACCATCTATAAGGCTCGGCTTGTCGCTAAGGGTTATCGACAAGTTCAAGGGATTGACTACGATGAGACTTTCTCTCCCGTAGCGATGCTGAAGTCAGTCAGATGTTAGCTATTGCCGCATTCTATGATTATTAGATATGGCAAATGGACGTCAAAACAACATTCCTGAATGGCTTCCTCAAGGAAGAGTTGTATATGATGCAGCCGGAAGGTTTTGTCGATCCAGAGAACGCTAACAAGGTATGCAAGCTCCAGCGCTCGATTTACGGACTGGTGCAAGCATCTCGGAGTTGGAATATTCGCTTTAATGATGTGATCAAAGCGTTTGGCTTTATACAGACTTATGGAGAAGCATGTATCTACAAGAAAGTGAGTGGGAGCACTGTGGCATTTCTCATATTATATGTGGATGACATATTGCTGATGGGAAATGACATAGAATTCTTGGAAAATGTAAAGGCCTACTTAAATAAAAGTTTTTCAATGAAGGACCTTGGAGAAGCTGCTTACATATTAGGCATCAAAATCTATAGAGATAGATCAAGACGCCTCATTGGTCTTTCACAAAGTACATACCTTGACAAGATATTGAAGAAGTTCAATATGGATCAGTCGAAGAAAGGGTTCTTGCCTGTTTTGCAAGGTATGAGATTGAGCAAGGCTCAGTCGCCGACCACGGCAGAAGATAGAGAAAAGATGAATGTCATTCCCTATGCCTCGGCCATAGGTTCTATCATGTATGCCATGCTGTGTACCAGACCTGATGTGAACCTTGCCATAAGTTTGGTAGGGAGGTACCAAAGTGATCCCGTATGGAACACTAGACAGCGGTCAAGAACATCCTAAAGTACCTGAAAAGGACTAAGGATATGTTTCTCATTTATGGAGGTGACGAAGAGCTCGTCGTAAAGGGTTACGTCGATGCTAGCTTCGACACAGATCTGGATGACTCCAAGTCACAAACCGGATACGTGTATATTTTGAATGATGGGGCAGTCAGCTGGTGCAGTTGCAAGCAAAGCGTCGTGGCATCATCTACATGTGAAGCGGAGTACATAGCTGCTTCCGAAGCAGCGCAAGAAGGAGTCTGGATGAAGGAGTTCATCACCGACCTAGGAGTCATTCCAAGCGCGTCAAGCCCGATGACTCTCTTCTATGACAACACTGGTGCTATTGCCATTACCAAGGAGCCCAGGTTTCACAAGAAGACCAAGCACATCAAGCGCCGTTTCAACTCCATCCGGAATCATGTTCAGGATGGAGATATAGATATTTGTAAAGTGCATACGGATCTGAATGTCGCAGACCCGTTGACTAAACCTCTTCCACGGGCAAAACATGATCAACACCAGAACTCTATGGGTGTTCGATTCATCACAATGTAACTAGATTATTGACTCTAGTGCAAGTGGGAGACTGTTGGAGATATGCCCTAGAGGCAATAATAAAAGTATTATTATTATATTTCCTTGTTCATGATAATCATCTGTTATTCATGCTTGAATTGTATTGTGCGGAAATAGCGATACATGTGTGAATACATAGACCACAATGAGTCCCTGGTAAAGCCTCTAGTTACCAGTTCGTTGATCAACAGATGGTCACGGTTTCCTGACCATGGACATAGGATGTCAGTGATAACGGGATCACATCATTAGGAGAATGATGTGATGGACAAGACCCAATCCTGAGCATAGCACGAGATCGTATAGTTCGTAATGCATAAGCTTTTCGGTGTCAAGTATTTATTCCTTAGACCATGAGGTTGTACAACTCCCGGATGCCGTAGGAATACTTTGGGTGTGCCAAATGTCACAACGTAACTGGGTGGCTATAAAGGTACGCATCGGGTATCACCAAAAGTGTCTGTTGGGTTGGTACGAACCGAGACTGGGATATTGTCACTCCGTATGACGGAGAGGTACCTCTGGGCCCACTCGGTAATACATCATCATAATGAGCTCAAAGTGACTAAGGAGTTAGTCACGGGATGATGGATTACGGATCGAGTAAAGAGACTTGCCATGACGAGATTGAACAAGGTATCGGGAATACCGACGATCAAATCTCGGGCAAGTACCGTACCGATGGACAAAGGGAATAACTACGGGATTGAGTGAATCCTTGACACGGTGGTTCATCCGATGAAGATCATCGAGGAACACGTGGGAACCAACATGGGTATCCAGATCCCGCTGTTGGTTATTGACCGGAGAGTCGTCTCGGTCATGTTTGCGTGTCTCCCGAACCCATAGGGTCTACACACTTAAGGTTCGGTAACACTAGGGTCGTAGAGATACATGCACGTGGAAACCCGAAAGTTGTTCGGAGTCCCGGATGAGATCCCGGATGTCACGAGGAGTTCCGGAATGGTCCGGAGGTAAAGAATGATATATAGGAAGTCCAGTTTCGGCCATCGGGTGATCTCCGGGGGTCACTGGGAGTGTCCCGGGACCACCGGAGGGGTCCCGGGGGTCCACCGGGTGGGGCCACCTATCCCGGTGGGGCCCCTAGGCCGCGAAGGGGAAGTGTCCAGCCCTAATGGGCTGGCGCACCACATGGGCCCTCCTTCCCATGCGCCTAGGGTTGAAACCCTAGGGGGAGGGGGCGCCACCTTGCCTTGGGGGGCAAGGATCCCCCCTGGCCGCCACCCCACCCTGCAGATCCCATCTGCAGGGCCGGCGCACCCCCATGCCCCCTATATATATGTGGGGGGGGGGAGAGGGCAGCCGCACCCTTGCTCCTGGCGCCTCTCCCCCTCCCGTCACACCTCCATACTCCCTCCGCAGGGCGCCGACGAAGCCCTGCAGGAATCTCCACTGCATCCACCACCACGCCGTCGTGCTGCTGGATCTCTCACGACCTCTCCTCCCCCCTTGCTGGATCAATAAGGAGGTGACGTTGCTGTACCGGACGTGTGTTGAACGCGGAGGTGCCGTCCGTTCGGCGCTAGATCATCGGTGACGAAGAACGCGAAGAGTACGACTACTTCATCCACGCTTCTTCGAAAGCTTCCGCTCGCGATCTACATAACGGTATGTAGATGCACTCTTGTTTGCTCGTTGCTAGATGTCTCCTTAGTTGGATCTTGGTGAAAGCGTAGAATTTTTTTGAATTCTGCTACGTTCCCCAACAGATTGCAATCCTATTCCTAGTAGGAATCACCAAGAGGGAGAGAGGGGGAAGGAAGGAGAGGGAGAGGGAGAAGGAAAGGGGCGCCGACCCCCCTCCTTTCCTTTTCCAATTCGGACCAAGGGGGTGGGGTGCGCGGCCCAGCCCTGGCCGGCCCTCTCTCTTTCCACTAAAGCCCATTAGGGCCCATAACTTCCTCGGGGGGTTCCGGTAACCCCCCGGCACTCCGGTTAATTCCGAAACTTTCCGGAACACTTTCAGTGTCCGAATATACTCGTCCAATATATAAATCTTTACGTCTCGGACATTCCGAGACTTCTTGTCATTTCCGTGATCTTATCCGGGACTCCGAATTACCTTCGGTACATAAAAACTCACAAACTCATAATACCGATCGTCATCAAACATTAAGCGTGCGGACCCTACGGGTTCGAGAACTATGTAGACATGATCAAGACTCATCTCCAGTCAATAACCAATAGCGGAACCTGGATGCTCATATTGGCTCCTACATATTCTACGAAGATCTTTATCGGTCAAACCGCATAACAACATACGGTGTTCCCTTTATCATCGGTATGTTACTTGCTGATGGGCCTCGAACCCCTCGTTGGTTACCCCAAGTGGAAGGTGTAAGATGCAGTATGTAGAAGTGTTTTCCCTTAGCAAAGATGCCAAGGATCGAATCCCCAGAGACTCCTAGGTTCAACAAGTAGGTGTCAACTGCTAACAGCGCAAATTAGCAATCAACGTGGACCTGCACACAGATACAAATAACTTTGCTCCCAACGAGTACAGAGAGGTTGTCAATCCCTCCGGCCTTGTAGTTCACAAAGGGTTAAAAGCAAATGATAGTTGTGATAGATAATGTTTTGCAATAGTAAGTAAAAGCGAAAAGTAAATAGCGGATGTGATCAATTATGGTAATATGGACCGGAGTCTCATGATGTTCACTAGTGATGTCTCTCTCCCAAAAGACGATAAAACAGCTATGTGAGGTAAACAAATTACAGCTGGGCAATTGACAGGACCACGAACGCAAACCAATGCTGACTACATTGCAAGAAAGGTTGAGGTTCAAAGCATGGGCGGTACGCCAAAATAAGTAGACCGAAATCCATCAATATCTACTACTAATCATCCACCTTGAGATATCTATCCAGAACTTCTCGCTGGTATTAAGTTGCGAGTCCCACCCATAGTGTAAACTCAATGCAACAGACAACTGCATTAAAATAACTTTGCGTAAAGTAAACAATCCTTGCACCCGCGGGCACAAGCACCGTTGTTTTCCCCCTTGTGGCAACAGCACATCCCCTAGACTCATGTTTCTGTCACTCAAGCTAGTCATCGAGGGGCATGAACCCACAATCGAGCATAACATTCCCTCTTGGAGTCACTACGTATTACTTGGCCAAAGCAATAAATAACAACGGAGAACATGTAAGAATTACTTATGAACATAAATATAAAAGAGGTAGATCAAATATATTACTCAAGATCAATCTGAACATAATCTCATAATCCATCGGATCCCAGCAAACTCAACATAGCAACAGCATAAGGATTACATATGTGCCTCGATCATGTAGGGCAGCTCACGAGGACTAATTACTGAAGCACAAGAACGGGAGGAGAACATCACATAGCTACTGGTCATGGACTCATGGTCCAAGGGAGACTACTCACGAGTCATCCGGGAGGCGTCCATGGTGGTGGAGAAGCTCCCGCTGGGGATCCTCCCCTCCGGCAGGGTGCCGGGAAGAGTTCTCCTGGTGCTCCCGATCTTGGAGGCGGCGGCGGCGGCGGAACAGAGATGGGATCGCGAAAAGAGTTCCTGTTCTGAGGGTTTCGGAGGACGCTTTAAATATATGCCAAAGGGGAGCATCGGGGAAGCTTCGGGGGCCCAGGGTGTGACGCCCGAGACTGACGTCCCAGAAGATTCCAGAAGATTCCCGAAGATTCCAGATGTTCCGGGTTGCCCGTGTGTTCTTTTTTGCTTGTGTTATTTATTTTTTGCATCGCATCATGTCATCATGCCATCATGTCATATTTATTTTTGCATCTCAACCTAAATAAATCGTGTGGACCTTCGGTCCATTTAAATCGAGGGAAGGTGACTTCTCTTTATAACATATAAAAGCCTCCTAATAATTATGGAGCTATATTAAAATATTCCATTTGCTTCGGAATAACCCAACACACTTGCATTTATTCTCCAGACATCTTTTGATTCAAGTTTCACCGTCAAAAACCCTCCCTATAATTCTTTTCCTATTTTTTTCGAGGCTCCTCCATTTATCTAGACTCTTTTCAAACTCCTTGAGGTAAGCTATTTATTTTAGTTTGCACTTCCCTTTTTGTTGGAATTATTTTTGTGAGGTTGGAATTATTCCGTAAAGCCTTACAAAAATGTCCATCATTTTATTCTTATTCCTTGCCTCTTTTCTTTTTATTTTTGGCTCTCTCCTTATTTGTGTTTTTCTGCTAAGAAATAAAGAGAGCAGCAGCCCACCGGCCTCCTGGCCATCTGGGCCTCCTCCTTCCCCCCAGCTGGCCCAAACTACCTCTAGGCCCATCCAGACCGAACCCTAGCCATCGCACCCGTTCGCTCCTCCCTTTCCCCTACAGCGCCGCCGCTTTTCCCTCTCGATCCCCTCTGCATCCCCCCGACCCCGATTCCCTCGTGCCCCTACCTCCATCTCCCTCGCATGCCCCGTCCCCTGCTGCCTTCATCGCCGCGCCATGGAGCTCCGCCCTGCCTCTCCAAGGTCGCCATGGCCTCCCTCCTTCCGCATCCTCCCTCCGTTCCTAGCGCCCGGGGCCGTCGTCCTCGCAGCCTCCGCGCCCCATCCAGAAGCCCGGCCAGGCCCGGCGCCCCGCGTCCTGCATCTCCTCTGCGCTCCGTCCTCCACCCGCGGCCAGGGGAGCTGCCCGTTCGCCAGCGACCCGAGCAGCGCGCCGGCCGCCTCTTCTATCGCCCCGCCTCGCCTGGTTCTCCTCGCCTCGCCAAGGCCTCTGCCTCCTGCCCGCCGGCCAGGAGCTCTGCTCCTCCTTCGCCAGCAACCAGAGGCCCGCGCCTCCGGCTCCCTCCTCGAGCCAGGGCCCCGACGGCCTCCCTCCGCGGCTCCCTCCTCTCTGCATCGGCGAGCCAGCGACGCCCGCAGTGCCCTTCCCTCCGTCGCGAGCCCGTGCTGCCCCCTCCTCTTCTCCGAGCCCCGGTGCCCGTCTCCAGGAGCTGCAGCAGACTGCGGCGTCCGAGCCTTCACCTCCAGCAGCTCCTTCGAGCCTCCGCGCCCGTCTTCGCCCGTGCAGCCCCCTCCGGTCGCCTGTTTCCTCCGTGCCGGGGTTGTCTAGTTGCTGCTGCTGTTTTTTTGTTTTCGTCAAGTGCACGAGGACCTCAAGTTTCGGCAAGTTCGACTACACGATGAAACGACAAGTACCCCTCCGATGCAAGTACGTCTACGAACCGGAACGACTACGCAAGATGACACGCCAAGTACCACGACGACCCGAACGACTACCGTCGCCGTGTACCACTACCGTCGGCCAGACCCTCAAGTACCTCTACGAACGGAACGACTACTCGTTGGCGACCTCGTGTACATCTACAACGAGTCCGGCAAGTACCATGACGACCTGATGACAAGTACCACGACGACCGAACGGCTATGATGGCGAGTACCTCTCCGATGAACGTGAACAACTACTTCCCACTACGAACGTGTACCCCTACGTCGACGACGATCCCGACAAGTACCACTACCGTCGACATGTACATCTACGAGAACGTCTACTTCCACTACCGTCGCCCCGTGTACGACTACAAACGAGAACGACTTCTTCCTCTTCGGACACGTGAACGCCTACGTCCCTCTACGAACTCGAACCGCTCCGAAACGCACGCTTCAAAGGTATAACGAGACGACCCCGTGGATGACCCGTGGATGCTTGTTGTGGTTGTATGAAATGTCTCCCGTGTGTGCTCCGTGTCCGTTTCGTCCCTTTTGTCGTGTTCCTCGGTTGCCTCGTCGCCGACTCGTGGGAACCCGGTGACGGGATCAACCCACTTTCATCTTGTTCGACTTGCTCACGTCGATTCTTCTTTTGCACCGGTCTCTCAATGAGTTACCGGAACCGAGGTGTTGCGTGGCATCATTTTCGGATCGTTGCCGTGGCACCCTTTCCATCCACCACGGTGACGATGCTTCATATCATCTTCTTGTTAACCTTTTAATAAAATTGCATAAACTTGATCATGTCATCCGCATCATATTAACAACACTAAAATGTTTAATTGTTGTTTGCTTATAATTATTAAAACATGCTCATGAGGATTTTCCGGATATGTTGTTGTTATTCTCCGGCCTCATTTAAATTGCCTAGTTAGTGTAGTTTTATTATGCTTCACCTCTTGCTATGTTAAAAACATTTAATCTTGTCTTGTTAATTAACGAGAGCCAACTAAATAAATAACATGTGGTGTTTCGTCAATATGCAACTCGTTGCATATTGATCTCCACTTAACTTGTAGATTTGTTTGTGCACTTTGCCATGCCTTGCATATTTAAACCGGACATGCATCATACTTGGATGTGCATCGTATGCCATGTTTATTCTAGTGTGTTTACCGTGTTGTTTGCTTCTTTCCGGTTGCTTCTCTTGATAGCTTCGGTTTCGTTCCGGAGTTGTGAGGATTCTCTCGACTGTTGCTCCGTCTACTTCATGGATCCGTTCTTCTCCCTTGTGGAATCCCAGGCAAGATGACCGAACCCGGATACCATTACTATCTTTGCCTATTGCTAGTAGTTTCGCTCTATAGTTTTGCCTCGATGCCCATGTCTTTCTTGTCAGCCTCCTACTTGTAACCATGAACCTGTTTAACCACCCTACCTATGCAAACCGTTGCTTGGCTAAGTACGCTTCGCTCAGCCCCTCTTATAGCATTGTTAGTTGCAGGTGAAGATTGAAGATGCTTGCTTCATGTTGAAGTTTGGTTGGGTTATATCACACTATATAAATGCTTAAATGAAATCATCTATATACTAGCAGGGTGGAAGGCTAAGCCTTTTGCTTGGTGTTTTGTTCCACTCATGCCATTAGGAACCGTATAAACCGGTGTTATGTTCCTAGATTATGCGTTCCTAACACGGTTGGGGTGTATGGGACCCCCTTGATAAACCGCTAAGTGCTAAGTCTTTTCCAGCAAGTCCCAACATTTGGTACTATTTGCCTCATAATAACAACTTAATTAATTAATTAAATTTGCATAGGGGGTCGCGTCCCCGAGGATTCTTAATTCTACATAGCAGGGGGGGCCAGTGCCGATGGTGTTGGTCCCAAACGGGGGTTCTGCAGGGCCGCCTTGGGGCAACCCGAGGTATCTGGTATAACCTGTAGAATCGCCCATCCGGTCGTGTCCTGAGACTTAGATACGCGTGGCTACTATCAGGGTGTCGACACGCCGGGAGGATTTGCTGGATTAGCCTTACCTTAGTTCGGTTTAACTTGAGCACGGGATTCCGAGAATACTCGGGTCTTCCCACCTATGGAGTTGCGACTCCGCGGATCGTGGGCTTGTAATGGGTCAAGTTGGAACACCCCTGCAGGGTTTTGAACTTTCGAAAGCCGTGCCCGCGGTTATGTGGCAGATGGGAGCTTGTTAATATCCGGTTGTAGATAACTTGACACAATGTTCCAATACACTACCAGCGTGTGTACCGTGACTGTCAATTTCCGAACAGGGATTCGGGAGTTGAACACGGTGGGGTTATGTTTGACAGGCTTTAGTTAGGATCACTTCGTGATCATCTCTCGACCGAGGCACTTCTCTTCTCGCTCTCTTTTACGTAAGTTAGTGCTACTTGCTGCTGCAGACTCTTGTTGTTCCTTCACCTCTTGTTCTCTTCAGCCTTGTCCTCACCCAAGGCTTAAATAGTCTTGTTACCCGGGAACGGGATTGCTGAGTCCTCTGTGGCTCACAGTTACTTCACCACACCAGATGCAGGTTCAGCCGAGTTCGATGCAGGAGTTGGATCAGTTCTTCACTGGGAGCTCGATGAAGAGTTTGACCGTTTGCTTGTGACGTTTCGACGATCAGTAGTGGTTTCTACTAGGATTCGATCCTGACCTGTGGCTTTATGTTGTTTTGGTATCTTTCTTTTGGATCTTCGCCCGTAGTCGGGTTGTGATGTTTTGAATGATGTTTTGCTTATGTAATGTATTGTGTGAAGTGGCGAGTGTAAGCCAACTATCTCTCTTTTGCATTTTAATCCCTCTTTTACATGAGTCGTGCAAAGATACCAAACTTGAGATCATTCTAGGATGGGCTTATACCTTTAAGTCGTGCCTCGACACGTAGGAGGTATAGTCCCATCCTGGGCATTACAAGTTGGTATTCAGAGCCTTCTCCGACCTAGAAGCCCCCACTGATTGATCGAATCGTTGACGGTTGAGTCTAGGCACACACTGAAAATGTTTTGAGTCCTATATATATATCGGAGAGTAGGATTTCTTTTGCTCCTCATCTCTTTTCATTCTGGTGAGGACTCCTGACGACTACTCTTGCCTCTTCTACTTTCAAAAATCGCACCAAATTTTTTTTAGGATCTCGCGAGTATTCTGGGATTGTTTCGATGTTCTTGTGACAAGGATATTGTTCTCGATGCCTCCTGTTCCCGGGGAGTTGAGCTTCGGGGTATTGTCGTCACAAGCATATCGCGGCAGTACTAAATACTTAAGACGGCCGACATCGAAAATCTCTCCTATACGGCCAGTGGCAAGATAACCCCGACATCACCCAGTACTGGGGAGGTAGTTCGGGAGTATTGCCATAGCTTGTTATAGTGGATGCTTTTCGAAGGTCCGAGGTACACAGTTTCCGAGAAAGACTGGTTATGTGTTGAAGGATGGATACACCTGGATGTAGGTTTAGAGTTGATTGCGCGGTGCTTCCCGTGTATCCCCAACACCTGATTGCATAACTGGAATCTTTCGGAAATCTATAGGTGGGTTCATCTAGTAGTTCTAGGCATTCTTCCAACGAGTGCACGATATGAAGTTTGGGGTTCTACATTGAGTGAAGTGGTTTTATGGACTTGTTCTGATCGGGAGTTGCATCTTAAAGGGTCCTTGGCTATGCTGATCCGGGGATTGCAAACCCTTTTGTAACATGTTCCATGAGCTTTCAGCACGAAGATGTCGAACGAAGCTTCTATCTTGTATTTGTTCTATCTGATCCTTGTTCCTTTTTATTTATCTTTTGTTCTCCAAGTGGCTTCTCGTCAAGCTGATGTACCTACGGAATTCATTCGTTCAATATCTACCCTTGTTGTGATTTGATTCTGGTATTCGAGTTGCTTCGATGTCAAATGTTGATTCCATACCTTTCTTAATCGGTGTTCTCATACTTCTATGGGAGTGCTAGTCCTTCTTAATCATCAAGATCGTCTTGTTTATCATTTTCAACCGGTGTGCTTTCTCTTCAAGATTATTCCATACGGACGTCGTTGAGAAATCTGACGAATTGTCTGTTTCATTCATTCCAAGTTGTCTTTGTTTTCCCCACCCTCCCACCCTTCTTCTTCTCGGAGTCAGAAATTCTAGAATGAAATATCCATTTTATTCATGTGATGTTTCTTCATTCTTTCCTTCAATGTTCTTATCCGGTGATTTATCGTGAAGATGCTCAAGAGCTTCAAGTTCATCATTCTTAATTCTAATATTCTGCCAGTGGATGTAATTCAAGATTTTGGTGTTCATCTTATCCTTTTCCTCATTTCACAATGCTTTCTTATTCCGGTGCACCAATTAATCATTCTCCTCTTGCTATTCATATCCGGAGTGCTGAAGATTCATAATTCCATTCTTAATCCGTTCAAATTATTTTGAGGATTGTCATCTATTCAAGTCATTTAATTCAATCGGTGCAATATCTCTTCAGCAATCTTTTTCCTACGGTGACTTCTTTAGTGGGCCCTAACCCACAGGTCTTATCCAGGATCTTACCTGACTCTTCTATTTTTTCTTGAGTTATACTCAATTCTTTTCAAAGTGTGACGTAAGAATGATTTCCATCAGTCACATGCCTTCTCCAAGATCGCTTTCAAATTCTTTTTCATCATTGGTCCAACCTTTTAATTCTTCATTCCGGAGTGCTCAACAATTCTTATGGCATTTCTCGTCTTCATTCACAACATTTGAAGACCGGAGAAGAGTTTCTCTTAAATCTTGGCCCGTTCTCTTGATGAGTTGTGGTTCTAGCTTCATGCCATCCTCATTATTGTTTCGTTTGTGAGGAATTCTTTTATACTCTTCCGAAGCATTTCTTGAATTCTTTCTTTGTGATCCTCCGAAGGCCATCATTTCAGAATATTTCTTCGTTCTCAGTTTTCAACTTCGACCTCCAATTATTCTTCATTGATGTCTCTTCGTTCGTCTCCCTATTCTTATGGTGGTTCTTTCAAGATTACTCTTCCGTTGTTATCGTTAATTCATTTGTTCTTTCACAATCCTACCGGTGCTTTGTTAAATATTTACCCAAGTTTGTGCGAGATCCCTCTTTAATTCTTTCCAACGAGAATAAGTAGTATGCCAAATCCTTTGGTGGTCATCAATTTAAATTGGTGAAGGATATGCATAACATAAACCTTATTCTAGTTTCTTCCAAGAGGTTAATCCCTCCCTTCGGGGTTTGTCCAGAAGGAATATATTCTCGGTTCTAAGATGTTCATCTTGTCTTCCGGAGCTCCAAGTTATTCATTTATATCATTTCAAAGCTCCATCTAATTCATCGCAGGCCTTGAATCTTATTCTTTCCATCTTTCACTTCTCTTGCTTTCATTACCGGAGTTCTCATGGTGGTTCATCATCATTTAATTCATCCTCGAAGTCTTCATCTAGATTATTGTTGGAGCTCAAGCGTACTTCATCATGATTTCCAATTGCAATCCGTTCTACCTTATCTTTTCAGATGGTGTTATGTCATTCTTGACAATTTTCCCTTCATGTTTCATGATTCACGAGTTATCGGGAATGAAATATTTAAACCCATCATTTTCTTTGTTCAGGAGATCTTTCCAACCTTTCAATTTATTCGTTGGAGTTATCTTGGGTTGTATTTCACCTAAAGCTTTCCCTAAGGATTGTTGTTATTATGGTGCTCATAAATGACCCAAGTTCTTCATTTATCATTCCGGTGAAATAAGTTTTTCATCTCCTTGTTGATCTCAATCAATCAATTGTTTAAGTTAGTGGCTGGTTGTCACCTCTTAATTTTGAGATGTTCTCCATAAGCCCACATCAAGCTTATTCGTTTTCGTTGTTGATTTTTCCAACAACTCCGTTCAACCCTTCTTCGTAAAGATGCTCTTTCAATTCATTCGTGGGAGAAGTTGTCATGTTCTTCTCCATTCTTTTCTTTCCAACGATCTATATTCTATTCTTCATTCCGGAGGCATTGTGATGTTGCTCTCTCCAACCATCATCTTGTCATATCTATATCATGTTCTTTCATTGTTTATCTATTTAACCAGAGTGTTGTACTCTTCATTCAATTCTCTCATCTTATCAAGTTTGCCTCTCTTTTCAACCGGAGTGCTGTCTGAATCTTTCTTATCCTTTGTGCCATTCTTTAATTGTTTCAGAGGCAATATATTGTTGATTTTCATCAAGTATCACTACATCTCCTCAAGTTTTTGTTCTTTTCCTTCCATTTACAGACGGAATGCTGTCCAAATTCTGTCATTCTTATTCCTTGGCTATACCATTGCGGTTTCATATTCTTTGGTTCGTAAGCTCTCGTTTCATGTCTTTCAACCTCTCAAGGTTCTCTTTATGTTCCTTGTTCCTCTTTTCTAACGGAGTTTTCATATTTGTTCATCTCCGTTGCTTTCTTTCTTTCAAGATTGTTCAACCTCTCAAGGTTCGTGGTTTCACTCGTCTGTCAAAGAAGCAACTTTGTTTTACCTCTTCCTCTTCCGTTTTTACCCGGTGATATCTCTAGGATCTCGGGTCGAGATCCTCTGTTAGTGTGGGAGAGTTGTGACGCCCGAGACTGACGTCCCAGAAGATTCCAGAAGATTCCCGAAGATTCCAGATGTTCTGGGTTGCCCGTGTGTTCTTTTTTGCTTGTGTTATTTATTTTTTGCATCGCATCATGTCATCATGCCATCATGTCATATTTATTTTTGCATCTCAACCTAAATAAATCGTGTGGACCTTCGGTCCATTTAAATCGAGGGAAGGTGACTTCTCTTTATAACATATAAAAGCCTCCTAATAATTATGGAGCTATATTAAAATATTCCATTTGCTTCGGAATAACCCAACACACTTGCATTTATTCTCCAGGCATCTTTTGATTCAAGTTTCACCGTCAAAAACCCTCCCTATAATTCTTTTCCTATTTTTTTCGAGGCTCCTCCATTTATCTAGACTCTTTTCAAACTCCTTGAGGTAAGCTATTTATTTTAGTTTGCACTTCCCTTTTTGTTGGAACTATTTTTGTGAGGTTGGAATTATTCCGTAAAGCCTTACAAAAATGTCCATCATTTTATTCTTATTCCTTGCCTCTTTTCTTTTTATTTTTGGCTCTCTCCTTATTTGTGTTTTTCTACTAAGAAATAAAGAGAGCAGCAGCCCACCGGCCTCCTGGCCATCTGGGCCTCCTCCTTCCCCCCAGCTGGCCCAAACTACCTCTAGGCCCATCCAGACCGAACCCTAGCCATCGCACCCGTTCGCTCCTCCCTTTCCCCTACAGCGCCGCCGCTTTTCCCTCTCGATCCCCTCTGCATCCCCCCGACCCCGATTCCCTCGTGCCCCTGCCTCCATCTCCCTCGCACGCCCCGTCCCCTGCTGCCTTCATCGCCGCGCCATGGAGCTCCGCCATGCCTCTCCAAGGTCGCCATGGCCTCCCTCCTTCCGCATCCTCCCTCCGTTCCCAGCGCCCGGGGTCGTCGTCCTCGCAGCCTCCGCGCCCCATCCAGAAGCCCGGCCAGGCCCGGCGCCCCGCGTCCTGCATCTCCTCCGCGCTCCGTCCTCCGCCCGCGGCCAGGGGAGCTGCCCGTTCGCCAGCGACCCGAGCAGCGCGCCAGCCGCCTCTTCTATCGCCCCGCCTCGCCTGGTTCTCCTCGCCTCGCCAAGGCCTCTGCCTCCTGCCCGCCGGCCAGGAGCTCTGCTCCTCCTTCGCCAGCAACCAGAGGCCTGCGCCTCCGGCTCCCTCCTCGAGCCAGGGCCCCGACGGCCTCCCTCCACGGCTCCCTCCTCTCTGCATCGGCGAGCCAGCGACGCCCGCAGCGCCCTTCCCTTCGTCGCGAGCCCGTGCTGCCCCCTCCTCTCCTCCGAGCCCCGGCGCCCGTCTCCAGGAGCTGCAGCAGACCGCGGCGTCCGAGCCTTCACCTCCAGCAGCTCCTTCGAGCCTCCGCGCCCGTCTTCGCCCGTGCAGCCCCCTCCGGTCGCCTGTTTCCTCCGTGTCGGGGTTGTCTAGTTGCTGCTGCTGTTTTTTTGTTTTCGTCAAGTGCACGAGGACCTCAACTTTCGGCAAGTTCGACTACACGATGAAACGACAAGTACCCCTCCGATGCAAGTACGTCTACGAACCGGAACGACTACGCAAGATGACACGCCAAGTACCACGACGACCCGAACGACTACCGTCGCCGTGTACCACTACCGTCGCCGAGACCCTCAAGTACCTCTACGAACGGAACGACTACTCGTTGGCGACCTCGTGTACATCTACAACGAGTCCGGCAAGTACCACGACGACCTGATGACAAGTACCACGACGACCGAACGACTACGATGGCGAGTACCTCTCCGATGAACGTGAACAACTACTTCCCACTACGAACGTGTACCCCTACGTCGACGACGATCCCGACAAGTACCACTACCATCGACATGTACATCTACGAGAACGTCTACTTCCACTACCGTCGCCCCGTGTACGACTACAAACGAGAACGACTTCTTCCTCTTCGGACACGTGAACGCCTACGTCCCTCTACGAACTCGAACCGCTCCAAAATGCACGCTTCAAAGGTATAACGAGACGACCCCGTGGATGACCCGTGGATGCTTGTTGTGGTTGTATGAAATGTCTCCCGTGTGTGCTCCGTGTCCGTTTCACCCCTTTTGTCGTGTTCCTCGGTTGCCTCGTCGCCGACTCGTGGGAACCCGGTGACGGGATCAACCCACTTTCATCTTGTTCGACTTGCTCACGTCGATTCTTCTTTTGCACCGGTCTCTCAATGAGTTACCGGAACCGAGGTGTTGCGTGGCATCATTTTCGGATCGTTGCCGTGGCACCCTTTCCATCCACCACGGTGACGATGCTTCATATCATCTTCTTGTTAACCTTTTAATAAAATTGCATAAACTTGATCATGTCATCCGCATCATATTAACAACACTAAAATGTTTAATTGTTGTTTGCTTATAATTATTAAAACATGCTCATGAGGATTTTCCGGATATGTTGTTGTTATTCTCCGGCCTCATTTAAATTGCCTAGTTAGTGTAGTTTTATTATGCTTCACCTCTTGCTATGTTAAAAACATTTAATCTTGTCTTGTTAATTAACGAGAGCCAACTAAATAAATAACATGTGGTATTTCGTCAATATGAAACTCGTTGCATATTGATCTCCACTTAACTTGTAGATTTGTTTGTGCACTTTGCCATGCCTTGCATATTTAAACCGGACATGCATCATACTTGGATGTGCATCGTATGCCATGTTTATTCTTGTGTGTTTACCGTGTTGTTTGCTTCTTTCCGGTTGCTTCTCTTGATAGCTTCGGTTTCGTTCCGGAGTTGTGAGGATTCTCTCGACTGTTGCTCCGTCTACTTCGTGGATCCGTTCTTCTCCCTTGTGGAATCCCAGGCAAGATGACCGAACCCGGATACCATTACTATCTTTGCCTATTGCTAGTAGTTTCGCTCTATAGTTTTGCCTCGATGCCCATGTCTTTCTTGTCAGCCTCCTACTTGTAACCATGAACCTCTTTAACCACCCTACTTATGCAAACCGTTGCTTGGCTAAGTACGCTTTGCTCAGCCCCTCTTATAGCATTGTTAGTTGCAGGTGAAGATTGAAGATGCTTGCTTCATGTTGAAGTTTGGTTGGGTTATATCACACTATATAAATGCTTAAATGAAATCATCTATATACTGGCAGGGTGGAAGGCTAAGCCTTTTGCTTGGTGTTTTGTTCCACTCATGCCGTTAGGAACCGTATAAACCGCTGTTATGTTCCTTGATTATGCGTTCCTTACACGGTTGGGGTGTATGGGACCCCCTTGATAAACCGCTAAGTGCTAAGTCTTTTCCAGCAAGTCCCAACATTTGGTACTATTTGCCTCATAATAACAACTTAATTAATTAATTAAATTTGCATAGGGGGTCGCGTCCCCGAGGATTCTTAATTCTACATAGCAGGGGGGGCCAGTGCCGATGGTGTTGGTCCCAAACGGGGGTTCTGCAGGGCCGCCTTGGGGCAACCCGAGGTATCTGGTATAACCTGTAGAATCGCCCATCCGGTCGTGTCCTGAGACTTAGATACGCGCGGCTACTATCAGGGTGTCGACACGCCGGGAGGATTTGCTGGATTAGCATTACCTTAGTTCGGTTTAACTTGAGCACGGGATTCCGAGAATACTCGGGTCTTCCCACCTATGGAGTTGCGACTCCGCGGATCGTGGGCTTGTAATGGGTCAAGTTGGAACACCCCTGCAGGGTTTTGAACTTTCGAAAGCCGTGCCCGCGGTTATGTGGCAGATGGGAGCTTGTTAATATCCGGTTGTAGATAACTTGACACAATGTTCGAATACACTACCAGCGTGTGTACCATGACTGTCAATTTCCGAATAGGGATTCGGGAGTTGAACACGGTGGGGTTATGTTTGACCGGCTTTAGTTAGGATCACTCCGTGATCATCTCTCGACCGAGGCACTTCTCTTCTCGCTCTCTTTTACGTAAGTTAGTGCTAGTTGCTGCTGCAGACTCTTGTTGTTCCTTCACCTCTTATTCTCTTCAGCCTTGTCCTCACCCAAGGCTTAAATAGTCTTGTTACCCGGGAACGGGATTGCTGAGTCCTCTGTGGCTCACAGTTACTTCACCACACCAGATGCAGGTTCAGCCGAGTTCGATGCAGGAGTTGGATCAGTTCTTCACTGGGAGCTCGATGAAGAGTTTGACCGTTTGCTTGTGACGTTTCGACGATCAGTAGTGGTTTCTACTAGGATTCGATCCTGACCTGTGGCTTTATGTTGTTTTGGTATCTTTCTTTTGGATCTTCGCCCGTAGTCGGGTTGTGATGTTTTGAATGATGTTTTGCTTATGTAATGTATTGTGTGAAGTGGCGAGTGTAAGCCAACTATCTCTCTTTTGCATTTTAATCCCTCTTTTACATGAGTCGTGCAAAGATACCAAACTTGAGATCATTCTAGGATGGGCTTATACCTTTAAGTCGTGCCTCGACACGTAGGAGGTATAGTCCCATCCTGGGCATTACACAGGGGGGGGGCGCCGCCAGGGCGCCTAGAGCCCTGGTGGCCCCCCCGGCTGCCCTTAGGACGCACGGTAGTTTCCGGAACGCTGATTTTTTATATAATTTTTCTGGATTTTTCCTGGCAGTTCTCGTAACGTGAAAACTTGAAATACAAAAACAGCCGAAAACAGAAACTGGCACTGGGGTGCACTGGATTAGTAAGTTAGTCCAAATATGATCAAAAGTGTATGGAAGTGTATGAATATCATAGCAATATCACCCAAAAGTGGCATGGAGCAAGCAGAAATTATAGATACGTTTTGGACGTATCAACATCCCCAAGCTTAATTCCTGCTCGTCCTCGAGTAGGTAAATGATAACAAGAATAATTTCTGTGGTGACATGCTATTAACCATATAGGACTTTTTCATAGTCATATGACAAAAGCTTACTGAGACAAGGATTCTATAGTAATTAAGTTGCCTCATGAGAAAATCACAAATGACTGAAAGTTTTACAACATGACATTGAAGCATCAAATAGATTTGCAATGAACATGATGTGCAAATATGATAAAGTGATATCTAGCTTGCCCCCTTTAGTGAAGCAAAACATAAATGCAGGGGCACCTTCAAGGTTTAAGTGATGACTAGATACAATGATTTCAGAAATAACGATATCACAATCATGCAAAAGACAATGCTACTTTGGGACAATGCACATTACACTCAGAATGACAATCATGCTCTCAGTAGTTGGTGCTTTTAAAAGAAGGTGGAGACTCAAAATAAAAGTAAACGAATGGTTATGTGCTAGAGTTTTTTATTTTGAAAACATGGAAGCAATTTTGTCAACGGTAGTAGTACTTCATATGTGTCATGCATAAGACATCCTATAAGTTGCAAGCCTCATGCATCGAATACCAATAGTGCTCGCACCTTGTCCTAATTAGCTCGGATTTCCACGGGTTATCATTGCATTACATATGTTTCAACCAAGTGTCACAAAGGGGTACCTCTATGCCACCTGTACAAAGGTCCAAGGAGATAAATCGCATTTGATTTCTCGTTTTTGATAGATCTCAACTTGAGGACATCCATACCGGGACAACATAGAAAATAGATGATGGACTCCTCTTTAATGCATAAGCATATTCTCATAAGAGATTGAGGATTAAGTCCAAGCTAAAACTTCCACCATGATGCATGGCTTTGGTTGGCGGCCCAATGTTCTTCTCTAACAATATGCATATTCATTCAACCCACGGCAAATCACCCTTACTTCAGACAAGACGAACATGCATAGCAACTCACATGATATTCAACAAAAGTGTGACAGTTGATGGCGTCCCCAGAAACATGGTTACCGCTCAGCAAACAACTTATAAGAAATAAGATACATAGGCAACATATTCTTTACCACAATAGTTTTTAAGCTACTTTCCCATGAGCTATGTATTGCAAGGTTAGTCTGCTTAGTACAGGTGGAGGTTAGCAAAAGACTGGAAGCGACCAACTAAGAGAGCAATGACGGTCATAATCATGCAGAGCGACAAAGCAATATTGAATCAGGCATGGAAGTTATATCGCTATTCAGAAATAAAAGATCATCAAGGCTTGACATACTTTCTTTACAGTCTTAAATATGCGTGAGCATACGCCAAGTCAATCAAAATAAATTCTCGAAGGAAGATATTACTAAACCATACCACATCATTGGCAAACAAATCAAGTTGGTACTCCAATAACACATTGGGAATCCCCCAGCTATTTGAGATTAACCATAAGAAAACCTGAACTACTAAGCACCATTATGCACGTAGCATATTTATCATAGACATATTAACCAATGCAATGGAAGCAACTCTCTTAATAAGGTGAGCATGATAATTAAAGAGAGTTCAAGCAACCAACTAAACAAAAGCTCTTTGAAAAGATAAGCATGAATACTAAGAGCAGAGCATGATAGTAGCTATTAAAGGACAAAGAACACACACAGCAAAGATAGACATGAAAATTCTATGTTATGTTCTAGGTAGAAGTGGAGCGTGTTTCTCTCCCACATAAAGAATGCTGAGTTCCAACTCGTTATGAAAAACTAAAAAGAAAACTAAAAGCAAGACGCTCCAAGCATAGCACATAACACATGAAGTGATAAAAATATAGCAAAACGAAAGACGAACTGATAATGTTGATGGAGAAGGGGATGCACGGGGGCATCCCCAAGCTTAGACGCTTGAGTCTCCTTGAATATTTCTTGGGGGTGCATGGGGGCATCCCCAAGCTTGAGCGATTGACACTCCTGAATCTTTTTATCATCTTCCCTCGCACACTTGAAAACTCCCTTCATACACAACTCATCATAATCTGATTAGCGAGGTTAGTACCCTTAATAAAATAATTATACCTTGCTGGAAATAAAGATATTCTTGAAGTTCTACTGTTTCTCAAGATTGCCAAAAGGTTTTTGCAAAGAAAAAGCAAGCTCTTGATTTGCAAAATGAAGGAAAGGCAAAACAGGACAGAATCTGTGAAAAACAGAACAGCAGGTAGTAATCGATCTGTTCGGGATACTTCTGCAACTCAAATCAAAAAACTCAGAACAGACGCACGAAATAAAATTATATAGAGAACGCTGTCGAAAATATTCAGACCAAAAAGATGATCTGGTGATTTTATACGAATTTTTCTATCCATGGACAGAATCTGTTTCCTGGACAGCACCTCACAACTTTTGAACTTTCTAGCAATCAGAGGCTATACTTGGCACAAATATGAAAAGCAAAGATACAATGATGATGCTACTGTAGTAACAACATCAAGACCACTAAAAACTGAAAGAACAAACTGAAAGTAAAGATAACAAGGGTTGTCTCCCTAGAGCTCTTTCTTTATAGCCATAAAGATAGGCTTAAGACTTTAATGATGCTCTCGTAGGAAGAAGAACAAAAGAGAGCATCAAGAAGCAAATACCAAACACATTTAAGCCTAACATGCTTCCTATGCATAGGAATATTGCAATAGAATAATTCATTGAAGCACAAATCAATAAGCATAGGAAGACAAAACAAGTGCAGCTTCAAAACCTTCAACATAAAGAGAGGGAACTTAATATTATTGAAATATCTATAAGCATATGTTCCCTTCTCATAATAATTTTTAGTGGGATCACGAATAAACTCAACAATATAAGCATCACATAAAGCATTGTTACCATGATCCACATGCAAAAAGGTACTCTTACTCTCCACATAAGCATCATGAAGAGGATAAAACTTAGTATAAAAGAGAGACATAAGCTCTTGCCAATCAAGCAAGTGCGAGTTATCGAGAAGCTTATACCAATCTGAAGCCTTATCTATAAGTGATACGGCGAACAATTTCCTCATGACAAACTCCCTTGATACACCTGCAAGCTTAAATAATGAACATAATTGTGACAGATATAGCAAGTGTTCACCGGGATGTATGTCTCCTGCATAACGATTAGCCAAGATATAATTCATAATACCAGCTGGTATTTTATAGGGCACAATTTCAGTAGGGGCAGGAACAACCACCACAGGTGTGGGGCGTCTTCCTGCAAGCAATGATCCAATAACAAGGTTGTCCATAAGCATAACTGGTGAAAAGACATAAAGAAAACTGAAAGGTAAACTAACAAGACTAAAAGCAAAGGTAAAAGATAGCGTGCAACTCCCCTATCCTGAAGAGTGGAGTCCCCGGCAACGGCGCCAGAAAATACTCCTTGATGGGCCTCGAACCCCTCGTTGGTTACCCCAAGTGGAAGGTGTAAGATGCAGTATGTAGAAGTGTTTTCCCTTAGCAAAGATGCCAAGGATCGAATCCCCAGAGACTCCTAGGTTCAACAAGTAGGTGTCAACTGCTAACGGCGCAAATTAGCAATCAACGTGGACCTGCACACAGATACAAATAACTTTGCTCCCAACGAGTACATAGAGGTTGTCAATCCCTCCGGCCTTGTAGTTCACAAAGGGTTAAAAGCAAATGATAGTTGTGATAGATAATGTTTTGCAATAGTAAGTAAAAGCGAAAAGTAAATAGCGAATGTGATCAATTATGGTAATATGGACCAGAGTCTCATGATGTTCACTAGTGATGTCTCTCTCCCAAAAGACGATAAAACAGCTATGTGAGGTAAACAAATTATAGCTGGGCAATTGACAGGACCACGAACGCAAACCAATGCTGACTACATTGCAAGAAAGGTTGAGGTTCAAAGCATGGGCGGTACGCCAAAATAAGTAGACCGAAATCCATCAATATCTACTACTAATCATCCACCTTGATATATCTATCCAGAACATCTCGCTGGTATTAAGTTGCGAGTCCCACCCATAGTGTAAACTCAATGCAACAGACAACTGCATTAAAAGAACTTCGTGTAAAGTAAACAATCCTTGTACCCGCGGGCACAAGCACCATTGTTTTCCCCCTTGTGGCAACAACACATCCCCTAGACTCATGTTTCTGTCACTCAAGCTAGTCATCGAGGGGCATGAACCCACAATCGAGCATAACGTTCCCTCTTGGAGTCACTACGTATTACTTGGCCAAAGCAATAAATAACAACGGAGAACATGCAAGAATTACTTATGAACATAAATATAAAAGAGGTAGATCAAATATATTACTCAAGATCAATCTGAACATAATCTCATAATCCATCGGATCCCAGCAAACTCAACATAGCAACAGCATAAGGATTACATATGTGCCTCGATCATGTAGGGCAGCTCACGAGGACTAATTACTGAAGCACAAGAACGGGAGGAGAACATCACATAGCTACTGGTCATGGACTCATGGTCCAAGGGAGACTACTCACGAGTCATCCGGGAGGCGTCCATGGTGGTGGAGAAGCTCCCGGTGGTGATCCTCCCCTCCGGCAGGGTGCCGGGAAGAGTTCTCCTGGTGCTCCCGATCTTGGAGGGGGCGGAGGCAGCGGAACAGAGATGGGATCGCGAAAAGAGTTCCTGTTCTGAGGGTTTCGGAGGACGCTTTAAATATATGCCAAAGGGGAGCATCGGGGAAGCTTCGGGGGGGGGCCCAGGCGCCCCCCTGGCACGGCCTAGGGGGGAGGTGCGCCGCCAGGGCGCCTGGAGCCCTGGTGGCCCCCCCGGCTGCCCTTCGGACGCACGGTAGTTTCTGGAACGCTGATTTTTTATATAATTTTTCTGGATTTTCCCTGGCAGTTCTCATAACGTGAAAACCTGAAATACAAAAACAGCCGAAAACAGAAACTGGCACTGGGGTGCACTAGATTAGTAAGTTAGTCCAAATATGATTAAAAGTGTATGGAAGTATATGAATATCATAGCAATATCACCCAAAAGTGGCATGAAGCAAGCAGAAATTATAGATACGTTTTGGACGTATCACTTGCCCGAAAATCGATCGTCGGTATGTCAATACCTAGTTCAATCCCGTTATCAGCAAGTCTCTTTACTCGTTCCGTAATACATCATCTCCTGACTAACTCATTAGTCATTTGCTTGCAAGGCTTATTATGATGTTTATTACCGAGAGGGCCCAGAGATACCTCTCCGGCACTCGGAGTGACAAATCCTATTCTTGATCTATGCCAACACCACGAACACCTTCAGAGACACCTGTAGAGCATCTTTATAATCACCCAGTTATGTTGTGACGTTTGATAGCACACAGGGTGTTCCTCCGGTATTCGGGAGTTGCATAATCTCATAGTCATAGGAACATGTATAAGTCATGAAGAAAGCAATAGCAGTAAAACTAAACGATCATAGTGCTAAGCTAACGGATGGGTCTTGTCCATCACATCATTATCCTAATGATGTGATCCCGTTGATCAAATGACAACTCATGTCTATGGCTAGGAAACATAACCATCTTTGATCAATGAGCTAGTCTAGTAGAGGCATACTAGGGACACTCTGTTTTGTCTATGTATTCACACATGTACTAAGTTTCCAGTTAATACAATTCTAGCATGAATAATAAACATTTATCATGATATAAGGAAATAAATAATAACTTTATTATTGCCTCTAGGGCATATTTCCTTCAGTCTCCCACTTGCACTAGAGTCAATAATCTAGATCACATCACCATGTGATTAACACCAATAGGTCACATCACCATGTGACTAACACCCATAGTTCTCATCGCCATGCGACCAATACCCGAAGGGTTTACTAGAGTCAACAATCTAGTTCACATCATCATGTGATTAACACCCAAAGAGTAGTAAGGTGTAATCATGTTTTGCTTTGTGAGAGAAGTTTAGTCAGCGGGTCTGTTACATTCAGATCCGTATGTATTTTTGCAAATTCCTATGTCTACAATGCTCTGCACGAAGCTACTTTAGCTAATTGCTCCCACTTTCAATATGCATCCAGATTGATACTTAGAGTCATCTGGATTGGTGTCAAAGCTTGCATCGACGTAACTCTTTACGACGAACTCTTTATCACCTCCATAACCGAGAAATATTTTCTTAGTCATCCAGTAACTAAGGTTTATTTTGACCGCTGTCCAGTGATCTACTTCTGGATCACTTTTGTACCTCCTTACCAAACTCATGGTAAGGTAGACAACAGGTTTGGTACATAGCATGGCATACTTTACAGAACCTATGGCTGAGGCATAGGGAATGACTTTCATTCTTTCTCTATCTTCTGCGGAGGTCGGGCTTTGAGTCTTACTCAACTTCATACCTTATAACTTAGGCAAGAACTCCTTCTCTGACTGATCCATTTTGAACTACTTCAAAAACTTGTCAACGTATGTACTTATTGAAAAACTTATCAAGTGTCTCGATCTATCTCTATAGATCTTGATGCTCAATATGTAAGCAACTTCACCGAGGTCTTTCTTTGAAGAAACTCCTTTCAAACACTCCTTTATGCTTTCCAGAAAATTCTACATCATTTCTGATCGACAATATGTCATTCACATATACTTATCAGAAAAGGATGTAGTGCTCCCACTCACTTTCTTGTAAATACAGGCTTATCCAAAAGTCTGTATAAAACCATATGCTTTGATCACCTTATCAAAGCATATATTCCAACTCCGAGATGTTTGCACCAGTCCATAGATGGATCGCTGGAGCTTGCACACTTTGTTAGCACCATTAGGATGAACAAAACCTTTTGGTTGCATCATATACAACTCTTCTTTCAGATATCCATTCAGGAATGCAGTTTTGACATCCATTTGCTAGATTTCATAATCATAAAATGCGGCAATTGCTAACATGATTCGGACAGACTTAAGCATCGCTACGGGTGAGAAAGTCTCATCGTAGTCAACTCCTTGAACTTGTCGAAACCCTTTTGTAACAAGTCGAGCTTTGTAAACAGTAACATTACTGTCTGCGTCGGTCTTCCTCTTGAAGATCCATTTATTTTCGATGGCTTTCCGATCACCGGGCAAGTCAACCAAAGTTCACACTTTGTTCTCATACATGGATCCCATCTCAGATTTCATGGCCTCAAGCCATTTTGTGGAATCTGGGCTCATCATCGCTTCCTCATAGTTCGTAGGTTCATCATGGTCTAGTAACATGACTTCTAGAACTGGGTTGCCGTACCACTCTGGTGTGAAACGTACTCTGGTTGATCTACGAAGTTCAGCAGAAACTTGATCTGAAGTTTCATGATCATCATCATTAGCTTCCTCACTAATTGGTGTAGGAATCACTGGAACGAGTTTCTGTGATGTACTATTTTCCAATTCGGGAGAAGGTACAACCTCATCAAGTTCTACTTTCCTCCCACTCACTTCTTTCAAGAGAAACTCCTTCTCTAGAAAGGGTCCATTCTTAGCAGCAAATATCTTGCCTTCGGATCTGTGATAGAAGGTGTACCCAACAGTCTCTTTTGGGTATCCTATGAAGACACATTTCTCCGACTTGGGTTCGAGCTTATCAGGTTGAAGCTTTTTCACATAAGCATCGCAGCCCCAAACTTTAAGAAACGACAACTTTGGTTTCTTGCCAAACCACAGTTCATAAGGTGTCGTCTCAACAGATTTAGATGGTGTCCTATTTAACGTGAATGCAGCTGTCTCTAAAGCATAACCCCAAAACGATAGTGGTAAATCGGTAAGAGACATCATAGATCGCACCATATATCTAATAAATTACGGTTACGACATTCGGACACACCATTATGCTGTGGTGTTTCGGGTGGCGTGAGCTGTGAAACTATTCCACATTGTCTTAAATGAAGACCAAACTCATAACTCAAATATTCGCCTCGGCGATCAGATCGTAGAAACTTTTATTTTCTTGTTACGATGATTCTCTACTTCACTTTGAAATTCTTTGAACTTTTCAAATGTTTCAGACTTGTGCTTCATCAAGTAGATATACCCATATCTGCTTAAATCATTAGTGAAGGTCAGAAAATAACGATACCTGCCGCGAGCTTCAACACTCATCGGTCCACATACATCAGTATGTATGATTTTCGACAAATCTGTTGCTCGCTCCATTGTTCCGGAGAACGGAGTTTTATTCATCTTGCCCATGAGGCATGGTTCGCAAGCACCAAGTGATTCATAATCAATTGATTCCAAAAGTCCATCACTATGGAGTTTCTTCATGCGCTTTACACCAATATGACCTAAACGGCAGTGCCACAAATAAGTTGTACTATCATTATTAACCTTGCATCTTTTGGCTTCAATATTATGAATATGTGTATCACTACGATTGAGATCCAACAAACTATTTTCATTGGGTGTATGACCATCGAAGGCTTTATTCATGTAAACAGAATAACAATTATTCTATGACTTTAAATGAATAACCGTATTGCAACAAACATGATCAAATCATATTCATGCTTAACGCAAATGCCAAATAACATTTATTTAGGTTCTACACTAATCCTGAAAGTATAGGGAGTGTGCGATGATGATCATATCAATCTTGGAACCACTTCCAACACACATCGTCACTTCACCTTTAACTAGTCTCTGTTCATTCTGCAACTCCCGTTCCGAGTTACTAATTATAGCAACTGAACCAGTATGAAATACCCAGGGGTTGCTATGAACACTAGTAAAGTACACATCAATAATCTGTATATCAAATATACCTTTGTTCACTTTGCCATCCTTCTTATCCGCCAAATATCTAGGGCAGTTCCACTTCCAGTGACCATTTCCTTTGTAGTAGAAGCACTTAGTTTCAGACTTGAGTTCAGCTTTGGGTTTCTTCACGGGAGTGACAACTTGCTTGTCATTCTTCTTAAAGTTCCATTTCTATCCTTTTGCCCTTTACTTGAAATAAGTGGTCTTGTTAACCATCAACACTTGATGCTCTTTCTTGATTTCTACCTTCGTCGATTTCAGCATCGCGAAGAGCTCGGGAATTACTTTTGTCATCCCTTGCATATTATAGTTCATCACGAAGTTCTACTAACTTGGTGATAGTGTCTAGAGAACTTTGTCAATTACTATCTTATCTGGAAGATTAACTCCCACTTGATTCAAGCAATTGTCGTACCCAGAGAATCTGAGCACATGCTCACTGGTTGAGCTATTCTCCTCCATCTTGTAGGCAAAGTACTGTCAGAGGTCTTATACCTCTCGACACGGGCATGAGTATGAAATACTAATTTCAACTCTTGAAACATCTCATATGCTCCGTGGCGTTCAAAACGTTTTTGATGTCCCAGTTATAAGCCGTAAAGCATGGCACACTAAACTATCAAGTAGTCATCATACCGAGCTTGTCAAACGTTCATAACGTCTGCATCAGCTCCTGCAACCGGTTTGTCACCTAGCGGTGCATCAAGGACATAATACTTATGTGCAGCAATGAGGATAAGACTCATATCACAGACCTAGTCCCCATCTTTGCTACTAACATCTTTCAACTTAGTTTTCTCTAGGAACATATCAAAACATAGGGGAGCTATAACGCGAGCTATTGATCTACAACATAGATATGCTAATACTACCAGGACTAAGTTCATGATAAATTAAAGTTCAATTAATCATATTACTTAAAGAACTCCCACTTAGATATACATCCCTCCGGTCATCTAAATGATCACGTGATCCAAATCAACTAAACCATGTACGATCATCACGTGAGATGGAGTAGTTTCAATGGTGAACATCTTATGTTGATCATATCTACTATATGATTCACGCTCGACCTTTCGGTCTCCAGTGTTCCGAGGCCATATCTGCATATGCTAGGCTCGTCAAGTTTAACCCGAGTATTCTGCGTGTGCAAAACTGGCTTACACCCGTTGTATTTGAATGTAGAGCTTATCACACCCGATCATCACGTGGTGTCTCGGCACGACGAACTTTCGCAACAGTGCATACTCAGGGAGAACACTTATACCTTGAAATTTTGTAAGGGATCATCTTATAATGCTACCGTCGTACTAAGCAAAATAAGAAGCATAATAAGATAAACATCACATGCAATCAAAATATGTGACATGATATGGCCATCATCATCTTGTGCTTTTGATCTCCATCTTCAAAGCACCGTCATAATCACCTTCGTCACCAGCGCGACACCTTGATCTCCATCGTAGCATCGTTGTCGTCTCGCCAACTATTGCTTCCACGACTATCGCTACTGCTTAGTGATAAAGTAAAGCAATTACATGGCGACTGTATTTCATACAATAAAGCGACAACCATATGGCTCCTGCCAGTTGCCGATAACTTTACAAAACATGATCATCTCATACAATAACGTATAACTCATCATGTCTTGACCATATCACATCACAACACACCCTGCAAAAACAAGTTAGACGTCCTCTACTTTGTTGTTGCAAGTTTTACATGGCTGCTACGGGCTTAGCAAGAACCGTTCTTACCTGAGCATACAAAAACCACAACAATTTTTCGTCAAGTATGTGCTGTTTTAACCTTCACAAGGACCGGGCGTAGCCACACTTGATTCTGCTAAAGTGAGAGAGACAGACACCCGCCAGTCACCTTTAAGCAACAAGTGCTCATAACGGCGAAACCAGTCTCACGTAAGCGTACGCGTAATGTCGGTCCGGGCCGCTTCATCTCACAATACCGCCGAACCAAAGTATGACATGCCGGTAAGCAGTATGACTAGTATCGTCCACAACTCATTGTGTTCTACTCGTGCATATCATCTACGCATAGACCTGGCTCATGATGCCACTGTTGGGGAACGTAGTATTTCAAAAAAATTCCTACGATCACGCAAGATCTATCTACCAGATGCATAGCAACAAGGGGGAGAGTGTGTCTACGTACCCTTGTAGACTGAAAGGGGAAGCGTCAAGTGACGCAGTTGATGTAGTCGAACTTCTTTGTGATTCAATCGATCAAGCACCGAACGTACGTCACCTCCGCGTTCAGCACACATTCAGCTTGATGACGTCCCACGAGCTCTTGATCCAGTTGAGCTTCACGGGAGAGTTTTGTCAGCACGATGGCGTGGTGATGGATATGATGAAGTTACCAGCGCAGGGCTTCGCCTAAGCACTGCAACGGTATGACCGAGGTGTGTTTATGTGGAGGGGGGCACCGCACACGGCTGGAGAGATCAACTTGTGTGTTCTAGGGTGCCCCCCTGCCCCTGTATATAAAGGAGCAAGGGGGAGGCCGGCCGGCCCTCCTATGGCGCGCCTAGAGGAGCAATCCTACTAGGAATACGATTGCAATCCTATTCCTAGTAGGAATCACCAAGAGGGAGAGAGGGGGAAGGAAGGAGAGGGAGAGGGAGAAGGAAAGGGCCGCCGCCCCCCTCCTTTCCTTGTCCAATTCGGACCAAGGGGGAGGGGTGCGCAGCCCAGCCCTGGCCGGCCCTCTCTCTTTCCACTAAAGCCCATTAGGGCCCATAACTTCCCCGGGGGGTTCCGGTAACCCCCCCGGCACTCCGTTTAATTCCGAAACTTTCCGGAACACTTTCGGTGTCCGAATATAGTCGTCCAATATATCAATCTTTACGTCTCGGACATTCCGAGACTTCTCGTCATGTCCGTGATCTTACCCGGGACTCCAAAATACCTTCGGTACATCAAAACTCATAATACTGATCGTCATCAAATGTTAAGCGTGCGGACCCTATGGGTTCGAGAACTATGTAGACATGACCGAGACTCATCTCCGGTCAATAACCAATAGCGGAACCTGGATGCTCATATTGGCTCCTACATATTCTACGAAGATCTTTATCGGTCAAACCGCATAACAACATACGTTGTTCCTTTCGTCATCGGTATGTTACTTGCCCGAGATTTGATCGTCGGTATCTCAATACCTAGTTTAATCTCGTTACCGGCAAGTCTCTTTACTCGTTCCGTAATACATCATCTCCTTACTAACTCATTAGTCATTTGCATGCAAGGCTTATTATGATGTGTATTACCGAGAGGGCCCAGAGATACCTCTCCGACACTCAGAGTGACAAATCCTATTCTTGATCTATGCCAACACCATGAACACCTTCAGAGACACCTGTAGAGCATCTTTATAATCACCCAGTTACGTTGTGACGTTTGATAGCACACAAGGTGTTCCTCCGGTATTCGGGAGTTGCATAATCTCATAGTCATAGGAACATGTATAAGTCATGAAGAAAGCAATAGCAGTAAAACTAAATGATCATAGTGCTAAGCTAACGGATGGGTCTTGTCCATCACATCATTATCCTAATGATGTGATCCCGTTGGTCAAATGACAACTCATGTCTATGGCTAGGAAACATAACCATCTTTGATCAATGAGCTAGTCTAGTAGAGGCATACTTGGGACACTCTGTTTTGTCTATGTATTCAGACATGTACTAAGTTTCCAGTTAATACAATTCTAGCATGAATAATAAACATTTATCATGATATAAGGAAATAAATAATAACTTTATTATTGCCTCTAGGGCATATTTCCTTCAGGAAGAGGTTCCAATTGATTATGAGAACAAAGTTGCTATCTATGATGATTATTGTGATGACTTGTATGCTATTAAGAATAATGATAACCATGAAACTTGTCATCATGATTTTAGTTTCCAACTGGATTATGCTTCACATGATAGTTATTTTGTTGAGTTTGCTCCCACTACTATGAATGAGAAGAATTTTGCTTATGTGGAGAGTAGTAAAATTTCTATGCAAGTAGATCATGAAAAGAATGCTTTATGTGCTGGTTATATGGTTGAATTCATTCATGATGCTACTGAAAATTATTATGAGAGAGGATCATATGCTTCTAGATATTGCAATAATATCAAGTTTCCTCTCTATGTGCTTATAATCTTGAAGTTATGCTTGTTTTGCTTTCCTATGCTAGTTGATTATTGTTCCCATAAGTTGTTTGCTCACAAAATCCCTATGCATAGGAAGTGGGTTAGAATTAAATGTGCTAGCCATATTCTTCACGATGCTCCCTTTATGTTCCAATTCTTATCTTTTATGCGAGCATCATTTAATCATCTAGCTTCTGTTTAGATGTTGTTTTGTGTTTTAATTAGTGTTTGTGCCAAGTAGAACCTTTGGGAAGACTTGTGTGAAGTTTATGTGATCATGCTGTAAAAAACAGAAACTTTAGCGCTCATGAGATTGGCTACCATTTTTTACTGGAGAGTGCTTTTTAGTTGATTCTTTTTGCCGATGATTAATAGACAAATTCCTCACGTCCACCAATTTATTTCAAAAAAAATAGTTTTACAGAAGTATTCGAAAGTTACAGATTGCTGCAGACTGTTCTGTTTTTGACAGATTCTGTTTTCATTGTGTTGTTTGCTTATTTTGATGAATCTATGAGTAGTATCGGAGGGTATGAACCATAGAGAAGTTGGAATACAGTAGATATTACACCAATATGAATTTAGAATGAGTTCACAACAGTACCTAAGTGGTGGTTTTATTTTCTTATACTAACGGAGTTTACGAGTTTCTGTTGAGTTTTGTGTTGTGAAGTTTTCAAGTTTTGGGTATGGACTATGGAATAAGGAGTGGAAAGAGCCTAAGCTTGGGGATGCCCAAGGCACCCCAAGGTAAACTTCAAGGACAACCAAAAGCCTAAGTTTGGGGATGCCCCGGGAAGGCATCCCCTCTTTCGTCTTCGTTCATCGGTAACTTTACTTGAGGCTATATTTTTATTCACCACATGATATGTGTTTTGCTTGGAGCGTCAGTTTATTTTACTTTGTTTTGCTTGCTGTTTGAATAATATCCCAAGATCTGAAATCCTTAAATTTTAGAGAGTATTCACATAGTTACATAATTATTTGACTACTCGTTGATCTTCACTTATATCATTTGGAGTAGTTTGTTGGTTGCTCTAGTGCTTCACTTATATCTTTTAGAGCACGGCGATGGTTTTATTTTGAAGAAATAGATGAACTCTCATGCTTCACTTATATTATTTTGAGAGTCTTTTAGAACAGCATGGTAATGTGCTTTGGTTATGAAACTAGTCCTAATATGATAGGCATCCAAGATGGGTATGGTAAAAACTTTCATATAAAGTGCATTGAATATTATGAGAAGTTTGTTACTTGATGATTGTTTTGAGATATGAGGATGTTCATATTAAAGTCATGCTAGGAGAGTAGTTGTGAATTTGAGAAATACTTGTATTAAGGTTTGCAAGTCTCGTAGCATGCACGTATGGTAACCGTTGTGTGACAAATTTGAAGCATGAGGTATTTCATTGAGTGTCATCCTTTGTGTGGAGGTCGCCATCGTGCGATGGTTAACTCCTACCAACCCTTCCCCTAGGAGCATGCGTGTAGTACTTTGTTTTGATGACTTGTAGATTTTTGCAATAAGTATGTGAGTTCTTTATGACTAATGTTGAGTCCATGGATTATACGCACTCTCACCCTTCCACCATTGCTAGCCTCTCTTGTACCGCGCAACTTTCGCTACTACCATACACCCACCATATACCTTCCTCAAAACAGCCACCATACCTACCTATCATGGCATTTTCATAGCCATTCCAAGATATATTGCCATGCAACTTTCCACCGTTCCGTTCATATGACACGCTTCATCATTGTCATATTGCCATGCATGATCATGTAGTTGACATCGTACTTGTGGCCAGGCCACCATGCATAATTTTTCATACATGTCACTCTTGATTCATTGCACATCTCGGTACACCGCCGGAGGCATTCATATAGAGTCATACTTTGTTCTATTATCGAGTTGTAAATCAATAAAAGTGTGATGATCATCATTATTAGAGCATTGTCCCAAAAAAAGAAAAAAGAAAAAAGAAGAAAGGCCAAAGAAAAAAAGAAAGGCCCAAAAAAAAAGAAAAAAAAGAAAAGAAAAAAGAAAAAGAAAAGGGACAATGCTACTATCTTTTTCCACACTTGTGCTTCAAAGTAGCACCATGATCTTCATGATAGAGAGTCTCTTATTTTGTCACTTTCATATATTAGTGGGAATTTTCATTATAGAACTTGGCTTGTATATTCCAACGATGGGCTTCCTCAAATGCCCTAGGTCTTCATGAGCAAGCAAGTTGGATGTACACCCACTTAGTTTCTTTTGTTGAGCTTTCATACATTTATAGCTCTAGTGCATCCGTTGCATGGCAATCCCTACTCACTCACATTGATATCTATTGATGGGCATCTCCATAGCCCATTAATACGCCTAGTTGATGTGAGACCATCTTCCTCCTTTTTGTCTTCTCCACAACCACCATTCTATTCCACCTATAGTGCTATATCCATGGCTCACGCTCATGTATTGCGTGAAAGTTGAAAAAGATTGAAAAAATTGAAGTATGAAACAATTGCTTGACTGAAACCGGGGTTGTGCATGATTTGAGTATTTTGTGTGACGAAGATGGAGCATAGCCAAACTATATGATTTTGTAGGGATGAACTTTCTTTGGCTATGTTATATTGAGAAGACATAATTGCTTTGTTAGTATGCTTGAAGTATTATTATTCTTATGTCAATATAGACTTTTGTCTTGAATCTTTCGGATCTGAACATTTATGCCACAATAAAGAAAATTGCATTGAGAATTATATTAGGTAGCATTCCACATCAAAAATTCTATTTTTATCATTTACCTACTCGAGGACGAGCAGGAATTAAGCTTGGGGATGCTTGATACGTCTCCAATGTATCTATAATTTTTTATTGTTCCATGCTATTATATTATCCTTCTAGGATGTTTTATGAGCTTTTATATACACTTTTATATGATTTTTCGGACTAACCTATTAACCTAGAGCCCAGTGCCAGTTTCTGTTTTTTCCTTGTTTTTGAGTTTCGCACAAAAGGAATATCAAACGGAGTCCAATTGACGTGCCAATTTTTGATGATTTTTTATGGACCAAAAGAAGCCCCCGAAGTAGAAGAGTTGGGCCAGGAGAGTCACGGGCTGCCCACGTGGGTGGGGGCGCGCCCACCCCAAGTGGGAGCGCCCCCCTATCTCGTGGACAGCCCGGAGACCCCCCCTAACGTGAGACCTACGCCAAAAATTCCTATAAATACTGAAACCTCCAGAAAATAACCTAGATCGGGAGTTCCGCCGCCGAAAGCCTTTGTTGCCACCGAAAACCAATCTAGACCCGTTCTGGCACCCTGCCGGAGGGGGGAAATCCCTCTCCAGTGGCCATCTTCATCACCCCGACACTCTCCATGACGAGGAGGGAGTAGTCCACCCTCGGGGCTGAGAGTATGTACCAGTAGCTATGTGTTTGATCTCTCTCTCGTGTTCTTGAGATGGCACGATCTTGATGTATTGCGAGCTTTGCTATTATAGTTGGATCTTATGATGCTTATCCCCCTCTACTCTCTTGTAATGGTTTGAGTTTTCCCTTTGAAGTTATCTTATCGGATTTAGTCTTTAAGGATTTGCGAACACTTGATGTATGTCTTGCGTGGGATACCTGTGGTGACATTGGGGTATTCTATTGATTCACTTGATGTATGTTTTGGTGATCAACTTGAGGGTTCTGTGACCTTGGGAATCTATGCATAGGGGTTGGCACACGTTTTCGTCTTGACTCTCCGATATAAACTTTGGGGCACTCTTTGAAGTTCTTTGTGTTGGTTGAATAGATGAATCTAAGATTGTGTGATGCATATCGTATAATCATGCCCACGGATACTTGAGGTGACAATGGAGTATTTAGGTGACATTAGGGTTTTGGTTGATTTGTGTCTTAAGGTGTTATTCTAGTACGAACTCTTGAATAGATCGACCAGAAAGAATAACTTTGAGGTGGTTTTGTACCCTACCATAATCTCTTCGTTTGTTCTCCGCTATTAGTGACTTTGGAGTGACTCTTTGTTGCATGTTGAGGGCTAGTAATATGATCCAATTATGTTATCCTTGTTGAGAGAACTTGCACTAGTGAAAGTATGAACCCTAGGCCTTGTGTCCTAGCATTGCAACACCGTTTATGCTCACTTTTACCACTTGTTACCTTGCTGTTTTTATATTTTCTTATTATAAAAACCTATATCTACCATCCATATTGCACTTGTATCACCATCTCTTCGCCGAACTAGTGCACCTATACAATTTACCATTGTATTGGGTGTGTTGGGGACATAGGAGACTCTTTGTTATTTGGTTGCAGGGTTGTTTGAGAGAGACCATCTTCATCCTACGCCTCACACGGATTGATAAACCTTAGGTCATCCACTTGAGGGAAATTTGCTACTGTCTTACAAACCTCTACACTTGGAGGCCCAACAATGTCTAGAAGAAGAAGGTTGTGTAGTAGACATCACTTAGCAGCAGCGTGGGCTCCAGCCCCACACTATAGGTAAAAGGCCTAGCAACATCGTGTGCTGGTACCCACGCTGCTGCTAAGCCCACCTTATCGTCTCCGCGCGCATGGCCACACTCTCCCTTTCCACTCTTCGTCCTCTCCATCTTCCCCGCACCGGCCCCGCATTGCCTCGCTCTGGCCGTCGCCCGCTGCCATCGTCGCCCCCCCAGTATGTTCATCCCGCACACCCTCTCCCTCCCACCCACCCTCTCCCCCCATACCAGTGATAGCCTGGCTTAATAGGGATGATAGACTACTCATATCAATAAGGAATTCCTTCTTTTCCGGAAGGCCGTTGGATGACCGACCGGGAAGTTGCTCCCGGGTGCGCACGAGTGAGGACAAAGTGCGTAGAAAAGACTAGTATTGATTTGTGGGGCCAATCTAGATCCCGCCAGGAGTAACGACCACCGACTGATGTGTCCGGGGCGTTACAATACCTCCCCCCTCCCTCCCTCCGACCCTCTCTCCTCCCTCCCTCCCACCGTCTCCCTCCATTCCTCCCTCTTGCATTGCATAAATTGATGGATAGATGGATGGATGGATGGATGGATTTACAGATGGATGGAACTAGGTTTTTTAGTAATGTTTGGATAGATAGATGGATGGATGGATAGATGTTAGGGTTAGAACTAGGGTATTTTTGGTAATATTTTTTTAGTAAAACTAGTAATAGTTTTTTATTATTAAATGTAGGTCTTTAAAATAGAATAGAATAGTGAGTGCAGAATTAGTAGCAAAAATAGAAAATGTTCAGTAAATTTAGGTCTTTTGAACCAAGTACCTTTAAGTATTTTATGTATCAAATAAAATATAAAAATATTGTATACAAGAATGTTAATAGTGAATGATGTTGCTCATACAATTTTTATGAATGGTAATTGAAGATGGACCGTGCGCAAGCCAGAAGTTGGCGACAGGTGGATATCCATTCTTCATTTTGGAGATGGACCGGTTTACCTGTTTGATGCTATTTTACCTAGGAGAGAGGAATGGGTCCTAGGTAGTAAGAACAATTAGCTAGTGTTGATTATGACTGTGATGATGATGATTAGTTGTTATTATGATGATGCTGAGTTATGTGCTACAATGTGTTAGCTAGAATGATGAGATGTTATATGACTCATAGATGATGATCATGAGGAGTTATTATGATGATGAGGAGTTTTTATGACGACTAGTCAAAATTTATCTGTAGCAACACTCTGGGTGTTCTAATTCGTTTTATCCATAGCAAAACGAGTGTACTTAACTATATCATCAAGCAATGTCCAAGTTTCTCTCTTCCTTCTGCCATTTTATGTTCCTTCCAATCGCAATACATGGAGTTTTCTCAAAGCAGTATACAAATTCAAGTGCAAGTCCCTGGCTTTTTTTTTTCCAACAAGGGGCAATATAATAATATCAAGATAATACCAATAATACCTGGCCTTTGCAATGATACAATATAAAGACTTAGTCGAGCCATTAAGGTTGCACACAAGCATAAAAAAAGCCCATTTTCCCTCTTTTTTTCGATCAATGGCACATGACGGTTGATCGCGAGCGACTGTTTTTAAATCTGTTTTTTTATCTTTCCTTTTATTCTTTCTTCTCTATTTTTCATTGGGTTTTCTGCTTATCCTTTATGTATTCATCCGTTTTCTTCAATTTATTCACGGTTTTTGCTGTTTTTTCGTTTTCTTTGCGGTTTTCTTTGTTTGTTTCTCAGTTTTCGTTGGTTTTCTTCGTTTCTTTCTCAGTTTTCACTAGTATTTTGTTATTCTTTGTTTTTATTTTTTTCTTGCTGCTTTCATTGATATTTTTCTTGCTTTTAATCGTTTTTTTGTTTTCCCCATTTTTTTGTTGTCTCGGTTTTATTCTTTTGCTTTGCTTTCTTTTTTTAATTGGTATTTTTATTTTTATTGGTTTTTATGTCGATTTTCATCGGTCCCTTTTTTTTATCAACACATGTTAACTACTTCAGTATACATTCAACACTTGTCTTATACATTAGAAAAAAACCATTTCATGTAGAGGCTCAAAATTTTGCGCATGAGTAACATTTTTTGAAAACTTATTGTTTTATGTCTACTTTTATTCCACACTGATTTTTTTGGGTATAAATGTTATACATTATTCAACATCTTTCAAATAATAGTTTAATACTTTTTAATACATGCCAATATATTTTCTATGGACAGTCAATATTTTTAAATGCTTAATTAACATTTTTTAGGTACAAGATTAACATTTTATTAATACCTAGTAAAAAATTATATACACATTTACATTCTTTCAAATGCTTGATTACATTTTTCAAATACAAGACTTATATTTTTTATTAGATGGTCAACATTTTTTCTACATACATTTATCATTTTTTGAATGCTTGATTAATATTCTTCACATTTTTTAGAAAAAATGCTTGATTAACAGTTTTTAAATACATGATTAATTTATTTTCACACTAATTCTATTTTTGTATGCATTTTTCGTATACATGAGAATTTTTTTCACTATACGCATTTAATATTTTACAAAGGTTTGGTCAATATCTTTTTTAATGTTTGATGTAAAGTTTTTTTGTAATATACACTATTCCACGCTAAAATAAGGTGTACTAAAGTTGAGACACTGTTATTTGGACAGGGGGAGTATTTATTTAGAATATTTGGAAGTATAAAAAAAGAAAGGAAAAAACAAAAACGTGAGGAAAAAACAATGATGCTGTGGGCCGTGCGCCTGGACCAGCCAATTCACTCTCGCCTTCAGCGAGGCTTCCCGATTGACAGAAAAAATACGTACCCCTCAAAAAAAAAAAAAGACAGAAAAAATACATAAGGAAAAGACACAGAGCTTTTCCTATTGAGCCGAAAGCAAATAATAATGGAGGCCTTGGGAAGCTGGGCCTGTAACTGAATGACTCCGGCCCAACATAAGAAACAATTTCGGATTACTTAAACCCAGGCCCAACAGGAAAATATTTTCTATATTAGAGAAAAAAGGATTTAATTTGTTGAGAGTGGGATTTGAACCCACGCCCTTAAGGAACACACCCTGAATGTGCCGCCTTAGACCACTCGGCCATCCCAACAATTTTTAACAATATGATATCCTATTTAATAAATAATTTAGCTTTAAAAGCTTCATCTATTTTTTGAACATGAGGGAATCACAAGTTGTACCTGGAAGAGAAAGTCTCCACATATTCAGCTGGAGGCCTGCAGTGTCCATCCAACATCAGGTCATGTGTTTTCCACCCCCAACAACGCCCATCAGGTTTCAGCTTCATGCTACTCGATTCTCAACTGTTGATGTTAAAGCATAATATCACGTACCTATTATACCTCCCTGACCAGTCGTTTTTGTTCGACAAAGGAGCCAACCCTCAGTGCTGAGCTTCATCCATTCCACCCCTGACCATTTTCCTACAAACTACCTGCACTGTGCTGCAAGAGGAAACACATGAGTGAACTGGTTTTTCCTTAACATACCTGACACTGAACTATTCTTACAAACTAGCAATAGATAGCCGCCGCAGCTCAAGACATAGTTTGAACTCAGAGCATACCTGACAGTGAGCTTAATAAGAATACAGCTTGCAATATATAGCTAATAAGAATATAACCTTTTGTTAAGTTACCAAAAAAATTTGTGTGGGGTTTGAAATCGGGTGCCATAGTTTCTTGAATACAGTGAACAGCAAATAATCCCTAATGCTCAAATTAATAAGCAGACACTCCAGCAAAGAAGGCCTCACCACCATAGTCCATAGGTGATCCTAATTGTAAAAGGAATGGTGTCAGTATCATATTAATTCATTATAATGGTTAGCAACCAAAGTGATGAAATGATATTCCAAATGATGCAGCGACAACCTGGAAGAACAGAATATTCCAAATGATGCAATGGATTCACCAAGAATGAATTGCAGCATAACTTTCCAAATGATGCAATGGATTCATGAAAAAATAATGGATTGCAACAGAACATTTCTGAAAAGCTGACTATAATTTAATCACTTAACATAACAAGAGTATCGTGCTCCAAGCTCTTTTTGAATATTCAGGTACAACTTGCAAGTCAACAAGTGGATAATCGGATACAACCAAAAAATAGAAACAAGACGATAAATGACCAAGTCAATTCTCCAGTTCAATAAACAAAGGAACGAGGCAACTACAATGCTTATTATTGAGAAGTCGCTACATACTACATACTACATAGAGGGGGGAAAAGAAGTCCATTCTTCATTTCAAGAAAACAGAGAGATGACCACCGTCTTTGGGAGCGCTTGGATATGACGGATCCCTTCTCCGGACGCAGAGCCAGAGGGTTGGATGGAATTAGGAACCAGCGGTCCGAGTGGCCGCCGCCAGGTTTTGCAACCGGGTGCTGAGTACTTGGTACTTCCGAGGTTGGTCACTCGGGAACAGCCGGCGCTTGTGCCGGCTGGAATTAGGTTGCTGGCGAACGCGGTCGTCCAACTCCTTCTACAGCTGCTCAAGGCGGTCTCGCTCGGCTAGAGTGGCCAAGTGTGCTGAGTCCATGACCAGGTCCTCGGGAGTCCTTTCGTTGATGGGAGTGCGCCGGGCTTGCTCGTTCTTCCGGTGGAGCTCGTCGCGTTGCTCCCGAGTGAGTGACTGGGATACATACAGCTCGTGGAGGGGGAACGGTCTTCCTCTCCACCGTCATTGGCGTTCCGGCGGGAAGGACTTACGTTTCCATCACGGGGACCGGTGTACCATGGAGGGCTGTATTGCTTGGAGCCACCATTAGGACGTCGGCCATGGACTCAACACTCTCACACTCGGACTCGTCGGTGGAGTCGTCATGGAGCTCACCAAAAAGTTCAAGGGAAGGCTCGTCAGGCTCGAGCGCCGCCACATGGCCTGCCGTGGCTGGAGCAACCACGGTGTGCCGGATCCAACGCTGGAGCCACAAACGCCCAGAGCGCTTGTAGCGGCAACCAGCAGACAGAAGGGGGATCACTCGGTACGGGAGCGAGGGCTGTCGGAGAATGACTCCATACGAATATGCGTGGAAGTGCACCGCGCCACAGATGGGTTGCGAATCCACGTCCAGCGAGGCTTCCTGAAGCCACGCCGAATCGTCAGCGATGAAGCTGAGCACCCTGAAACGAATCTCGCCACCGACTAACATAATGCTGATGAAATTCCACCGGCGTCGTCAAGTCGCTAGACGCGCTGCCCCATGGTGGGCGCCAACTATCGAGGTCACGATCCTGACAATGAGTACTAGGGGTACGAAAGAGGGACGTAGCCTAGCTGCAGCACAGATGTAACACTCGGTGTTTACGAGTTCAGACCCCTCTTGGAGGAGGTAACAGATCTACGTCTCATGCCTTGTGGCTTGTTTTCTGTTGGGGGCGCGCGTGATTACAATGAAATGCTTAACTCTTGTACGGGAGAAAGAGTGCGGCTTATATAGAGTGCGCTGCAGCCTCATCACTCCGTCGTCGTAAGCATTGGCGAAGGACCCCAGTGGGCAAGGTGTGGCCACCGCCATACCTTGAATCGCTACAGAAATTCTTTTATACCTACGCTACTACGCAAGTCAAAGCTATTGCTGGAAAAATCATTAACACAGCTGGGCCACGATATTGGTTGTCGTTCGCTAGAATGGATAATGGGCCACGCCCAACGCAAACACAGCTGGGCCAAGTCGGCAAGATGCGATCGCCTGTACAAAACGCACGCCGCACACACACGGGACACCCAAAGCCCATATATTTTCTCCCGAAAAAAAAGCCCTTACACTCGAGAGCAATCATGAACACAGACACAACACACATGCATCAAACATGCGGTTCTGCCATGGTTAGTCTCGTAGCTCCACCTTGGTTCTGCTTTCTGTCATGGGTTGTGGTCTTGTAGCTCCACCATGATGAACCTTTCGTCCTAGTCAACATCTCTAATAGCTGCAACATCCTCCATTGGCTGCAATACGCTTGCTACTCTGCTGTATGGCCCAGCTTATGTAGATATTTGCTTTTTTATTTGTTCTTGTTTGTCTTTTTCATTGGTTTTGTTTTTTGTTTTTCTCACTTATTACCCTTTTCCCCATTGTTTTTGTTTTCTTTTTGTGTGGAAATGCACAAACATTTTATAGAAGTGTATGAACATAAATATAGACATGTATGAACGTATTATTCAAAAAATGCAAAGTTTTTATTAAATTGTTGGGCACTGCCATTGCCTGTGTCTTCTAGACATCATTAAAATCTTCACTATCACTAAAATATGCTTATATTTTCATTCTAATTGGTTATTCTATTAAGGATCACATGACAAATAGTAATATGCATTGTTAATGTGTATTGACTATCATGGTTTCGCATAAAAAAATCCTTAAGAGTTTGCCACACCTTAAATTTTTTCCGTCCTCCGCCTCTAGTCGTAAGGGTGGTTTGGGTGTATAACTACGGCAGTTACTAGTGGTAATAGCGACAACAACAGGTAGTTACATGTATGAATGTCCCTAACTACAACAGTTACAGGTAACGGTAGCCATGATTATCTTAAAGATCGCCTTAAGACCACTCGACCATTGCAGCTCCCACATCGTCCCTTCACCTTACTTGTCCGAGTGGTGTTGACCAGGCCGACTGGAGGGAGCACCTCCAAGTGGACTTCCTGTTGTAAGCATTGGAATGCATCTATGGTCCAGAGACCTATCCATGCCCTTAAAGTGAACACATGTCCATACTAGACCAGCCCCATCCATATTATCGTTGATGTTATTATCTTCACCCAAAAGGATAAGAAATATTGGCTAGAGAACGCCGAGTTTTAAAACGCACGAAGGTCACTTGGATTATTTGTCCCAATAAACTATTGCAGAGACCCACATGACCCATTTATAACAACCAAGCAAAGCAAGCAAATGCCACCGACCCTTTGCCATGCTTTACCTCGTGGCCGGCTATATATGCTCGGAGCACAGACGCACGCTTCATAGATAGATATGCACTTACCTCAAAAAAGAAAAGGCTATCTATGTGTGTATGTAGGATTGTGGGGTACTGGGAATGAGTACACATCAGGGTCGCATGGCATCGACTACAGGACTATGCATCCCCGCTGGAGGAGTTGAGCATCCACTTAGCACAAGAACACGCATCCTACAAGCTGCTGCTTTTTTCTACCAAGTTACCAGACAACGCTAGTAGATAACTGGATTATTCGTTCGGTGTTAAAGCATCAGGAAGTCTAGAGCTCATGTGGAAGGGAGTATCAAGAACCGGTAGACGAGGCCTGGTTATGTGTTTAAGCTCCACGTTCACCTGGACTTTGGTTTTGTTAATGACACGCCAAAGCCATCCACACACCATGTGTACATTGCTAGAATTCAGGGCCACCTTTCGGTAATGACACCGCAAAATGGTTTGCATTCTAGTTGAATCGATCATGTCCTGTGGTTCACTGTTTTGTGCTTGGCTGCAGACACTTTTTTCCAAGAAAGAGTGCACTAGTAAGTATACTCAACAAACACACTATTAATTTAAGGACTACACATTCGCGTGCCACTACATGCGCCAGCTCCATCAGTCTCCACTCTACTCGTATTAATAAGTGCAATATTAGGTTGCATATAGGATAGCTATTGTGCGATGCATCAAGCCAAGCGCGCTCACATTAGGATGACGAATTTTTTGTAAAGCTCTGGTTCGATTAGTACTGCATACATACATGTATGCACCCGATGCATTGATCAGACCCAACAAGTCAAGAGCTAGCACATTTGATTCGAAAATGCAACTGCTGTGCACGACTTCATCGGTCTCACGAGTACAATTATATACGCTGCTAGCATTGTTTGCATTTGGCAAGCACACACATGACTTGATCGATCAACCGTACTACATTGCGCCACAAGGACTCCAGTGTGTCTTCCTCCTATACCACATCATCAGCGGGTATTTCATCTCTTCTCATGACCTTTTTTTTACATTTTCATCATCAGCTCCTCACGACATCTATCAGTCAAAAATATTAGCGCTATCATGTAAACTGGCTAGTTAGATTTGTCTTTTGGAGCAAAAGGACCTACAGGCCCCTGTCCCATTACTCGAATGGAACACCATATTCAGCTTGTATGGTACCGTCGA